>OY365812.1:41016521-41306521 GCA_959347315.1 Bimastos eiseni | reverse complement strand
AATGGTTTCCTGCCAACAGCCGACACAAAAGCCGACATTGCTGAAGGCAGGGAATTAGGCCTACATGTAATTAAGTGCTACTGGGCAGTAGGCCCTACAACAGCATCAGCTCATTCAGCTATTCCATGACAGGCGCTATTATGCAGAACCATGCTTCTCAATTATTATCAATCAGTTCGATCAGAAAGACATATCTCTGAAACGGTATCGGTTCACAGGGATTTAATATAATTTTAATCAGAATCGTCGATTATAATTAATATGTTTCTGACCTTTTTCGGTTCAATTCGTTGCAAAGTGATCGAAGTTGTGTGACCAGCCTTCAATGAAAGAAGACAAAAGACCCCACAATGTTCATGAAACAACATCGCAAAGGTAGATGGAAGGATGATGGTTTGATCGATTGATGGATAGATGAGTTGATGGATTGGATGGACTGGTGTAGGGATGGATGGATGGATGGGTGTGTGGATGGATGGGTGGTGTAGGATTGGCTGGTGGATGGATGGAAACACACAGGTGAGCAGATACAGAGAGAGACAGACGATGCAGAAGGCATACCTACCATTTCAAGCGACGTTTAGCAAAGCGAAAGATATTGGAGAAATCTCACAGCTGAGGTGGTCGATCGTAGAAAACTATTTAAAAACTCCGCCAATTTTTGAAGATCTCGTCTGAAAATTCCTCTTCCTTAATAATAGCGGGCGGTCTCTGTTTCAGTTAAATAAAAGTTTCATCGCCAATTTAGTTAAATTAAACAAAAGCTTGAGTAGTTTTCTGAGCTCTCTTGAGGCCGAATAAGATTTCGGGGTGACACGGGAGCCAGCGCAATTTAACTCATAGAATGGGTATCAATCATGTCATGTCACATGGGTATACCAATCAGCAGCGCGCAAAAAAGAATGTTGAGACATTCTACATTCAGATGACTCAATAAAAGAGTTCAACTTTGAAACAGTTGGTAATTACTGTCGCCCAGTCTATGGAGGTATTAGTGTGAAGGGCAGAAGTGCGGACTCGGAACCTGGAGCTAAGGACTACTTGTGGCTCTTGCACTCTTCTTAATTTGTAGGCTGTCTTTTTAGCTGATGAACTCCGCACAACGATCGAAAGTCTTCACAGTCGACGCAATTACAGATCGTATTCTGCATCTTAGCCCATAGAATGAGAACTGACATAGACTTATTAGACCATAGGCCTACGCTTCAACGAATAGCAGTTACAGCAGTTCGCATACAATAGCCCGTCGTCGGTAGGTGTTCGCTCTCTGTGTACGTGTTATAAGACCACCGCCAACAGCAATGCAGTACATGGTATGCACTCGAGAGGGGAGTGCATGGGACGGTTAATTAGATGTTCGAAATTCTGGGTCGCGATTTCAATTAAACCAAGACCACAGCAGAAGTCAATTTCAATCAGTCTCTGGTTTAATCATATCCATGAAAGGTCTGCTCTACTCAGCCACTGCATTGCTTCTAATCTGTATACCAGCAGAGCGGGCAAGATAAGGTACCTAAGGTGAGAAATCGCTTGGCAAAGTCTACGGGAAAAGATGAGAGAGATATATAGCCAAGAGAAGTTTAGGTAGGCCTAAGTAATTAGGTGTAGAACAATGTAAGACATGCAGTGTAGGATTATATAAAGTAAACACATGGAAAGACACAATATAAGGCAAGGCAATGTGAGTAATGTAAACCTACACAATGATGTAACTCATAATATAAATAATAATAATGTAAACAATGATGTACGTTAGTGTCGGCCTAAGCTAAGATAGTTTAAGGTAGGAAATCCAACAGTTAATTAGGAAGTCAATTAATGTCATTAGAAAGACATAAATTCTGGGATTCTAGGCAGAGCAGTCATGAGCCTCTTAGCTGTAGGGCAGTGTGTTCTACCCTATAGGATAGCAAATGTGTTGTGATATTAAAATGCTTAAATCTATAGTTGAGTGCATTATATTTCAATATAAGAGTCGTCTGCAGTCATTGAATAGGGACCTGTGTAGGGAGCAAGTTCTTTGCGCACAGTTGCTCTGCATTACAACTGCAGTTGCGCTGTCGAGGCATGTGCACTTCTGAGCAAAAGATGTTGGAAGATGGGCGATATCAAATTTCAAGAATTTCAATTTAAAAGACATTAATCATAAATTCTATATAACTGACTATAATATTTTTCATACATTGACTGCAGGTCCGGTCCGGGCCCCTAAAAATCCCACCGAGTTCCTGGGCATTTGCCCTCTGTCCCCTATTTTGCAGGTCTGGGTACAGAGATTTTATAATTCTCAGTCATGGATTAACTGCATCATTAGCAGTGTAGGCTAAACTATATCCATTAGATGGCCACACTACGCCTCTAAAATTTGTGACCATATATCTTCAATTTATATACACACACATGCATGTGAACATAGCAACAAATAATGTACATATAAACATATACCTAGTAACATGGCTAAACGGGATGCATGTCTAAGTTTGTTATGTGCTTTGGCATGCATAATTAATTACACGGTCAAGATTAGATGACAATTTTACTATTCAACCCTTTAAAACAAGGCCTGCAGAATTGCGGCGCTTCATAAATTCACAGTGCACACCATGTGTAACCGTCTGTTTGTCCTTTTGTATTCGTCCGCAGACGTCATTCCTCTATTACTTAGACCTACATGTATATTATTGTAGGCCTATGCTCTGCTGAAGCGCTGTGCTGTCTGTGCAGTGCTCGATTTCGTATGCAAAATGTTGGTTTAGAATTGGACTGATTGTATTCGCCGCCTCAAATTCTTGTCCTTGCAGGTTCGAAAATGCTAGGAATGGTAGAATTTCACTGAGTCACCTGGGTTTTTTTAAAAGAATGCTTCCACGATGAATTTTCAAAAACTGGCACGAGCATTTCTGACATTTTTATCTTGACGAAAACTACAACTACTTTGATGATGATATTCAATTCAATTCAATTCAAGTTTATTTGGCAAACCAAAGTAACAAGTTACATGAGATCGGTATAACAAAAAAATTTATGCATTTATGCGTACGTCAAAATATGTATTTTAACGTACGAGATTAAGAAGACGATGCATGTGACTTACTATGTGGCAGATTGCAATGTGACAGAGATAAAGATGATCATAAAACACATTAAACCTAAAGAACCTAAGCACTATTTAAATCTAGACTTTCCAGCCCCTTGACTCAGCGTTTGGCTTCCGAGTGGCGCTTGCTAAGTTTGGAAATTACGATTGCGGTTAAGATTGCGAATCAAATGTGGCGCTCATTACTTGTGGATGAATAACGGAATCTGTCGTAAAATACATATTCTTCGATTACCGGTTAATGTCAGAATTTACTCATGAAGGTCCAATAATAAGCAAGGATTTTATTCTGTATATTGGTCCTAGTCCAATAAGTGAAGGTTACTGTATGACTTTTGTGTAAGCTGTTAATTTAATGTCGCGCTCAATTTATAAGTGATCATAATATAAGAAATTTTTTTTTAATTATCAGACGTTGCGGTTCTCTTGGTGAGCGATATAAGGAGAAATCAGCTGTGGATAGCGTGTACAGAATGTCAAATCACATTATTTTTCAGTCACGTATTGGGACTGACAATGGAGTGATGATGATGTACGAAAATTGAATGTGATATTTTCTACAGATGATGTAACATATGTGTTCGTGCACTTATGCTCGTAGCGTTTTATTATGCTTGTATCGGCGCTCGGCGGATCTCTCTGGATTCATTCCCTATGCAGAAATGTTATTATCTCTGGCATGAAGAAAATGGCTTATTGTAAGAATTTCGTGTGCCACACTATACACCATTTTAGTTTAGACTCCATTATTCTTTTGTCGTACTTAAACACGTCAAGTGCTGAAGGACGGTCTTTGTTTCAGTTGCCTTAAAGTACACCTAAGAATGAATAATATTAGGTACTGTGCTAGAGGTTCATTATGCACACATGGGGCCACTGAAATTCCACTCAATTGGGTGCCATCTTGTGCATTGTTTTTGCGTCCTTGTTTCTGTTTGAGAAGTGTCATATGATGTTTACCTCCACGTCTTCACATTGAATCAATGGTATTGTCTTTTGATCAGCCTGATGACAAAGCTAACCAGACGACTTTTGCACGGAGTTGCAAATGCCTTTGAAAGCGTTCTTAGACGTAGTCGAATCCTCGTCTCGACGTGTTATGATGTCTACAGCAACCTTGCGATGGAGGACTGGATTTACGCAAATGTTGGCTTCCCTTCCTCAGAATCGGTCAATGGTGACTGCAAGAACCTAGTTCTTCTGTGGCGCAATCATCCATGCGTCGTGGTTGGACGCCACCAGAACTGTTGGGTTGAATCGAATGTTTTCGAGGCCTTGGCAGACGGCGTTGAGGTAGCGCGAAGGAGGAGCGGAGGTGGAACAGTCTATCATGACCTCGGAAACGTCAACTGCACAGTTTTCACGAATCGCAAGGACTACAATCGTAAAAGAAATTTGAACGTGATCGCCGATGCGCTGAAGCGAACGTGGAATCTTGATGTGATTGTTACGCCACGGGACGATCTGTTGTTAGACAATCAATTCAAGGTACAAATTGGCTTAAAATGATTACATCCTCTCTGATTACACTCCTTGATGTTTCATATTGTCTTGCTTTAGAATGCAATAAATCCTCCTCAGAGAGAGAGACACTCGTTTTCTTCTGATGCAGATTCAGGCTTCAGTTTTGTATCATCAACCTGGTTTTTCTATAGCATAAACTCTGTTTCATTGATGTTATCAGTAAAATATACAAGATATTATTAACAACATCTCTTCACTTCTGTCTTGCTTGATGTACTGGATGAGTACTTCTGCTAATTATGACTAATATTGACTATGATCTTTGGTTGAATTACCATCAGTTTACCTGTCTTACATTATTTTACTGAGATTTATCGTTACTTATAATTTTGTTTGATGCAGATTTCAGGAACTGCAGCAAAGCTTGGAGGCAAAGTTGCCTATCATCACTGTACTCTTCTGTTGAGAGCAGATTTGGATAATGTGCAAAAGTATCTAAGTGGACTCCAGGTAGGAGGGACTCGGAACTGTTCTGTTGCCTCTTTCTTTCCATGACTTACTGTGATTTTGGAGTGCAGTTTATTCTTGAAAAGAATCTTCAACTTGTTCATCTGAGGTCTAAAGGCATTTTTATTAGGTTACGGGAGATTTGATTATTCTGCCCTTGTAGCGGTATGGCTGTGTTACGGTGCCATATAAATTGTCTTTATTATTATTGTTATTAAATGCCTTAAGATTGATATAGGGCCAATGTATACTCAGAGTTTGCCAGCATGTAAACACTAAGATTGTTTAGATTCGTTTTTTAGTTATTTGGGCGGATAAACACAGCACGTTGTAGTTAGCTATGAGTATAAAAGTGAAAAGACAATTCCTATAGTTTGTTACTTTTATGATGTTTATGCTCACAGACTGAGATTCTAAATTCAACGCGCTGAGAAACAGAAAACCAGTGGAGCCCGTCACGCATAATACTCAAGACATAGTCTACAGTTAGGTCATCTCCTTACACACGCGACTTCACGAGTGACAGACTGACAACTGTCATTATTAAGCTTTGACTAACACAGAATTTTGCCAAAAACAATAAATTCTTTGTCTGCGTTTAGGATATATGATTTGCATGACTGGCATCAACTTGGGCCCAGGCATCCATGTGTCCGTTGACGTGATTAGCACACATAAAATGTGACTTATATTGTGTTTATTTCTTGAGTGTTGATATTTATGTACCAGTTAATAATATGATGTATTCTATGTATTAATATGAATCTCATCTGGTTGTAGCATGGAGTTGAAAGTAAGGCTACAGCAAGCGTGCGCTCAACTGTGGCTAACCTCAGTTATGTGGACTCAAGCATCACCTTTAGTTGTTTAGTAGAATCACTTGGCAAGGCTTTCACCGTTGCAGAAGGTTACCACACTTCGGTAAATATGCTTCGATTTTAATCATCATAATAATGACAGCTGTTCTGGCTGCATATGGTTTTTTGCTCTTTAAAACCATTGGCCCATTGAACGAAGAACAAAGAGAGACTATTGTTGTGTACCTAGGATATTGCGTGGCCCAGATACATGAAGTAAAAATTGATGATAATGAAATCATAATAGATTTGTCTATTTTTTTAGTTTGTTAGGTAAGATCAAGCAATGTAAGGAGGGCTGAGACAATCTGTGTTTTTCTGGTTTCTTTTCAACAACACTTTGACACGTGGAAAATGGTTCAGTTGTAAGATACTCATTGAATAATCCTGCCTTTTCATTGCTAATGATTGGCTTCACTCCTATCCTTTTATCCCAGCCTCATGAGACTCATTGCGAAAGTCTTGCATATAGCATTGCAGAGAATAAGGTAAGGCAGAATAATGCAGGTGTTGTGGTCTTCCAGTTGAATACCCTCTTCTTGTTCATGTTCTTCCACTGTTTGTGTAGGATCCATGGACGTATGTCGATCCAACCAGTGAGTCCACCTTCCCTGGCATCTATGACTTGCGCCGTCAACTGAAGCAGTGGGATTGGATATACGGCCACACACCAAAATTTCAAATTCGACGCTCCTTCGATTGTCACGTGCTTAACAGACGCGTCCAAGTATCAGTTGATTTGGAGGTTGATCATGGACGAGTGAAAAATTCTGAAATTCATGTAGGTGGTTATGAGAGTGGCGTCGATGATAAGGCGTCTTGGATCTGTGCTCAAATTTCAGCCGATTTGAATGGAAAACGTTTCTGGCCAAGCGATTTAGAAGATTTGGAAGAGTTTATAGTTGACTTTAGAACGAATAATGAGACTGATATGATTGTTTGGACCAAGTCTATATTTAAATGTATACAAGACACTGTATTAGGGAGAGATAATAGTTTGTATCATGAAGCTAGGCATAATTAGGACATTGTTAGGCAATTTAATTGTAATTAAATTATCCGACCACACAATGGTCTTAAGATCTTTTTGCTCATTAGCTGTAGGATACAATTTATAGCGTGAAAGACCTAAGGAAGATATCAATTACTTTTATTTAAATATCAACTAAAAAGACATTTGGTTTAAAGCTCTACAGGTGTTTTGTTTAGATGTCATTACTAAGGGAGCCATAACCAGGTCAGAAGGAAAGCTCTGCTGTACTTTCGACGGTCTGTCTGAGCTGTAGAAATATCCTTGAGAGTGGGCAGTACCTACTTTTCCAGCTGCAAGACCATTGTTTGTTGACAGTTGATCTTATTACTTTACCTTTATATTCACTGTTAGGGAGAGATAATAGTTTGTATCATGAAGCTAGGCATAATTAGGACATTGTTAGGCAATTTAATTGCAATTAAATTATCCAACCACACAATGGTCGTAAGATCTTTTTGCTCATTAGCTGTGTTATCTGTTTTAGTTGTACTTGTCGTGCGTTTGCAGACATCTGATTAAAGAATATACTTACTTACTTACTAAGATCACATCTTAAGCTCATTAGTGCTGGACTTTGAAGAGCTAGCAAAAATATTTATTTTCTAACAGTCCTTCCCGGACAGACCTGGGTATCAAGTTTCCAGAGAAGGCAGGGTAGGCCAAGAATTGGAAGGTAAATTATCCTGTTAACTCGGGAGTGAGATTGGAAAGCCTGAGGGGTGAGGGAAAGACAATTAAGTCTGAAACAGATGATGGTGGTTGACTGGCAACTGTCGCGAACCGGCTCTGCTATTAATAAAAAAACCAAGAACTCTGCTTAGGTCAAGTCATAAGGCGGAGAAGACGGGTACCGCAGATTCCCGGGAACATGGCCAAGGCGAGGAGAGGACCCAGCCAAGTATTCAGAGACACAGGCTAGCAAGCAGTTCAGCAGCTGGTTAAGGAAGGGTGAGAACAGTTAAGCAACGAACATCACACTGCTTTCATCAGAACTTTTGCGGACAGGGATAACAGAGGAAGAGATAAAGAATGATGATTACAAGATAACGATTACAACACGTGAATAAGTAAGTGCCAAAGTGGTGCTTTAGAAGTTTGGTGTTTGAGATAAAGATTAGTCACACGACATAATAAATTTTATTTACTAAGTAAGCCTACTCTGCAGTCTAAAGAATGTTCGTGGTGTGTGATACATGACCTACTTTGGTGAGTGGGTTTCCGGTTTAGAAACTTGCGCAATCGCTGTTGTAGTATTTGGATGGTACTCATCGTAAACAACAACAACAGTGATTACGGCGTAGTGTGTTATTAAATATTTTGCAATTATTAATTGAATGAATATCTCGTTCGAGTGTTATTCAGTAAGTGAACATTTATCTTTTGATAGACGTCTTCGGCAGTACTGTAAGGCATGTTATTTTAACGTTTTTCCAATTTGACAATCTTTATACCTTTGTGGTATTATGGAGTGTTACAGCCACTGGTGTTAAATCGATTTCCAACTGGAACGATCTATTATTTGCCAATATTGTGATATGCTGAATTTCAAAGTAGTAATCATTTATACAGGTTGCGGTTAAAACACTGAGGACTGTGCCTAAATGCTAGAATATCGCTCAACGATCACGCATCACTCGTGGTTGTGTAAAATCGACAATTGTGATTTTTCTGTTACGAATATTTTGTTAACAATCGATACAGAGTTACTGACTCTTTGCCTGAATTATTTGTGTGAACTACTCGTGTAAAGGTGAAATAAATTAACAGAATAAAAGGATGATATGAGTAGAAGTCATGTCACATTCACTGCATTGATTTAGCAAATTTATTGTATTACTTATGAAACAGTTTCTGTTTAAAATGTTTAAGTCCGTCATGTGTGCAAATCTGGTAGAATAACTTTGTATGTTTACTTCAATGTCTAGTGTATTTTCATGCTTCGTTTTCAGTGTGCAAATACTGCACGAAGGATCTTCAACTTCCTGCCACCGTGTCTAGCTCAGCATAGGCACAGATAAAGCAATTTTGGCACACATATGACAGAATAAGAAATTTCAACTTGACGAACATATCTTCTAACAAATTCTGCGGTTGACTGTTTTGCGATTGTGTCTGACTTGACCTGACATTTCCAGACAATGCCCACCTTGTCTGCGCTTACTGTAACAATGGCTGGGCCTAAAATCGTGAAGCCACAGGCTGCTGTGATAACATTCAAGAACTTGCGCTTCTACATCACCGACCAACCTTCAGAACGCAGAATAGAGACTTTCGTACAGGTGAGTCTTGAGTTTTTGCTTCCGTTTGCCTCAGTGGATTACATTCGTTCATTAAAGATGTGCTCTCGTTTCCTCTATTGTAATTCCTTCCAGCGAGGATTTAACCCTGACACTCTCAACCCAAAAAAAGAAGAATTCTCCTTAGTTTTAGGATTCTCCATGTTGGGCAAGGAGCACTACTGATGATTTTTTTTCCTTGAAGTTGTGCTTTACAAGTTGTCGCTTATGTTGTGTTCTGTTGGGTTTCCTCTCATTTTGCCCATTAACCATTGAAGTTCTAACTTGACAGTTACATTGTTGCTATCATTGTTACCAAATATTTAAATTGTTTATGGTTTTATGCAGGAATTAAGATCTTTCGATGTTACCGACCTTGTTCGTGTTGACGGTACAGATTACTCTACTGATCCGCTGCAAAATGCAGGAATACATGTTGTGGTAAATCATATCTAATTAATTGAATTTAGTTTTGTTATTCCTCAGTTTGTAGAATGTGTTGTTGGGTTGCATGGGTGGTTTTTCTGCATGACTGAAAACATTGTTCTTCCTCTGAAGACTTCTTTTGAGGAGCTGAAGTGAAACAACTCTGTTGTTCCAAATAGATATTATACATCGTCCAAAGGGATTATTGTACAGCACAATGTACCCAGAAGTCTTTTGTAAACTCTACTTTGGTCCATGACCTGGGTGTTACACTGGACCCAGCACTCTCAAACTCTGACCATATCAAACTCATCTCTCTAAATTGTCTTTATCATAATTATGCGTTAACTGGGCACCATCTGTCACTCGCTCTCTCCTCACGTGGGTCAGCACTCTCGTCCATGCACCAATTAGCACCGGAGTTGACTTCGGCAACTCCATCTATGCTGACCTCTCTTCAATAAACCTTTCTAAGCTTCAGTCAATAAGTAATAGCTGCAACATTATTTGTGGTCTCCTGAAGTTTGCTCACATAGCTGTCTTAATATATGCTTGAGGTATTTTGACGCCTTCTGGAGATGTACAACCCTTCGATTTAGATTCACTTATTGCGTTTTCTGTGTAATAAATGTTTTCTTTTGTGGTTTAGGATCTTCCTTACGAAGATGGCAAGACACCTTCTGATGCAATTGTCGATGACTGGTTCAACATTCTGAGGCAACAACTGATTGAGGAATCAAATGGCTGTGTGGCAGTTCACTGCAGAGCTGGTCTTGGCAGGTAAAGCTCTGCTACTCAAAGAATGAGCTGTTAATCACTTTGCAGAATAATTAATTCATTCATTGCGAGAATTTGTGTATAGCGGCTCTTCAAGGTGACTATTCAGAGGTGCTCCCAGTACAGCCAAATAAAACAGTCTTAAGATGAGAGAGGAATGCCTGAGGGGGAATTCTAGGAAGGGAGCAGAGCATCAAAGGGAGGCAATTCCAAATATATGTAATGGATCTTGCCAGTGATAATGTTGGTTATTAATATGTGAATTCTGTTATAACTCCACTAAGAATGTGAATCTCATGTGAATTGAGTGTTCAAATACAAGATAAGATACTTGGATATTGTGCACATTCGCCATAACATCTGAATAGTTCTCTTGAAGGACATTATATAAGATAGATAGATGATGTGGCTTCCAACAGAGTTAAAGATATAGATTGAGTTTACACAAAGTAAATGTTGCTTATGAGCGGTTCCTCTTGTTTCTCTGTACAATAGAATGCAACTGTATTAGTTAAATTGCATTTCATCAGCTGCTCATTACCACAATATAGAAGGGCATCGATGGTACTGAGCAATGGTGTGTGTATATGTGAAGGACTTGCTATCCGAATTCTCACAGTGACCACCTGAGAGAATGCTTCAACCCTTGCTCTCCACGTTACTCTCCACGTGAGTGAGTGCTCTAACCAATCGGATTCCATGCCCATGATTTGCATCAGTTCTGAAGCTTAATATATTTTCTTGTTCCTCATCTTAGAAACTTTTCTTTTCCAGGGCTCCTGTTCTTGTTGCAATCGCGCTTATCGAACTCGGCATGAAATACGAAGATGCTGTTTTGCTCATTCGACAGTAAGTGAACTGTTTTATGTTCTAAAAACTATTCACTAGAGCAGAGAGATAAACAGAAACCTATACAATGCTTTTCATGCTGACTTTCTTGCATATTTTTGGGTAACAACATCCTGGTGTCAAATAAAAGTCAAAATAGGTTTTTCTGTAAAACCTCTTCAATACGTGAACACCAAGTCACCATTGCATCTTTATTGTATAGAATAATGTACTGAAAAAGTGTTTGCATAAACTCTGAATTTCAGATTTTAATTGATTTAATTGCAGTGTAATAGTTTCCATTTGTGTTTTCTTTTAGAAAGCGCCCTGGGGCAATTAATGCAAAGCAGCTTCACTATCTCTCCAAGTTTCGTCGGCGCTCGAGACTCTCCTCAAAGACCACCAGATGCATCGGTTGCTTTCCGATGTAAGTCAATGTAAACTAATGTAAGTCGATATAAAACGACTGAAGCAAGAACAAGATTAAGAGCCAACTACAATTAAAGACAGCAGTATCGCAGAATCCTTGCCTCATCAGTAGACTTGTTGCCTCATCAGTAGACTTGTTGTGGAATCCTTAGACTAGCTGTGATCAGTATTGTATGGTGCTGTGATTAAGATTTTTAGAACTCTGTGCAATATGCAACTGTGTTTTTGTGAGGAATTTTGTACTTACTTGGAACTTGCTAGCAACTTGGATCTGAAATTTAATTTATCTTTTTGTGAGAAATTTTGGTAGACAGTCAATGTTTGTTAATAGTGGTGTTATTATGAGGTTTCAGGTTTTGTTCTACGTGTCCATGCTACGTTTTTGAACCGCTCACAAAGAATCTCGATACTGTAATTAGTTTCATAATGTGTGATAAGTTGTTAAGTCTAAGTTTGGCTATAGTTTCTATTGCTATGACTGGGATGGGATTGAGAGCTTAACGACATCTTATGGCAACCAAGACCGCTGATAGAAATTATTTGGAATCATTCTCACCTTACGTATTGGCATAATAAGGATGCATGGATTGAGAGTTTTATGACATCTTATGGCAACAAAGACTGTTGATGTTGATAGAGATTATTTTGTATGGTATTATATTTACATATTTCTATAGCGCCTCTTACAGTACGACCTAATCATTCTCTTTTTATTTATTTATATGGTTACCAAAGGAGTAAAAATATCTAGCAATTTGACACAGAACAAATGTAAGGTAACTTAGACAAACCCAATGGGTGCTGAATGTCCTGCTAGTCAGAGCAACCTGGGGACAATATGTGGTATATGTAGCAGTAATTAGGACAACAGTAACTTAACTGTGGATACTATGGATAGGAGTTGGTTTACTTTGCCTGCAATACTGTGTTTGTGGTTCTATGCGTCTTGGTAAATGTGTTTTATGGTGTGTTTGCTGGTTCACCTTGCAAGTAACTCTATTTGTAGTCACAGATTTTGCATATTGCCATTTCAAGAAAGGTGCAATTGAAGTCATCGTAGATGCCAGCTGAGAACTATGCACAGTGGATAAGTTCTTGTTAGCAATTAGTGCATAAGCAGATTTAATAATTGCTAATGAGATTCATCCTTTTGTTATTGGTTGATGTACTCAACGGGTAATATTAGACTATGTCTGTAAATTTACATTTGAAGATATAAGTGGATTTTGTGATTAGCCTGAACTGATTAATATTTATACCAATGACCATTTAGTATCTATGCAGGATTGCAGGTCTTGTAAGAAATTGATGCACGTTCTTGTTGTTGTCTTATCCGAATGAGAGACTACGCAATTGAGATTCTAAGCCAAAGATCAGACAGAGGAGGTTTATTGCATAATTTGCAGACATAAATTATGTTGCTTTATTGTACTTTTTAAGTGGTGACGGTCTGCAATGATGAATTTTAGACAGGTCTGCCAACAACTGTTTGGAGGTTATTATGCAGAGTGAGCTCAGCAAACTTGATTTCCTGCATTAAAATCCCAGTATGCTACCTAATATGCCACTCTACCTATGGATGATAAAGTATCTGTTTGACAAGTCAGCAAATGCTTAACCTCTAGTCAGGTTTAAGGAGTTGGACAGGCGAGAGGCAGACACAACCGAGCATATGCTGCGTTTGTGACCTGATTTCAGGCAGATGACTGGCATTGATTAGTGACTCCTATACTGCCACATGTTATCAATCAATCCTTTGCACCAAAAGCAAGCCATAATGAATGGCCAATTGTTATTTATAGATTTATATACTAAGATTACTACCACATTAAAAGGATTATTTTGAATGTGGAAAACAATACATTGGAGGTTAACTGTTTTAATATTTTTGGTTTGAAGTGAGATCCTGTAACCAGTGGGAAAATGTCTTCTCATGTGTGTTTTTTTAATCAAGGTCGACATATCTCAGTCATATGATTTCGTGTACTTCTACTTATTTTATATATTGTGTTTCTGGCATCACCAAAACTGACCGATTGTTAAACATACAGACTTGTTGAGGACATACTGACAAATATGACTGATCGGATCAATTATTCATTCATTTAAAAGATTTATGTAGCGCCCATTCAAGACTACTACTCAGTACGACATTCGCTTGGAGGGGAGCCGGTGGAGCATATCCAGCATATAGCTGGAGACAAGGTCAAATTTCGGAATGCGTCCGACAAGACGTGCAGCAGAATTCAGAAATTGATTTTAATAAAAAGCCAAAAATGTGTCATAATTCTCCTATTTTCGCTTTTGGACTTATGAGTGTATATTTGACCTCTCTGAATGACATAGTTTTGTATCAGATCGTTTTTAAATATTGATTCATACTGGTCAGTTTGTTTATTTCGTATTTACTTGAGAAATTGATCATCTTTTTACTTTTCAGAAGATGGTGAACTTTCCAAGAATAGAGTTTTTTGTATGTCGTTTATGGCAGAAGTTAAGTATGGAATAATGGCAGCAAAACTGGTTGACATGAGAAATTGATGTGTTTCTTGAAGAAAAGAACAATTACTTCAATTAAGATAATAATGAGAGGTAGCCGTACATATGAAGTATAAGGGACTTGATAGTCCCTTATGAGGATGGATGACGAATTTTCTTCCTCTTTTGACAATTTGATTCAACAATGTTCAAGCAATGCATTCTATTTCATGGTCGAGTTAGCTGAATTTTCTAAATTTTCCAGTTGGAGTGGGAGTTTCAGAGTATCCTTTTAACCTCTGACCTCAGTGTTGATCCAGCTAATCATCTAATGCTAATCAATAATCACTACTATTATTGCACACCTTTGTTGAAGTGACATATAAAAAGTATGCTGGTGGCTCCTGGTCCTTCGTTATAAGAAAGATTCTTGTCTAACGGAGAAAAGAAATTTAATTATTGTAAAATGAAACCTTGTAACACATGAGGCCATTTTTATGACACTGATGGAAGGAGAAGAATAAGAGGATTGTGACACAGAATATTTACACTGGCAATATAGGAGTTAGTTTACAGTGATTTTTTGAGTTGCACTTAATTAGTCTTCTCAGGTTGTATAACCAGTTTGGTCTGCCAACCCAATACTTTTTGTAAAAACTTCTGGTGACTCAATGAACATTGCAAAAACCTATTTTCTTCACATGAACAGTTGACAGCTTTTACTTGTGAGTGCATATTTTACGGCAGTTTTTATTTTTATGCATTAGGGATGTCGCCAACATTGATGTGTAGCCTTTTGTGAGTGCTAATAAAATGAGATTACTTATTGCCAATCTATTATTGTAAATGTGTTTTAAAATAAACAATACATATATCATGTTTTATTAGGACTTTTCTCAATCAATCAAAAATACTTGATATAGCTCCCCTTCAAGTTACTCAGAGGCGCTCCCGGCCTAATCCTCGGCTGAAAAGGACAGTTGAATGTGGCACTGATCATTGCAAAATATTTATTAATTATAAATACATGGTGTCTCCTGTAAAATAAGTAACTGGGCCATCAGTAGCCTATACTAGGTCTAGAGTAAACACAGTATGTAGCATATGCTGTTACAATAATATGGAAGTCACCCATAGTTGGCAAAATGCAGAGGCGGCGATCTCGTTTTACAGATGGGGAGGACACCCAGATCGTCATTAGAGGAATTGGTCAAGGTTGGGGAGGGGGACAAACATATAACGTGTCCCCCTCGACCCCTCCCCAGGATCGCAGCCCCTGCAAGATGGGATTCACCCATTAAAGGACGTCCACAGGGTGGAGGAGTTAACAGACGTCCAAACTACTAGAGTTGGTACATGTAATAGTTAATAACCGTTGAAGACGGTGCCTTTCAATCAGCATATCTACACACGGCTCATAGTTCCATATGGCAGGCATGCTGGCAGAGAACTTCAGTCTAACAGAAGATGGCTATACATGTAGTCAGAGTCAGGGACGTCATTTCTGCTTATTTCAGAGGGGACAAGCAAGAATTATTCTGGCGGGGGAGGGTTTCTTCTTTTTTTAAATTTGTTTTGGTTTCGTTTTCAGTGGTACCAAAAGATTTGATTTGTTAAATCTTGTATCGGCTAATAATACGCCAATGCTGACAAAAGACATGTCCAACGCAGCTAGGTCATTATTACGGACACTTAACGAACAGGAACATCAGGACTATCCGGCAAAATCAATTCGATATTTAATCAAATCAGGGTACACAAGGTTTTCCGACGTCATAATTCTTTACTATAGTAATTTATCTTTAAAATGACGTATTTATCCCACGATGTAGGCGGCCCTGACAACGAAATTTGTCAGCTGCAGTCGTAGTTAGTTGATTCAACGTAGGGCCTAATGTCTAATCCAGTTGGATGACCGGAAGAGGGAAATATGTTGGACAACACGATTAGCGGATATCGTCACCGAGGGGTCGCCTTTTTCAAGACGCCTGGCGATTTGTGGATGTTGAAAGGTACGTCTCCAAATGTCTGTCTGACTATCGCCCCCAACTACCGTCTACAGAACGCACTTCTTCCGACCGTCGAATCCAGTGGAAACGTAATAACACGGAGATTTATTGGACCGCTTCTGCGCCGCTGCTGCAATAGAACAAAGACGCCAAGCGCCCCTAAACCTACACAGCCGGAAAGACTGGTTTGCGAAGGACGCGCCATTGTATGCATGACGCCCAACGATGCAGCAGACAACGTCAGCAGAAAATCAGATGACGTCAGCAAGGCAGCAGCTATGAGGTATGACGAAACGACAGGAGGCGACAATTACAGAAGATCATGCTACGAAGACATTCAGGGACAGTGCTTTTCTATGGGGTATCGAAGGGTGGGATGCAGTGGTCCAGAAGGTTGGTCTAACAACACTCGGCGGCCAGAGGGGTTACCTTGGCATGTGGTTCGTGTTTACTCTGGGCATTCGTTGATATCGGTTGCAGATCGGTCTACGTTTAAGGAAAGAACCCAGTCGTCGCTCACTGTCAGTCTTTCACGGAACAAGCAAGCCATGATCGCCTGCAGTGGGAGGAGAATCGTTCAACCGCCGACGCTTCATGTCCAGAACAAATTGCCCGTTCTCTATGGTAACATCAACAGTCGGGCATTCGCAATAGGGGAACAGAAACACTTGGGCAAAATAAATCACGAACCAAAAATCATGGGGGAAGCAACTGATAGCAACTCAGAATTAAGACCGCATCGTTCCAGACCGAATGTTCAGAATTCGTTAGTAGTATGTAGGCCTACGCTGCGTCCGCTTAAGACCCGGTCTGGACCAACAGTTGCCAAATCCTCTGATCTCATTATCTGCAAAGGAGCCAACAACACACCGAAAAATGGAGTCTGTACTTTAACACCGGACCACCAAAGCCTGGTCGGATGTCGAGGGCCAACTGGTGAGGCAGAACAGATGTCTGGCATGATCCGAGGCTCATCCGCACAATCCGCAGCGTCGTCATCCCATGAAACGTGCAGAAGAGTAACAGTGCACAGTGCTTCCAAACCTAATGCTACATTTTCACAAAGACCATGGCATGAGGAAGACCACGATCTTTGGAAGTGAAGATCACGTTCATCAAGCATAACTGCAGACACAGACCTTCAGCAGTTATTACAAAGTCGACGCAGTGACGTCACGAATCTAGCCTTGTAAATGAAGCACTGATTTATTTCATGTCACAACTTGGCTTATAGTTGGATACTTGTACAAAAAGCGAACCAGGTCATCCAAACTAACAAACTAACGAAGCGTATTATCAATCTTAGATTGCAGGAAACAGAGTACTAGTGAAATAGAATAATGGTAGATGAAAAAGGTTTTGTTAAGCAACTTAAAACATATTTAAGGCCTGCATGTCGTATCTTCCTCCAGAGAAGATTTTCTTTAAACTTACCGATTATTACTTGCCCAAAAATGCATTAAGTCAGCCCTGGTACTAATATGGAAGTCCGAGATCAGCCATTCAGAAATGCCCATTTAGAGCCAACTCCTAGCAGTGCTTGGAAAAACTATACCGTTTCATCAAAAGCTAGTTTGCTCCTAAACTGCCCTATAAATGCAAAGTTCAAAGATTTCAAGACTGTCTATTCTAAGAAAACCAGTTAATTGAAACAAGCTAAAGGTTTTTGAAGAAAAATTGCCATTATAGTGACAAAAGACTGACACATTACAATAGTAACAAGTTTTGTAGATATGTTCTAAACACCTAATACCCTTTAAACGTCTTTTAACAATGTATCCTGGGGAAAGTAGATTTGATTAGGTAATCATAACCAAACTCAGGAGTAAAACATCATTTTATGTTTCTGTACAACACCCACAAGACAATTATTATTAACAATAATTAAAAAATAGTTCAGTTTTCTTGCACACATATTGCAGAACAATACAGAGAAGTAAACATCATCCTCTGTTGATGGTGTTTAGACTAAAGCACAGATCTTTCGCTAATTTACCCAATAATGGCAACACAAAAACTATAGTAGCTTCTCTCTACAAACCATACAATGAAATACTTGATAAAGAAGAGACCTAAGATCAGCCTCTGGGTGAACTATGATCAGCCTTGGGTTACTGGACTGATGCCAAGGAACCGTCGATATCCACATACAATGTCATGACAGCCCACTGTAATTCAACATCCAATGTGTAACCGAGTAACAGACCAAATTGTTTAATTGAATCTAAGGCAATCAAAACCATCAGATCATAAATTGTTAGAGGGGTCAAAAACTCTATTAGTAAATTCTTTTCTACAAAGTTATTCACCAGCAAAAACAGCCAACTTAAAGCGCTTGCAAATTTGGAGTCCAGGCCTAAAATGAGAGCTAAAAAAGTATTAACCCTTACTCCTTCAATTATTATATCAAACGCATTATAATTGGCCGCTCACAGCAGTCCCGGGAGTGGTTAGGTTTTTTAAGAGACATATTTCATTAAGAAAGGACATAAATTAGAAACCTGCAATTATGCAAAAGTCCAATCTTAACAACACCATCCTTAAATTTCCTACAAATTCGTTAATCACACTGTATTTGATCTGTATTGTATAGAATTTACAGTGACAGTACAAGAAGACTCCTCTGCCCCACACCCATGGTAGACATGAGAATTAGGTAGAAGCTTTGGAATAAGCAACTGCTGCACAGGTTGGTTAAGATTGTACATTACCAGTAGAGCTTGTTGTATTGTTTAAACTCCAGATTTAGTTTCAACAGATTTCTATAAGAAAAGAGTCAGAGACTGAAGACCGTGAATTGAATTCAACTAACTCTGAAATACAAGTAACGCCCATTTTAACACAGGTTACAGCACTGAGCTCAATTAACACAGCAAATATTCACAGAAAATCTTGACTAGCCCATCCGCTGCTTTGGGAAGATTAAAAAAAGTAAAATGAGTTCAAGTAATTGTGTCAGAGGAACAAAATCATATCCACACAAAACATCTCCAACGCCCGACACACGCCAGATGTGTAACTGTCGTTTTGTCATCAGATGTGAATAGCCAGAATTCGCTATTAATAAAACTGGTTTATTATCAGTTGGCTCCGTGCATCAAGGATGAGCAGAAAAAGTAAAATAGTATCAGACATCACTGTTGTGCAAGAAAAAAAGGGTTAAAACGTTCGCTTGGCAGATATCGAGGTGGTTCTCAGTTCATCATATTTCGAAATGATTCAATCTCATGTATGCTTTTCGATAATCTGAAACAAATTCAATATCGGTATTTAGGAATTCATCTTCTCCAAAACAGCAAACAGTTGCATTTAAAAATAGCTTTTATTATGCCATTTTTTAATCATCCATCTATTCTTCTCTGCTTGTTTTCTAATCATTTCATTCATTATTTCATTATTATTTATTATTAATTGCACAATGTCACAAAATCTTAATCGGGGTTTAGAGATGAACAAATTGCTCAGTGACGTCCATACCAGAAATAGGCAACTGATCATCGGTTGGACAAGCAACAAATTCATAAATCTAAGTGATAAGAATGTTTAACTCGAAAAATTATTAACTGATTGATTAGATTCTCACAATGGCTGCTACACAGGCGACTGGAGATAAAAATTATCCTGAATTTTTTAACACATTGTTTAATTGCATTGAGATAAAGATTACATCAGCACAGAAGAGATGTCTTAACGCAACAGATTCAGCGGATATTGTCAACACTAATCGTGAGTCAGCCAGGGTCCTGTCATTGAACTTCATCAGTCAAGTTAAGGTGAGTTAAAGTTTACAAAAAATCACAGACGAACTGTATCGAAGTGCCTCATCTAATTCTAATTGCCATTTGATAATTAGCTGCTGCTAATTCAAAATGAATACTAAATATTCTGGTAATTCTGATTCAAATTGATTAGCAAATTTCAGCACATAATTCTAAATATTGATCAACAATGAAACTAATCATGCATATCTCTTTGTCGACACTTGGCATACTCAAACTCATAGTCGTTGGATTTAGAGAAATGGCGCACTACTAGAAAGACCAGATGTTAGATGTACATAAATAGTAAATACTGCCATTGCACACGCTATGGTAATACTGGATTTGGTTAGAACAGGGATGAGGTTCAGTTAAGCCTGCAACTCAAGTATAACTCCACCCCTTCTCAGGTGGCGCCAGTCCCAATGGCTGGATAACGGAGTGCATCATCAACATTACTGGCAGCAACAAGATGTCATTAAATGCTGGAAAGTACTACTATGACTGCAACAAATAAGTCAATTCAATTAGATTATTGGATGGGAGTAGCGAAAGGCATCCATGCCGCTACCTTCCGAATGCATTGAATAAAGAGACAATTTCTCCTCGAGTCAGCTGGAATGGTATCTGCGACTTCCTGTGTTCCCTCGTGACTGTCGACAGCGGTCCCATCGAATCCCCGGAAAAGAGAATCTTCAGCGCTGTTCCCATTCCAGTGATCTGGAAGAAGCAAAATATTGAGAATAACGAAAGATGACAGATGTAATCGTCAGGATCTCCTCCTCCCACTCACTCTCCATTCAACTGCATAATAATAGCTAAAACATCTGAGTATAACATAAAATCACTTCTTCTTCCTTTAACCTTCACTCACGTGTAGAGGTCATTCTCAAACACAAATTGAATAGAGCACATAAAACCAATTTCATAAATCGTGAGTAAGTATGCTAAGAAGCTCCTTCCAAATTACGTAAACAGAGTGGGAACATTAACGTGAAATCCTCAGGGAATAGAGGGGGGTTGTGTAAAGTAAGCCACATGTGCCAGGTGGAGGATTGGTTAGAGCAGTCGGCCCATAGCACTAAGTGTGCGCTGAGTGAGCAGGTTTGACCCTTGTCCGAGGAGTCACTGTGTAGGGACCTTGAGCAAGTCCTGCAAAATTGCTAAGCAGTACAACTAAAATTATCAAGGGCGAGTAGTCCCATGATCAAATACTCTAAAAGGGTGAGTAGTCCCATGATCAAATACTCTAAAAGGGTGAGTAGTCCCATGATCAAATACTCTCAAGGGCGAGTAGTCCCATGATCAAATACTCTAAAGGGTGAGTAGTCCCATGATCAAATACTCTTAAGGGTGAGTATTCCCATGATCAAATACTCTTAAGGGTGAGTAGGCCAATACACAAATACTCATGATAGATTGCATAAAAGCTTGAGTAGGCTAACCTGTACTTTGCCCCAGAGGCGACATTTGTCGCAGCCAACGCAGTCCATGATGTGAGAAATGTTGCGGAAGTGGACCTTGAAATCCTCCTAAAACACAAAGGATCAGAAGCCATCAGATGAAGATGAAAACAAGACGAGTCCCTAGAATGAGCACCAAGATGAGGCATCTAGCATTAGCGACTTCATTTTCTCAGCCTCTGCCATCCATGAGGGTGGCCAACCAGTCCTATGCCCCACAACCTGATCTTCAAACCAACGGAGTACGGGGTCAGTGTACTCGTATCCGTTACGGGGAACACACAACACGAGGCAGCGGAGCATAACGTTTTGGTGCAGCCGTTTTGGCGCAGGACATTTTGGCGCAGATATCTGACACAATATATAATGTAACACGAAGCATGATCGATGATAGATCTTATGCTAAACTGGGAGCTGGAATGATGAAAAGAATCACGCTTAAATAGAAGAGGGATGGATATGAGAATTCTACTCATCGCGGAACCCTTTTAGTCACAATCCCTTTACCAATCTTGCTTCCAATAAAACGGCATTATTTTTCATCAATTCAGCTTCCATTTAAGCATGGTTATTTCCATCAATCCGGCTTCCATTTAAGCATAATTAGTTTCATCAATCCGGTTTCCATTTGAGCATGATTATTTTCATCAATCCAGCTTCTATTTAAGCACGATTCTTTTGGTCAATCCAGCTCCCAGCTTTTCATTGATCCGGCTTCTAGTTAAACACGATTCTTTTCACCGATGCCTGTTCTACTATCGACGCTTCCTAGACTTAACCTGATTTGCCATGTGGAATAATTTACGAAACTAAAGTGGTAGATTGCCATATATATATATATATATATATATATATATATATATATATATATATATATAATACATAATAAACAATATTAGTATATCAGAGATCTGCGCCAAAACGTTCTGCGTCAAAAAGGCTGCGCCAAAGGTCACGTATCATGAGGCATATATCTCGAAAAACCTTCTGCTCTGACAGGATATACTAATCAATTGAACGCCTTCTATGCATAAAAAAATGTAAGCAAAATTTCTCTTAGCTTACACCTAAAACTCACAATTTGTCGATTTATCAACATAACGTTCGGTCTGTTATGCTCCCATTTAGTTTAGTAAATGAAGATCATTACTTACCAGCAGATGGGGCACGGCAGTCAAAAGGTCATAGCTAGGCCCGCGTGGATTATGCAAATTTTTTTGTAAGTTATGTGAAAAATCGCATAATCGCAGAAACCACGGGTCCTAATCATCAACAATTGCATTGCCTGGTCTGTAAACCATAACTCCTATATAGGCTAACAAAAGTTGACATTGATCGAAATTTCTGAACTTTACGCAGTAATTTACACAAACTTCCCATTTAGTAATTTTTCCGAAAACAGACAATTTATGAGAAAAATTTAAACAAACCACGGGCCCTAATCATAGCGCTCACCTTGTAACACAGACATTATAGGCTCAATCGTCCTTCTCCTACTTCATAAATCCTCCTCCGCCTCCCCTCTGAGGCGGTTTTAACTATATATGGACCTAAATCAAGCCCCTTCACTTCCAATTGCGTCTCTTATTGACATTCAGTCATTGGATAAAAGTGCTCAATAAATCAGAAAATAATTATTACTTTTAACTTCTGTGCATCGCCCTGGAATAGTTTGCTCTCATCAAAATGATCCGGAAATGATCTGAAAATTTATAAAAAAACATCTCAATATCAGAAGCAAAATTACTTTCATTATTATAAAGATTGTACTCTAAAGGAACTTCAAAAGTGTGACACGCACGCACGCACGCACGCAGACAGACAGACAGACAGACAGACACATGAATCTTTCTTGAAGAGACAGTTAATAATGAGAGGAAGAGGATGAGATGCATAGACAGAGAAAACGTGACTTAGTGTCTGTCGCACTTGATAATGTTGAGCAGTTGGTGAACTTCTGTCCTCACTTCGCTGTCTTCTTTCTCGTTTCCCGTGTAAAACATTTCCTACAAACAAAATCAAGTAATCCTTCACTAACAATTCAACGTTACAACAAAATAAATCCAAGTACAGCATAACACACTGATGAGCAAGTTTCCTATTAATTACAACCATCTGTCTGTCTGTCTCTCCCTCCATCCCACTCACCCACCAGGAAGCCTATACCACTATAACATCCCCTACTTCCTCTCAAATTACTACAGTCACACTACTTCCCCTCCAATTACTATTCCCACTACTAACTCAATACAACTACTTCATTACCAACTTCTATTCAACCACTACTTTCGGATTCCTAGTCTCACACAACTACCTATGACAAGAAGAGCTTTTTTTTTTCTTCTATCCCCACTGTGTCACCCAACTTTAAAAGGATCATCCACTTCAAGACACTAACAGTCGAGATACACTCTCATCAAATCTAATCCATTTGGCAGACTTTTGTATCACCAGCAACATAACACAACGTATCAATCGAACAAGATGGTTATTTCTTAGTGAAATGAATGAAGTTCTGTAATCAAGAACCACTCATTGGTAACAAACAGTCCAGAAATATTGAAATGTCATTTAGACTCTCAGCCAGGAAAATATGGACATCATTGATGCATACATACAAACATTCACATACAAAATATGATATATACAAATGCATACACAATAAACATCAATACATATTCAGATGAACATATATACACGCATAAATACACACACATGAACATATCAATGCATACAGCCATACATACAAATATAATGTAACTAAGTAGAGAAAAGGAGACAAGAAGGCAAAGCGTAATATTTCTAGAAGCAAGTCCATCAAACCGAACAGACAAAAAGGAACCAGACAGATTACCCTGTCCTGCTCAGCTTCCATCTAATTAAAATATAAATGGGGTAAACATAAATCAGTAAAAGCCTTTGAGATGAGCAGATGTGGCAACAATTCCAGCACCCATGCAATTTATAGAGCACCATAAGTAGACACACAATTACCTACTGCATCCACACTTCCACTTCAGCATCTGCATATGCTGACCTCTGCCATTGGTCAATGGCTTGATATAAGCTCCTGTTTTGACAGATTCAATGGTTTTCATTTTGACGGTTTGCCTTACGCTATTGTTTTGATGTCATTCGTGTTTTGCTGAGACGTTTTTATATGAGTTTTCAATTCAAGGTTTTTTGCTTTGATTCTTTCATGCAAGCATTTTGACAATTTAATCAAACTTTTTGTTTTGACAGTTTTAAATAAGTTCTCTTGCATTGTCACTCAAAGAAGCACCATAATCATAAATTCGTTATTACGCAAATGATGACATCCACATTATGTTCCTTCCTCATCAACATAATATTACCTGTGTGCTAAGCATAGAAGAGAAGAGAAATCACTTACAATGCATTGAACTCTAAGCAGTTGGTTCACGATCTATGGTCAACAGGGATTTTCATAAAAGCAACTTGAATGTGGTGAACTGAGAAGGTCAGAGGAGGGAGGATAGCATTGCAACATACCTGTAGACGCTAACGACCCCATAAAACATTGTCAACAACAACAATGGTTTAATGCACCATATATACCAACTGTTTTGCCCTCAAATCCACATTGTTGATCTATAGACATCCAAACTTCCTCATAAATCCTAATCTAAATAAATCCGATCTAATCTCGGGTACATTGAATGATTCAAAAATAATACAAGATGTATTTTATGATCGCACACCACAATCTCCAAATCCAGTTTTCTTTCAGCACAACATATACACTAAAAGAAATAACGAATAAGGTTTCTCTGGAAAACTTCTACATCTAGGATACCTCTAAAACGTTCTAAAAAATATACTGAATGAATCAATGACAAGAGCCAACAGTCACAACTGCCAATGCAAACATATATTTTTCACAGTGTCTCTTAGCTACTACAATACAATTTAGTATTAGCAGAAAACAACAAAATGCTGGCAATATGCTATTATTATACTTACCTTAGCTTACAGTATAACAAACAGATGACAGACCTCAAGTAGGTAAGGAGCGACCTTTGCCAGAGCCCTCATCTCGACGAGGTAGGCAAAGTAGAGATTCCTCAGTCGATTTGGACCATCTCCATAAGTGAATGCTGGATCAAATCTTCGTTGGAACTCCTCTAAGTTTGGACCCCATTTTGGTGCTTCAAATGCGCTCTTTGCTTTCATCATTTAAAAATAAAACACATTGTCATAAATATCTTTCATTATTATAATTTTATTGCTATTTTACCTGAGCCTTTTGGATTTAAAACATGCTCACAGAAATAAAATTACACAAGAAATGGTCAAATCTCACTTGAATCATTATTTTATGTACTAGAGATAGTGGAAATCATCACCCAGGATTTTTGAATAGAGAAAGAATTGAAAACACATGATTTACAAAATATAATGAAGAAGCAACAGACAACCATGTTATATGGCTACATGCCATAAAATTCTGGCAGCAGAAAGCAAGAGTCACAGATCTATTGCAATGTGCAATGGCTACTTGGCGACTGATAGCCACGCATTGCAAAATGTAGCTGGTCTATAATATCATCACTATTGAAACTATTCTGTATACCCAAAGGATAAACTCAAGAGTCTTAACAGATGTCATTCTGTCCTAGAAGAACTGAAGAAGAAAGTGAAGAAGAAAGCAAAGAAGAAAGTGAAGAAGAAAATAAAGAAGAAAGTAAAGAAGAAAGTGAAGAAGAAAGTGAAGAAGAAAGCGAAGAAGAAAGCGAAGAAGAAAGCGAAGAAGAAAGTGAAGAAAGTAAAGAAGAAAGTGAAGAAGAAAGTGAAGAAGAAAGTGAAGAAGAAAGCGCAGAAAGTGAAGTAGAAAGTGACGAAGAAAGTGAAGAAGAAAGCGAAGAAGAAAGTGAAGAAGAAAGCGAAGAAGAAAGTGAAGAAGAAAGCGAAGAAGAAAGTAAAGAAGAAAGTGAAGAAAGTAAAGAAGAAAGTGAAGAAGAAAGTGAAGAAGAAAGCACAGAAAGTGAAGTAGAAAGTGACGAAGAAAGTGAAGTAAGTAAAGAAGAAAGTGAAGTAGAAAGTGAAGAAGAAAGCGAAGAAGAAAGTGAAGAAAACAGTGAAGAAGAAAGCAAAGAAGAAAGTGAAGAAGAAAGTAAAGAAGAAAGTGAAGAATAAAGTGAAGAAGAAAGTGAAGAAAGTGAAGAAGAAAGCGAAGAAGAAAGTGAAGAAAACAGTGAAGAAGAAAGCAAAGAAGAAAGTGAAGAAGAAAGTAAAGAAGAAAGTAAAGAAGAAAGTAAGGAATAAAGTGAAGAAGAAAGTGAAGAAGGAAGCGAAGAAGAAAGCGAAGAAGAAAGTGAAGAAGAAAGTAAAGAAGAAAGTGAAGAAAGTAAAGAAGAAAGTGAAGTAGAAAGTGAAGAAAACAGTGAAGAAGAAAGCAAAGAAGAAAGTAAAGAAGAAAGTGAAGAATAAAGTGAAGAATAAAGTGAAGAAGAAAGTGAAGAAGAAAGCGAAGAAGAAAGTGAAGAAGAAAGTAAAGAAGAAAGTGAAGAAAGTAAAGAAGAAAGTGAAGAAGAAAGTGAAGAAGAAAGTGAAGAAGAAAGCGCAGAAAGTGAAGTAGAAAGTGACGAAGAAAGTGAAGTAAGTAAAGAAGAAAGTGAAGTAGAAAGCGAAGAAGAAAGCGAAGAAGAAAGTGAAGAAGAAAGTAAAGAAGAAAGTAAAGAAGAAAGTGAAGAAGAAAGTGAAGAAGAAAGTGAAGAAGAAAGTGAAGAAGAAAGAGAAGAAGAAAGTGAAGAAAACAGTGAAGAAAAAAGCAAAGAAGAAAGTGAAGAAGAAAGTAAAGAAGAAAGTAAAATAGAAAGTGAGGAATAAAGTGAAGAAGAAAGTGAAGAAAGCGAAGAAGAAAGCGAAGAAGAAAGCGAAGAAGAAAGCGAAGAAGAAAGCGAAGAAGAAAGTAAAGAAGAAAGTGAAGAAAGTAAAGAAGAAAGTGAAGTAGAAAGTGAAGAAGAAAGTGAAGAAGAAAGTGAAGAAGAAAGCGAAGAAGAAAGCGCAGAAAGTGAAGTAGAAAGTGACGAAGAAAGTGAAGTAAGTAAAGAAGAAAGTGAAGTAGAAAGTGAAGAAGAAAGCGAAGAAGAAAGTGAAGAAAACAGTGAAGAAGAAAGCAAAGAAGAAAGTGAAGACAGTAAAGAAGAAAGTGGAGTAGAAAGTGACAAAGAAAGTGAAGTAGAAAGTGAAGAAGAAAGTGAAGAAGAGAAAGTTGTATACCTGGCAGAAGCCAGTTGGCAGTGACGTCGACGTTGATACTTGTGTGGAATCCCGAAATCAATCGGAAAAACGTCCGCTTTTCGAGGCATAGACCTGTCGAGATATATTCAATGTATTTGTAATTAGATGTATAACCTGGCGCTATATAAATCTTCATAATAATAATAATAATAATAATAATAAAAATAATAAAAGAAATCACAAGACACTTGGAACTCATGTAAAAGTAGTATTAAACAGAAAACTCCCTTCACTGTGACTTTTGTAGTAAATGTAAACCAGTCTACTGCAATGCAAATTATATAGCACCTTCAATGAAAGCCTCTTAGATTACACAAGATTCTTTAAGAAATGACAGTGAGAAGTAACTGTACCTTGTTCAAGTGGTAAGTACTTTCCAAAATCTGGTTTGTCAGGTCTACAATTAGACAACAGCATCTTATGACTGAAATCAATAAATAAATCGATCAATCATAAACGAATGACAGAATTTCCAGATGAATTTCTTGATATGATGGATGAATGAGTTTTGAGATGGATTTATGGAAAGGTAGTAGAATCAATCAATGTAAGGACTGATACACATATGAATATTGACCAATAGCAGATCAGATGGATGGATGGATAAACCACTGGATTGATGAATATATGAATCCCAGATGGAAGGAAATAATATTACTGACCAATGGTGAATAGATGGACAGAATACAGACAAGATGGATGGACACCAAACGAGTGGTCAGAGAAGATAGCCGACCAACAAATGATGGACATTGCTATCGAATGAAGCGACTGAAATGGAGGGTTGCTGCTGTCTTTGTCCTAAGATCATAATTTCCTTTCCTACTTGAAGCAGTTCTGATCATAGATGAGTTTCCAGACATTGACGGCCGATGGTCCAGTGTAGCCAGTGAATCGTTCTGGGTTTAGGACGAGATCGTAGTAGACAGCATCAGGAGCCTCAATGTCTAACAATAACAACAATGACAACCATTCATAACCCATTAATTACATTAATACAGCATTTCTCAATCTTTTTTGGCCATGGAACCCTTCTGATTTCAGATTTTTGGCGGAAACCTCGTCCAAAACTAGACGTATTCTGTTGTAGGTATAAACACTTGAGAGACAATTATTAGATTAATAAGAAAACAAATATTGATGACAATGACATACAAATTCTTTTTTGATACCTGTTATGAATTGATGTAAGGCTGGTCACTGTGACCTCTCATAGTTAGCCTGGTTAACATTACGGGAATCATGTACTGTAGATGATACTAACCATGTAACTCACAAAAGTTGTCCTGCTTCTCGTCATGTTCTGTCCAATTCTCAAAAGCCTCTCGACTTTCATCACTGCACAAAACAACACAGACAGCAAAAACACTTCACTTAACAACCAATAGACGATGAGAAAAGATGCTGAGAAAAGATGTGAAACAACTCAATAATGTTTGCACAGGTCTCCCTTCCTCCCTCTCTCCCTCCCTCCCTCTCTCTCTCCCTCTCTCTCTCCCTCCCTCTCTCTCTCTCTCCCTCTCTCCCTTCCTCCATCCCTCTCTCTCTCTCTTTATGTCTCTCTCTCTCGTGGAGACAAATGTTCAAACACAGTTCTACTCATAAATCCCCAACAAACAGAGAACTTAAGCGATACAAGTATACTTGATAGACAGTTAATGTAATTAATAAGAAATTAATTTCAGAATTGGACCTGATTGTGATGTCAAGCTCTCCCAGTTTGCGTTGTTCATCACAGTCACGTGTCACAGTTGTCGTCGCTCTCCCCTTCACATTTGATTCCTTTGCATACTGTCAATAAAAAAGTCTAATTATGGAAACCAAACCAGTAAAATTCAAAATGCAATGCACACAAAAATTATTTTAATAAACCAACAATCAAAAATAACAAATTAAATCAAAAAGAAAAACAGGATTGTGACAAATAAATTTAATCGTAAGTCCATACAAAAACGAAAACCCAAAAAATCAAACTGGAAAAAACAAATGCTTTTAACAGAAAACATGTAAGATAACATTATAACAACCAACGCATCAATCGTTTTAATGCGGCAGGATTATTTAACAAACAATGATGAACAAAATCATCGAAACAAAGCCACAACAAACACCCATCAGAGCTCCATTAGAAGATAATGGAAAAACAGCAATTAATAATTTTCATTCAAAGCCCAATCATTGGTTAGAAGCAGCAGAGGGTAAGGTAGGAGGAGGATAAGGTAGGAGGAGGGTAAGGTAGAAGAGGGTGAGATAAAAGGAGGGTAAGGTAAGAGGAGGGTAAGGCAGGAGGAGGGTAAGGTAGAGGAGGGTGAGGTAAGAGGAGGGTAAGGTAGAGGAGGGTGAGGTAAGAGGAGGGTAAGGTAGGAGGAGGGTAAGGTAGGAGAAGGGTAAGGTAGGAGGAGGGTAAGGTAAGAGGAGGGTAAGGTAGGAGGGTAGCTTTCAACAGAATACAAGACATGCCATATATTATATGCACTAGCGACGATGGTCTAAAGCCGAGAGTCTCTCTTCTTCCTAGTGCAACTCAGTCATCCATCAATTGACTGCATATTGATGAAATCAGAAAGCATCGCCCACTTGTAAATAATCAAATACAGAATTTGTTCTGATAGAAATCATGCAAATTCAAAGGACCATGCATAAATCACTGAGCCAATCAGATACACCAAGAGAAATGTCAATGGTCCGTGAAGCAATCGTACCTTATCCTTCTCATGTGAATGATTTTTCTTCAGACCGGCTGGAATCTGATCCTAAAAAATATGAACGAATCAGTGACACATCAGATGTTTAGTCAACATCAGATAAAATGAGAGTCTTCTTCTGCACCTGCGTTCAACACAGTTGACCGACCGAAGATCAATACGATTCATATCGGTTGGTTCAGAATGCAAGAGTTTGTTTTAGTCATCAGACATTCACATTCATAAAGCAAATGTCGTCTAAATGACACTATTTACATGGATATCAAGCATTCCGCGCATTTATTATTATTATTATTACATCAGTTTTATATAGCGCCCCTTCTAAGTCTTATACTCAGAAGCGCTCCCAGCCCAACCACGGTCAAACAGGACAGTCTTAAGGCCAGAGAAAAACAGAGCAGATTGGCCTATTTACGTGAAGCGCAATGCTACTGGAAGGCCATTCCAGGTCACCGGACCAGCCGGTGAAAAAACATGGCGCTGTCGGATAGCGGTCCTCGCACGGGGGACAGGCAGCTCCGCTTGCGCAGCAGAGCGCAAAAACCGCGGCGTCCAACAGTGGCAGTGTGGCAGCAGAGTTCAATCAGGTAGAGGGGCGCCAGGCCCTCCATGCAGCGCCGTACCAGCGCAGAGACACAGTAGGCAATGCGCCGTGGGTAGGGGAGCCAGCGCAGGACATCACGCATGTACCCAGAGACTCGGTCAACCCTAGGGATGCGGCCCACCATTTGGGGTGGCCGAGCGCAAGACCCTGTCAAGGTATTTAAGCCGACACACCGGGAGCCCATCATAAATGGCGCTGCAGTAGTCTAGGCGGGAGACTACAAAGGAATGGACAAGCGTAGAAGCAGCGTCTTGGGAGAGGGAGCGGGATACCACCCCAAGTTGCCGAAGCTGGTAGTAACAGCTACGACAAAGTTGACTGATATGCTGGACAAAGGTAAACTCCTGATCCAAGATTACCCCCAGGTCTCTGACCAAGGACAAGAAGGTTAGGTGCGGATACCTCAAAGCGAGGGACCCAATATCATACCACAATGCATAATTAAGAAACTATGGTAATGAGGCTTAAACTAGTGCATGTATAATACAATAGAATAAAACTGTAAATTGATACCATCCTTCTTACAATTTAGCTCAGAAATGCACACACGCTTTGACTGTGTAACTGAAATGTAATGCAGAGCAATTGTGCACGAAGGACATGCTCAAGATCCCTAAACAGTGACTCCTCGGACGAGGGTCGAAACTTGCGTTCTCTGCGTTACGGATTTAGCACTCTACTCGATCGGCCACTGTGCCACATTATATACATATAATTAGTTAACAGGAACTTAGTGATACTCGTGAATTACACAAGTAATTAAAATAAACATAAGGTAAGCATATAGACCCATTATTAAAAATTTAATAGCAAAACAAGAAAATAGATAAAGATTCAACTACATAGAGAAATAAGATATTCGTAAATTACAAACAGAACAACAGAAGGAGGTTCTGAGGATCACTACTTGTATGATTTGGAGGTGCCCCTTCACTTGGCCACATCTCTGTCTACGTGTGGGATGTCCTGCACTGGCTCCCAGTTGAGCACTACATCCATTATCTCCTCTATTGTCTGCCACCTTGAAATATGCAGTTGGCCTCTTTATCTTTGGGACATCTTTACCGTAACTACTTCTGCTCCTCTCGTCTCCGATCATGCTCGCACTACCATCAGTGACAAAATAGGGTCTTTTAAATAGTGTGTCCCTCCCTCTGCTTGGGATCAGCCTCCCCTCTGACCTCCACTCTGTCTGTCTCTTGCATGACCTGTCTAGCTCTTTCTATAAACTTCTGACAATCGTTGGCATGCATGTACCTCATCATTGAGAAATCTATTTAGTGGCATTTCTGCAATACTTCTGATAAGATAAATTGTGATTTTTTTTTAAACTATTACTTTGTTATTACCTACTTAATTTACTGGTTGTAGTCAGCTACCTTGATTATGCAATCCCTATTAACTTATAATTTACCTTTACTCGCTTAATGTTGGCATACATTAAGTTACTTAAGATTAGTTAAGCTTGTTCTTCTATCTCATTTCTACCCACCCTACTTTCCTTTTAGCCTCTATACCCAACTACTCTGTACCTAATTTTTTGGTGGCCCTAACCAGCGGGACTCTCCGTCCTTAATTGGGTCCCTGTGTAATCAGACATTTTTTTTATACGATCTCATGTAACATTAGCAAATTGGATTGCCCAAAAAAATTGAATTGAATTGAATCAACACTGTACTCTTTGGCCAGGCCTCGGTTAGGAGCACCACTGAATAGTCATCTTGAAAAGACACTTTATAAATTTCATAGATGGATAGATACATAGAAATAACAGGCAGTTTGGTAATAAGAAGGCAAAGAATAATAGGAACAAGATAAAAATATAACCAGTAGGGATTAACTGGTACTTGGACTTGGGAGGATATTGACACTCAGTTCCTCTCTAATAACTAGGGCTTAGAATCCATTACAGCTGCTACAGATAGTAACACACGTTATGCACCTGATATGTCTCTGTGGTGGGATAAAGTGAGTCGCACTATTTAAAGCTCAATGGAGTGCGTATAATGCGATATGAATATTAAACAATAGCAAATGACAACTTAAGAGATAGTAACTGGACTGCAACATGGACCTGCATTCATAGAGGAACAACAACTTGAGATACAGTCAAATGAACCATAACAAAGTCTGACATTGCTAACTGGAATTTAGCGTGTAGAATACGTATAGCCAACAGATAATGCAACTGAACGTCAATCCAAAAAGATGTGCAACAGACCTAACAACTGGACGATGTGTAAAAATAGGAAGCGATTCTGACAACAAACTCACTTCATTCTAAACATGTCTTGACATGTTCAGTTAACAGTTCTTCATGCAATCTAAGATTCCAACCAGACTCATTAACTACCATTTAAGTTCTGTTTCAAAATGCCTGAAAACTGTCCCCTGCCCCCATCGGGGGGGGAGGGTGTTGCCGAGGGTCATCTTGGATAGGCGTCATATAATTGTTGTGAACGAATGAATACTGGCTGATAGGATTTCTCCTGCGATTCTCCAACAATATTCTCACTCAATGTGATCACCTTCTTGCGCATTGTGATTATGGTGCTACTCAAGATCCGTTTCACTGCCCCACACATTCACTACAAGATCCATCTCTACTTCTCTTAATACCTCACTTTGCAACAGCATTCTGGCAATTGGTGATTAAGTTAGTAAGATATGGGAATATCTGATGAATATCAAAGCTAATAACAATGAATATCTAGTAGGTTGGACTGACCTCCTTGCACTCGTCGACTGCACAACTGCGAGAGCCACACTGACCATTGTTCGCGTCGGCAAATGGACACGAGCGAAACATATTGACCTGTGGGAGAAAAACACACATCAACACTTCCTTACCGAAGTTGCATCTCTTAATTCCTACAGGCTCATTTCAGTTTTTTTCATGTATTACAACCATCCATTTTTTCCTTGGGCACCCTCTTTTCTGCCTTCCTCCTCCACATGCCAGCATCATTTCTTTTTCCATTCCATTTTATCGCATAGCATGTCAGAAAAACCCCAGCTTCCTTCTCAACGCTGTTTGTTGTAACGTCTCATCATTCTCGACTCCAATCTTCCTGCGCACTTCTTCGTTTGTCTTCTTCTCCATCCATGATATTCTCTGCATCTTTCTCCATATCCACATTTCGCATGCGTTGATCTTCTTCTCCATGTTCTTTGTGATTGTTCATGTCTCACAGCCATATAGTATTGTAGGAAAGATCATTGCTCTCAATAATCTTTTTTTTCTGTCTATGCTTACATGTTTGTCTTTCCATATCTTTTCCAGTCCGTTCCTTTGCAGTTTTCCTTATCGCCACCCTTCTCTTTATTTCCGAGTCACGTTTTCCCTCTTTTTCTATTAATAATCCCAGGAACGTGAAGCTTGTTACCACCTCTATTTCCTCTCCGTCTATCTCGAAACCGTCCCAATCAGCTGTTGTCATTATCTTTGTCTTCTTTAAGTTGAAGTATATGCCTGCCTTCTCACTTTCTCTCTTCAGTCTTGTTATCAAAGTTTCCAGATCTGCTTTTTTCCCTGCCAGTAATGTTGTGTCATCCGCATATCTTAGATTATTCAATGTCCTTCCTGCCATCTTTACTCCTTCAGTTGCCTCTTCCATTTCTGCCCTCCTCATTATCCTTTCTGCATACAGGTTGAAAAGAAATGGGGACAGGATGCACCCTTGCCTCATCCCTTTCTTGATTTTAAATTTGTCTGTGTCTCCAAATTCTGTACCTATCACCTCCTCCTGGTCTTTGTACAATCCCTTTAGTAGCTGTATATAGTGTTTTGGTCAAGCATTTGGACCAACAGCCAAAAACAAGACACTCCGTAACTCCATGTAAGACATGCATCTTTATATAAGTTTTCTATTTAATAGACACAACTAACAGCACTTCAAATATTATAACAAAAAGGAAAGCAAAGGTAAGCAACGTTAAGTAGATGTAAGCAAAGGCAATGTAAGGTTGGGCAAGCAAGTAAGGCTAGGAAGGAAAGCTAAGCCAAGGTAAAGTAGGATAAGGAAATGGTATGGCAAGGTAATGTAAGCTAAGCTAAATAAAAGCAAGACAAGATAGAAGAAGGCAAAGTAAGTCTAGTTACTCTGTGATCTCAAGCAGCAAGATAACTGCTAAGATGTGACATACCTTGTAATATCGAAAATAATCTCGCTGAAGCAAATCATTTAGAATTGGATAAACTTTGAGATTGTTGAATGAGTCGACGCTTTCGATGTTGCAGCTGCAATCGTCAATTTCCCCCTGCAGCTGAATTTCAAATGAACAGAAGAAGTCCAATTATCGAAAATAAAGAGATTTTTAAACAAAAAAGAAAGTAAAAGAGTAAAAGACATCAATGATCGAAGTGCCACCAAAAGCAATGGCTTCAGATATGTTACACTAAAATGGTATGTGTTTCAACGTCAAACTCTTTTTATCACGAGGTGTGAACAATTTATCATTAGATGTGCATTCTGATTTCTTTGGCTATTATCTACTGTCTAAATTTGTTCGTCTTCCATTTGCTTCCATCTGTGTGAGTTCTCCTATTCAAACTTTGTCATTCTGCAGTCACTACTGTAATATTATAACTGCTCTCCCCCTCCTCCACAGTACCACTTTCTCTCTTTCATCGCTGAAATTGTACCAAAACCCAGCGAACGTCCTAGACCTTGTGAACCCATACTGCATGGTCGGTGAATTAGATATCTCAGAGATTACGTCAGAATAAATCGTTAATAAACAGATTGTCAAAACATATCCAATTGGCTAAACTGACCCAGATGTTGTAATGGGCTTTTTTAAAATTGTAACACATCAACACACTACATACCTTGCAAAAGCAAGAATCGCTCGCACAACCGATCAGATGAGAATAGAGACTTAGCAGAAAAACAGTTCGCAAACGCACTCCAAAAATCGACGTCCACGTAGCACACAGAATCATTTTCGTAATAAATATGGCACAATTAGCAACAGCTACAGCAAAGAGACTTAATCAGGAAATTTCCTATGAGACGCCAAATCGCAAATAAATCTACGTGTTTCAAATCATTTAAGTAAAAATCAATGAAATTCGGATCAACAACAAAATAATCAAGCAGCGCATCTGTTAGTTTCCACGATGAACGAAACAACGAAATCGCACTAAGTTAAGTACGTTTTCTAGACTAGCAAGCATAAAGCACGGTGCATACAGACACGATTACGTAACAAAATAATGAACTGATATAACTGCATTGTTATATAGTTATAACAACTGCATTTTACATTATAGCAGCGAACTGCAACGTTAAACCTCGACAAACTTTCTAAATAGCTCTAATTAGGAGTCAATTAACTTGCAAGATATTTGCCTGATGTGTCCTTAAACGTACAAAATCCAATGCACTAACACTTTTGGCTATAATGCAAATAGACCGGAACTGCATGCGCAACGTCTAGTAGTTCGCAATTCGCATAAGACAAAAACATAATGCAAAATATCAGAACTCAACTCTGAGTAGAAACTTGTATTGCTTGAATGATTCAATTGTAACTGAAATAAACTGTTCAGTTACTACTGGCTTCAAATGACATCATATCAAAGTTTAGCCGGTTTTGAAAATGCTATATGAGCGCATGAATTTTTGGTGCTATAGGGACGTGGCGCTTTTAAATGACGCGTCTATTTTTAATCATTTAAATGCTTCAATAAAACCGCTGTTAATATTTAAATTATATTGCATCATAATATTGAAGATTTGTACCTAAGAATAGGAATACGGAGAGTTGTACTATCATATGTCGCATTCGGTTGTTAAGCAGTTGCTTACCTAAGAGCTAGGCTAACCGCGTTACAAATGTAATAAATATGTAAACAGGCCTACGCTTATGTCATGTCACATCGTCATCGTCGCTTCGCGACGGTTGACTACATGAATGGGAAAGTGATGTCCAATGCTTTCTGTCTCTTACGATGTTCATTAAGCTTGTGCCTTTTAAACCAGTCCACGCCATGACATTGTCAAACCAGCAGATTCTGGGTCTTCCACGACTTCGGCTTCCTTCCAATAAACCCAACATCACACTGTTCTCAATACTGTACATATAGGCTGTCTCACGATGTGCCCGAAGTACCGCAGTTTTCTGGATTTGATGTGGCCCAACAGTTTGCTGTCAACTTTCGCCATTTGATACACGTGTTCGGTTGTCACTATTGCTGTCCATGGAATTCTGATCAGTTTCCTCATGCACTTGTTCTCAAATGCTTGTATACGTTTCTCTTCTTCTTTCTTTATTGTCCATGCCTCACAACCATACGTTGCTACTGGCCAAGCCAAGGCCTTCATGAGTCGCAGTTTGGTTTTAGTACTGACTGATTTATTCTTCCAGAGGCTTACCAACTTAAACATGACTGAGGTAAAATCAAGATTAGCTATGGGAAGCATAGCTAATCTTGATTTTACCTCACTCGCTCAGTCCCCGTCCTTCGTTACTCTGTTCCCCAAGTATGTAAATGAGTCCACTTGTTCTAGTTTGTATCCGTCCACCTTGATCAAAAGTGCATCATTGTTATTTGTCATTACTTTTGTCTTTGCTACGTTAATCAGCATACTGTATTCTTTTGCTGATATCTCAACACGTTGCACCAACTCCTGTAAATCCTTAGGTGAAGTGTCAAGTATCACGATGTCATCAGCATATCTAAGGTTATTTATAGTCTTCCCTCCAATTCTGAATCCCTTGTGGTAGCCTAGTAGTGCTTTTCGCATTACCTGCTCTGTCAGAATGTTAAACGCGTACGTACAGGCTTGGTGATAAATTACATCCTTGTCGGACTCCTTTCTTGATACTAAACCATGTCGACATAATTCCGTCTGTCTTTACAGTAATTGTTGTTTGTAGAGATTTCGCAATAGCTGAATGAGGTGGGGTGGGAAACCCATCTCCATCATGGTTATTCATAGTTGATCGTGTTGAATCATGTCAAAAGCTTTAGTAAAGTCAATGAAGCAGAGGTACAGCGGTTGTTTCCTTTCTCTCGCTTTCTCGAATATGATTCTTAAGTTCACGATTTGATCTCGCGTGCCTCTTCTTGGCCTAAAGCCAGCCTGTTCTTCAGCGATCTCTGTTTCCAGCTTGGTCTGGATGCATTCCAGTATCACTCGGAACAAAATCTTACTGGCATGTGAGACTAGCGCAATTGTTCTGTGATTACCACAGTGAAGTAGATTTCCTTTCTTCGGCAGTTGAATATAAATTGACTGTGACCATTCTTCTGGCCAATCCCCGGTCTCCCATACGTCCACACATATTTCGTGTAGTTTTGTCAGAGTCATTTCTCCATAATATTGAAGATTTGTACCTAAGAATAGATACACTGAGATTTGTACTATCATATGTCGCATAATCGCAGTCGGTTGTTAAGCAGTTGCTCACCTAAGAGCTAGGCTATCCGCGTTACAAATGTAATAAATATGTAAATAGGCTTACGCGTATGCTCTGCGTAATTACATCTGTCCAACTGTGAAAAATACGTTTAAGTTAGTAAGAAGAACTAATCAGATTCGTCACTCGTTCTGTGCGCTATTTTATGTAAAATGTCGAAGATGTTTCGTCTGAGTAAAACAGGGCGCACAGAACTGGAAGATTTGTAAAAGATAAGTCAGTATGGAGTATGGATCATTGGACTGGGTAAAAACAAAATTAAGTTCGCATGAAATCTAAATTGCCGCCAAAGAATATTATAATTCTTCAGCGGCAATTTAGATTTCATGCGATGAATTAAATTGTCCAAAAGCAAGGCGAATATTCGCAGAATTTAACTAAATAAGCCGATATCGAGTGCACCTAGAATGATATAGGCCTACCTTGATTACACCATAGAAGCCAACTTATGAAAGTAATGTAGATATAGCAACGATTTCGTCGATTTGCTGACTTTCAGATGAGATCAGCGTCTTAACGCTTTGTTTCAATGAAACGTGCTACAAGCCTACAAGTGCACTTGTCAATTTTCCAGAGCTGTGCACTGATCAGAGGCGGCGTTCTCGTTTGATATGTGGGGGGCAGGCAATGAATGAGGTAGGAAATTTGGGGGCGGGACAAACGCATGCCGTGTAAGAGGTGGGGGGGGACTTGCCTCTCGACCCCTCGGGATCGCCGCTCCTGGCACTGATCAAAACAAAAGCGCCTAGTAGCCGTCTACGCTCTTTATCCCAAGGATCATCCCTGGTATTCTGATTTCGATTGACGGCACAATCAAAAGGCGCTAAATAACATGAGCGATGTTAAAGGATTCTGGTATATCGTATTCCTAGTTGACCCGAAATTAAGTTTGCAGCTGGTATTTTTTTTATTTATTTCAAAAGTGTTGATATTTATATTATCGTCTCAAAAGGTAGTTGAATATATTGTTTTAGATGGATTTTGATAATCTTAGGTTTTAGTGTTATTGACTCCTTCATTTCGTCTTCTAAGGTTTTAGCGTAATTAATTCTAAACGCTAATAATGAACAGTTTCCAATTGCACTTTAACGTGTGAGTGCGAAAATCTATGATTAATGTTTAAGCGTGATTCTTTTTCATCAATCCAGCTTCCATTCAAGCATGACTCTTTTAATAAATCCAGCCTCCATTTGAATAGCATTCTTTTCATCAGTAATTTGGGGTGACGGGTGAAATGCAGGATCGCAACGGGTGCAAGCGGGACGTTTCGTGTGGGAATTTGATACGGGAAGGTGGTTGAAATACGGAAAGCTTCATGCGGGGATGCCAAAACATGTGAGTGCGAAAATCTATGATTGATGTTTAAGACGATTTAAAGGGATCTACCCGAATCATAGAAACCCGAATCCCCGAAAACGCTGAAAAAGCCCAAAAAAACCCGATTCCCGAAAACACCATTGCATTATTGAAAACCGCAGAACTGTCTCAAAACAGCGCAATTCATTCATCAATCCAGCTTCTGCGTGAATTCTTTTTATCGATCCCTCTTCTATTTAAGCAGAATCCTTTTCGTCAATCCAGCTTCGTTTTCGGGGATGTGGCGGAAATCAGCTAAAAATCGATAATTGATCCCTCTGCCTCATCACACATCGTAACAAATGAATAATACACAGAAGATGTTGGTAAAATTCAACTAGTTTATTTAGTCTACTAATCATAGTGGACTATAATATTTTTAAATTCAGATTTGTTTGTGTAATAATCATAGTTCATGCCTAGGTAAGTGAAATATAGTTAGTCATAATTTTTCTCCGAATCTATGTATCGCAGTCACATCAATATCTAGTTGTACTCCCGCATTTCACCCTGGGTAAGTGATTTAATTACAACAACGGGTGAATTGCGGGAAGCTCTCGCATGACCGTCCCGCTTTTCACCCGTTGCGCTCCCGCACTTCACCCACAATTTGGTCGTGTTTTGAAAACTATCTCCCAAACATGAAATAATTAAATATGCTTAAACCTATGAGGATTAACATGGCAATAAATAATTATCCTAAAACCTAAGATTACCTAGATTTTTATAATGCGTATATTACGAGGGTTGGCATCCATCCCAGAATGGCCTGGACAGTCCCAGAATTGACCCAAGCTGTCCCGGGCAATGCTTATTTTATCCCGGAATCCAGGAATAGGTAGGCTAAGTAACTGTATACAAAAGATTATGTGATTATTCAAACTCAAGCAACATTGTTATGCAACATGTTAATTATCAATGTTCATGATCATCGCCGTTTCCGGGAAAAGGAGCGTATACATATTGGAAAAGAAAGATTGTCGTCAGCAGGATAGGTCCTAGGCGTTACGGGCCATATTTTACGCCCTTCTTGGCTGGCGCCGGGCTGACCGGCAGACTAACGTTCTTTATTTCACAGCTGATGACTTTTTAACCTCCTTCGCCGGTAAGATTGCTGGCATTCGACAGGACACCGCTGACTTTGCCCCACCGGTTTTCCACCCTTCTGACTGCAGACTGTCATGCATGTTCCCATTACCAGTGCTGAGCTATGCCGCATCATTCTCACCTATCCACCAAAATCTGGTGAACCTGAGTCAGACTTGCTGCCCTCGATGTTTGTATGTCGACAAACTGCCTGCAACACAACCCATCAAAAACGTTCAGAATGCGGTGTGTTTATGTTTGATGCCAGTACCTTTAGTTTTTGAATGGATGTGAACAATGAACTGCATAAATCATTCATCATAGTGGGAACTGGGAAATGTCCCGGAATGGGTTTGTTCAGTTGAAAATCTGAGCGATTTGCCACTTATCACATGGAAAACTGGGAAATGTCCCGGAATGGGCTTGTTCAGAGTTGGCAACCCTAGTTGTGCAGTGCAATTTGTATGGAATTGATTTGTCTGCTTCATATGACATGCAGGAGGTTCGTTGTGATCCTGCAGAACGCTAGTTCTTTTCGCAGTGCCAGATGTTCCGGTTTGCGCATCGCTATCACAAAGCGCCAACGTTTCATGTGCGTCAAGTTACCATCCATATTCGGATTCATATTCGCGCATCATATTCGAATTGCGAGTGATATCCCCAATAACGTGCATGTTTCACATAAATACGCCATGGTTGGTTAACGAGCTAATATAAGATATTTGCATCCTATATATGTTAAAATGTTTCACACAGCTTATTAGCAAACTCAAGTACTACCGAAAATAATAGGCATCGAAATATTACAACGACTAGTACCTCTGTGGTTGCACTTCAAAGTTACCTTATAATTGCATTGATTTTCACACCATGGGACATACAACAAGTTTTCCAACCTAAATAACAAAACTCGTCCCCGATAGATCTTAAAGTGATTCAAACAGCATATTAGCCAGCTCAAGTGCTACCTAAAACACTAAGCGCTGAAGAGTTACCACGACTAGTGCCTCTGTGTTTGCTCTTCAAAGTTACCATATAATTGCATTGGTTTTCACAGCCTGTGGCATACAACAACATTTCCAACTTAAATAGCAAAACTCGTCCCCGCTATATCTTAAAGCAATTCACACTGCGTATTAGCCAGCTCAAGGACTACTGTAAATACTATGACGAGTGCGGGTCCATCCATACATTACGTATGTAAAAAAAATCGGATTTTTTTTATCCCCTCCCTTTGTTGCCCGGCATACATTTCGTGGACCCCTCCCCCATGCGTACGTACATTTGAGTTCTACCCCTCCACCCGTTGCAAAGGGTAAATAGCTAAAATCATCTATAAGACATTGACTTTATCACAGGCTATTTATTTTGTTAGGCATCATATTTAACAGCTTAAATTTGTTAACTGTTATGAAGAATTAAAACAATAACAATACTTGCCTTTGAAACCGTTTAAATGCTATATCAAATTGATTAAACAGGAACATAGTCTGTGATTAGGTCTACAGTTCTAATTTTCTTATTCTGTATTGTGGATGTCATAATTAGACAATTATATTTGCGTAGATACATATTTTCGGGATCCCCTCCCCACCATACGCACTCGTAGGCAAAATGGCAGAAATTTTAAACCCCTCACCCTCTCGCTGCGTGCGTAATATGTGGACTGCCTCTGTATTTGCACTTCAAAGTTACCATATAATTGCGTTGGTTTCACAGCATGGGACATACACCAAGTTTTCCAATCTTAATAGCAAAACTTGTCCCTGATAGATCTTAAAGCAGTTCACACTGAATATTGGCCAGCTCAATTGCTACCTAAAATACTAAGCGCTGAAACGTTACAACGACTAGTGCCTCTGTATTTGCACTTCAAAGTTACCATATTATTGCATTCACAGCATGGGTCATACAACAGGTTTTCCAACCTTAATAGCAAAACTTGTCCCTGATAGATCTTAAAGCAGTTCACACTGCGCATTAGCCAGCTCAATTGCTACCTAAAACACTAAGCGCTGAAACATTACAACGACTAGTGCTGCTGCGGTTGGACTTCAAATTTACCATTTGATTGCATTGGTTTTCACAGCATGGGACATTCAACATGTTTTCCAACCTAAATAACAAAACTCAACTCCACTAGATCTTAAAGCTATTCACACAGTGTATTAGCCAGCTAAAGAACTACTCAAATTGCTAAGTGCTGAAACGTTGCAACAATTAGTGCCTCTGTGGCTGTTTTCTCTGTCTCTGTCTGTCTGTCTGTCTCTCTCTCAGTATGCTATTTTTAAACATTATCCAACACACACTATTCTAGTGGCCTTACATTTCTTATCAATTTCCTCATTGAAATTGCCATGTTTTGTTTGCAGCTTGCAATGCCGGGCAAAAGGCCGCCTAACTTCTCGTGGATTGTAGAAGGCCTTTTGGCCGGATGTGCTTTTCCTTCTCTCAGCGCGCATTTTCGGTTTTTGTCTGACGAAGGAGTCAGGCATTTAGTGACGCTTACCGAATTCTGCCCACCTCTACAATTACTTCCACCCAGTAAGTTTTCAATTTCGCTGTTTTGTATTGGCACTTGAACTGAGGCTGCAGCCAACATTAGGTGTCTTTCACTGGGACTTAAAGTGCAAATACCCTGAGAGAAGAAATATGTTTTAAGGTGAGAGAGAAGTAGGAACAAGAGAGGATACACAAAAAGAGGAGGAGGTGATTGGAGGTAATTTCATTGGGTGGATCCAATAGTGGTAAGTAATCTAGCTTTGACTCTCTCTGTCTCTCTCTTCTGGAAATCTTTATCCACGGCAAAGGTTTGTCCAGAGAGTTTTAGCAAACAAAACTTGACGTTGAAGAGACAACTCTTGTTGCATTGTACAAAGAAGAGTAACAATGCTGTGTACAACTGATTTATTCATGTGAAGACTAATTTTGTGACATTACAGATCTAAAGCATCATCATATTCCAGTGGAGGAATTTGATGCACCAAACATTCAACAGATGTACAACTTTGCGAGTATCGTCTGCAGGGCAAGCGCCAAGAAGGAGGTTGGTGGACTTCTCAGTTCTTCACATGATGACAGAATAATAATTCTAACTTTGATAATACAACTAATTGTTTGCTCACACCACGAACCATGATTTAGGAGTGGCATAAACTGGGAAATAAATGACAAGACCTGCAATGCACTAGTCCTCTGTCCAGGACCCATTTGGGATTCTTCCATTGCTAGTCCGTTGTCCAGGACCCCTTTGGGAGTCTTCCATTGCTAGTCCTCTGTCCAGGATCAATTTGGGATTCTTCCATTGCTAGTCCTCTGTCCAGGACCCATTTGGGATTCTTCCAGTGCTAGTCCTCTGTCCAGGATCCATTTAGGAGTCTTCCAGTACATCACATATAAAATGCCTTTTGACCTGCTCTGGAAATTCTCTAGGGTGTTGCCGTTCACTGCTACTGGGGCCGAGGACGCACTGGTACCATGTTGGCGGCGTATCTGGTTGGTGTGCTCGGTGTGGAACCAGAGGTTGCGATAAACGAGATCCGAACAAAACGACCATATTCGATCGAGACTTACGAGCAGGAGGAAGCCGTTCGTCGTTTCCACAACTACGTAACAACCAGTTTCCATGGCAACAGTTTCTCAGAGAGTGTGCTGAAGAATAATGCAGATGCTCCACAAACAGAGTAATCAACGATGAACTAGGCAACTGTGTGCGCTTGTGTGTGTATGTTCTAGTCATAACTTATTGTTGATATTGTTTTCCTGTGATAATTTAATTAATTTAAAGTAATCAGTAATTAATTTTACATCTAGGTCATAGGAAGAAAAATGATCAATTTAAAAATCCAGTCTTTGCAGTGGTTTTGAAATGTTAGTATTAACGTTGAACCTGTGGTTTTGAAATGTTAGTATTAACTGTGAACGTGTGGTTTTGATAAGTGTTTGACAAAAGAGTGAACTCAAACAAATCAGTCCATATAAATTCTGTTTTCCTCACAAATCTTAAATCAACAAAGCAGAAGTCAGTCAAAGTTATTCAAAACTGAAGCCATTGTTGTCGAGTTGAAGACCTTCAACTCCTTCAAGCTTAGCCAATTTATTATATTATTTCCCTGAGATTAACTGACTTTATTGAGCAGACCAACCATTCATTCACTTACACTTAGGACCATCACCACCCAATCCACCCACCCAATCCCCTTGCCAGCCTCTGGTTCACAATTCACATCGTTCCCATTTGCCTGTACGACAGTCAATCCTATTATGAACATTTCCACATCCTTTCGGTTCATGCTGTGGTTGGTGGGGGGAGGGAAACACGGATCAGCCTGTGCTGCATTATACATTACAAGCAAGCTCTCACTATAATTACAAGATGATCTCATCCTAACAAAAACGAGGAGTCTCTCGGCCAAATGAAATGACGAGAGTAGCGCAGCTGTGCTACAAAATCATAAATAAAGGAAATTCATTCAACAACAACGAATCAAAATGGCCGAGTGACAAACAATCACTGACAACCAATGATCCAACATAATCAACAGATTGTTAGTTCGGTGTTTATGCATCATTGCGATCTACGGACTGCTAAGATCGGTTGATGGCGCTACAAAACAGCTCACAACAGAGACCCGATGGCATCAGGACATCATCATCGAACGGTCTGCTCTTTTCTTGTGAGCTCCCAATCGACGCCCGGTCACTGTCTAAATAAATCATCATTTATGCATCCTTCTTCTTATGTAGCACCAATACAGTTGAGAAAGGAGCTTCATAAGGAAGTTGCTATGTATAAAGAAGCAACAGTGTTATAAGGCTTCCAAATACGATGTAGATAATTCCTTGACCAGTTTGACGTTTGTTTCCAGTTTACAGTCGTCTTTGGCCCAGTCCGGTCACTGACAGATTTCCTTTAATTACGAATTAAAAAGCAGTAGCTTGACAAAATCTCCTGCTCAAGAAAAAATGTCAACAAAACTTCACCACAAATGAAAAAAACAAGAGACCATATATACACTACCACTTACTCTAAGCTTGATTGCAACAGAACAATTTCAAAAATTGCTAAACATAAGTGGTGATCCAAACCCTGTGCTAGAAGAACTGTGCAACAGTAATCATTGTCCAACTGATTCTCCACACAACAGGATTGATTGGTCCAGAGTGTAGGATTGTAAACATAATTTTCAACTGTTTCTTTAGTTCTGAGATTTTTCTGTTCTGCCCTAGATGGTGTCGATAACCTAATCTAAAAGAAAACTTGACCCATCAACTGACATTGATGACGAAGTCTTTCAGTACAATATTCATTAGTAAAATCAAGTGGCCCCAATGACATTCGTTTCAGTCACGACATCAATCGGAGAAAGTTCTTTTATTGTCACCGCAACACGATTGAACACATCATTCGTATGTTAATGCAGACTCCACGACTTCCCCAACAGTGTTTGTCACGACTTATCACAGAAGTCAGTACCCTGCAAATGCTCGGTGGAGTCGGATGATGCTAAAGTCTCGTGTAGGCTGCTTTCTTTTTCGTTCAAAGTGCATTTCGTCGTTATCAGGGCGACGGAGTCACATGAAAGCCCAACAGAAATATCGAACGTAGTGTTTCGACAGTAACTATCGTCACTCGCTTTTTGAATTGCTTCCGAAGAATCACTAGATTCATCATCTCGTCTCTTAACATCTGCTGCGATGCTTCTGTTGGAAACAAGATGAGCATTTTCTTCAGCATCTGCGCTGTCATCATGACGACCAATTGCGTCGACGTCACTGCCGGCGACTGATACGTCGCCACCTATGAAAGCTGTGTTACTAGAGATACCAGTGTTATCCTTAGCAACAGTGTTTTCCATAGCAACGATGTCACCCATAGCAACAGCGTCACCCACAGCTACATCGTTCATTGCAACAATTGCATGATCTGTGGCAACTATGTCAGAGGCTGCCATCGTAGTGTCTTCACCAGCAGCCAGAGAAACTGCTTCTTCTTCTGGAGGTTTGTTGTTGGCTTGACTTTCATCCTCTTCTTTTCTTGAAACTCCACGAAACTTCCTCCGCAGTGGACCTGGAACTCGTCTCCTTTCGGATGGAAGCGGTTTGGCTGAAGGCACCGAAGGGTGCTGGAGAGAAGAGGACGTCTGCCCAGAGGGTTCACCGCCACTCGTCAAGTCCTTCTGTCCAACTACAGTTGCTGATAAAACAACCAACAATACACTCATTACAATACTTTAGTTACAAAAACTTACAATACATTACTTACAATGTTCCTCAGTAGGTGTTCTACTGAGGAACATTGTAAGTAATCAGATGTTAATGTAATTAAAAAAAGAAGCCCCTCGAAAAAGTCATTAAAGGCTTTTATGACATAAAACAAGACTTTCTTTGAATATCTATTATCCAGGTGACTAACAGTGTCTGCTTACAGCACAAGATTCAAAGGCCATTTAGTGACAGGTCTATAAATAACAATAAAAATAATCTTCATTTAGTAAATTCTAACTGACAGACAAAAACAATAATGATGATAGTAATAATAATAATGACACTGAATAATTTCCTTGAAGGGGCGCTACATAAATGTTCAAATGAATAAACTCCCACTTGTCATCAACTGGAACTGGATGAGTTATAACCTCTCCCAATGGTGATTCTATTGTCTTTGGACCTTATTTTCAGAATCGTACGAACCAAATCTACCTCAGTCATAAAAAAATTATAATAACAATAATAATAAACCTGTAAGTTTTTCCTGGCGCTTCTTCAGTTTATCGTAGATCATTCGCTCTTTCAGAAGGTCATTGATCAAGACGCTCTGCCACTCTGTGATACGCTTGATGACTTGTGTCGCCTGAACGAACAAGACGTAATCTCGGAGTTACACAGATGTAAACACACGATTGAAGAAGTAAACCCAATTGACTCTGATGAGGGAAGTGGAAGCCAATGCAATTAAAAAGCCAGATGGTGGAAGAAGTTCTGATAAATTCACTCCCTCAAATTTATAAAACTCTATTGATTCAGTAAAGACTGTGAAGAAACCACTTGAAGGAGAAAAGATCTTGAAACAATTTTGCCATAAATGAACTCACTCACTCCAGACCCTTCTGTGATATAAGAGAATAAAGCAAATGGAATGTTAACCAATATAATGTAACAATGGCCATTTATTGTAGCATAGTGTAACTTGCCAGTGTAAGATTTACCTTTCGAGTGATGTAAAGCGGACTGATCTTCTTCTTCTTCTTCTTTGTCTTGTCCGTCTGTTTGAGGTAGGGCGTTATCGCTTTGTACAACTCAACGTACAGATTCGGCTGAGGAAGAACAGTAGTAGCAGAAACTGACGGACGAATCCTACAAAGAATAATTAGCATCAAAATAACAACAATTCATGCACTGATTCACAATGTACCAAACACACATGCATACATACATACATGCATGCATACATACATACATACATACATACATACATACATGAAGCCCTTTTAAAATCTGGAGATTATGATAACCTGTATGTAAATATCATGCACACACACACATATAATATATGACGGCATTGATACAAGAGAACAGAATGATGGACTAACAGCAGACTAGGTGCTTTCTCTTTCTCTCCCACCACTGTCATTTCTATTTCTGCCGACTGACCAGATGGAACCAATGGAAGTGAAGATGGAACCAATGGAAGAGAAGATGGAACAACAGATGGAACAGCTGGGGATGGAACAGCTGGTGATGTCACTGGATCAGCTTTATTTTCTTCTGTAGGAATCCTCACCCATCCCTGAAAAATAAATCTGACACATAACTGATCTGCTGAACTTTCTAAAGAAAATTTTCCCCTAAATCCACTCCAGCCCCAAAATGTCATGCAATAAAGCCCCTCCCCACCAAAAAATCAAGTATTTCAAACTAAAAATAACAAACATCCTAACCCGAAAATACTCCCAGTATTCAAGTCTCAAGCTGGGTCACAGATTCTACCCAAAAAAGTGACCTGCCCCAAATACAAATGATCATAATCCTACAAAAAAGAAACACTCAAGCAACACAGTTTGTGTTGGCATAAAGAGTCAAAATACTAAACACTACAGTCCAGAAATATCATGTATGTATCTATTTATGTAGCACATTTTATGAACCCCACAACGATTCATAAATAGGAGACTTCCCGAGCTGTATGCAGACAAACAGTGCAAACATTTGATGAAATATCTTCCAACAGGGAATTATCTCCTACCATTTAACCCCTCAACGCCAAATATCACAGCCCCAACATACAAGAGATTCTGGTCGTAAATGACTGCAATTTCAGTCCTAAAACACATTCAATCAGTTTAATCTATAAATATTAATAAGATTTAAAATAAAGCAACTGAAAAACGAACGACCTCCGTAATTTCGACATTTGTGTTGAATTCCGCTTTCTCTTCGTGCATCTGTTTCCGCTTCTGCTTCGAAGGTGGATGTTGTGTTGGAGGTGGAGGCATTGGTTGCTGACCACCACCGGTCGATGATGCATCCATCTTGGAAGAAGAGGAAAAGCTTTCCAGACGTATTCCGAGTTTCTCGCTAAGGATTGCCGCCTCATTCGATCCTTCTGCCTCTGCCTCACGCAGAATGTCGATCTCTTCATCGTGAACTCCTTTCTCCTGAACAACAAAAGACAGATGACGCCATTTAATCCAACTTCTATTCTACTCAATCAGATCTTTCTTAAAATAATATCAACACAACAATGCAGCTTTGCCTGGGATTGAAGTTTCAACTCTGCTAACAATATTGACTGCCTTTCCGATCTTCCTCAGGGAATCATCATCCAGTGGGAAGGTCTTTCCAGGCTGACCATCAAGGTCTGGGGGAACACATGGTTCTGCCTGTTCAGCAGAGAAGGCATCATAGTGGCACTATATAAATCAGCCAATCGGATGAGAAGTGAATCGCAAGTGGTTCTAAAGAGACTTACTTCGTCTGAGTCATCTTTTATTTCAATGATGACGTCCTTGGCATTGCTTGGACTCTGACCAGCAAACCGTGTCGCCAGCTGCCTCACATCCGTTCCTCCTCCTCCTCCTGGTTGTTTTAGCACCAAAGATGTTGAAGGCCGCGGTCGACTTGTAGCCTCTACAGTTGAAACGATCATCATGCGCTGCTGTCCTGAGGCTGACGTGTTCACTGGTTTAACCTGAATGAACGATGAGTTCGTCTTTGCGGCCATTGCGACCGTCTGAAGGAGAGATTCACCTCTAGTGGAACCCATCGAACAGACCGGAACGCCTATCTTCAGCACCTTGGAATTAGCCACCACAAGGCAGCCACCCGGAACCATCTGCTGAGCTGGCAGCAGGGAACCAGCTGATGTAGAACCGGTCTTCACAAGACTCGAGACCATTGTCTTGGGAACAACAAGGAATGACGTCGGTTTATGCATGGCGCCTGAACTCACAGGCAGAGACAGCGCAGGTGCCAGGTGGATTCGACTGGCGCTCATCAGCCCAGATCGGGGCAAAGAACCCGAGGAGACGCTGACGATCAGTCCAGTTGGGTTGGCAGACGTGGGCACCAGAACGGGTCTGCTGGCCACAGAGGAGGAGGACGCTATGTGGAATGAATTGAGGAGAGAGTTGTTCTTGGAAGTGTTCACTCCTATCAGACGGAATCCCGGTTGAGTGGAAGCGGAGGAGGAAGGGATGGGAGGAGTAGCGTTGGTCGATGATGATGGAAGGCTATCAAAAGTTTTGGGATTGATTTTGAAAGTGTTTGCGATCACCAATTGGTCTCCTCCGCTTGTCACAGCATCGACATTCGACGTTGGGGCAACAGATGATGATGTTGATGATGATGATGCATCTATGCCAGTGATGATGCTTGGAACAGACGATGAGGATGGAGCCAGAACGTAGGAGAAACCGCCGCTGGAAGAAGCCATGACGTTCAGCTCAAGGACCTCTTCTGGATTGAGCGACTTAGTTGCAGGGATGACTACAGACTCTGAAGGTATGTTTGCTTGTGAAGAAGTGGGGACTGTGATGGCCACAGATGGCGCTGCTGGGGATCTATCAATCCCAGCCAAGAGCAGCTTCTTCAGTTCAGCTGATCCACCTGCTAAGTCCAGTTCTGGTATCATCCTGTCAACAGTGACAGGTTGAATCACCTCTGACAACAATGATCCAAGCGATTCATCAATCCCTGACACAGTTCCTGCTACTGTCACTGACTCTCCCCTCCCTTCCTCTCCAACATCTGTTGACTTCCAGTGTACTGTGTGAGATTCGTGGTCCATGGAAGTTGAAGCGAGACTTCCGGCGGAATGGGTTTCTGGGGAAACTGGCGTGCAAGACTCCGCTACATCAGACTGCAATGTGGCTGTTGCGGCAATCGCCGCAGGCAATCCATCATCTGTCGTTGGCACAAGAGGTGGAAAGACCATCTTCGCACAAACGGTCGACTTTGCCATTCCAAATGGACCAAGCACGCAAGAGGTTCCAAGTCGATTGGCGTTGCTGAGAGAAAGATTCGAGTCAAAGGCTCCACCAGACACAAAGTTCTTCAGACCAGACAGACTGATTTCGGACGGTTCTGCAGCCGAGGGAACCTTTGCAGGAACCGGTGACTTCTGGACCACAAGTGGATTCCTTCGATTTTCCCGTTTTTTCGTGATGCGAATTGTGATCTCGTGGACGTCGTTTCGGTTGATGGTGTCGCGAATGTGCGGAGGAATCTGAATCTCTTTGTCGGACTTTGGGAGGAACTCAACAAGAAGGTTATCGTACTCAAATGACTGCCCTACGACCGCCAGACCATCCGTCCAGACGCCGTAGACCTTGCTCGCGATCGACTCCTTGCAATGCTCGAGTGGAACGTTGTAGGACATGTTGAGCACGACGACCGGCTTTCTCTCTTCTGGTTTTCCCTTTCCAGTCTCCTTCTTGACGAGAATGACGCTTCTGGTAAAGATGCCGACCCCCGACGGGGGAACTTTCGCATTCCCAAGCACAACATTGTCCTTTGCCGGATTTCCAGAGAAAGGTTTAGTCGTAGCGGTTGAAAGGCGCTGTTTCGTGTCAGAGGCATTGGATAACTGTTCCTTTCCTGTCAACAAACTCCGGCTGTGATGTATAACCTGCGTTGACTTTGGCTGAGTGAAATTCTGGGTCGACACCAGACTTCCAAATCTACAAATGGCAAAACTATAACCTGATAGAAAGTTCTCAACATCATAAACGGTTAATCAACATCAAACAATTGACTTGCTTTTGCAAATCAGGCAAAGAAGGTTTGATGATAGTTGACTTACTTTAATTTACAACGAAGAAGACCACTCAGTTAATGTCATTTGTCAACATCTATCATATGAAAGATGATCTCTTCCGATCTGCTATGCAGCCGTATGACAGTGTGGGTTGTGAAGTCCGTAAAAGGCACTATATAAATGTTTACATACATCATATACAATCATTGCATATATACATAGCATACATCACATGCATATAAATAGTATGTCAACAAATGCATTACACATAATATTTGCTTACATTACATAATTATATGTTACATGTCACATGCATGCATACACAACAATATGCACACATTACATGCAAAAATAAAGAAATACATTACACAAGCAACAATACATTACATGCATACATTACACAAACACACACATTACAAAGACATCGGTCAATAAATGACAAAAGTTCTGCAGATCAGCGACACAAACGACAAACGAGATATTATCATCAGGAGATAATTATCAAATACATCATCCAACGAACATATAAAAAGAGAAGCCATCAATGCACAGAAACTGCAATCATTATCGTCATCATCATCGTCATCATCATCGTCATCATCATAATCACTGACCCCTGCTTCCGTTTATAGATGATCAAGCGAGCACATGACGTCACAGTGTCATCCAATTCCTCCTCCAGATCTTCTTCTGACATTATAGTACTCTCGCTTGCAGCAGGTGGCGCCACGTGGACAACATTTTCACTCATTGCCTAAAGACATAAGAAGAAGAAGAATAGACAGTTCAGACGACAGAGTATGATACAAATGTCTGTGAAAGGAGACAATGATCGTCTAATGTCTGCAATTTCAATTGACTCATTTCGATTGCTTTGTGAATTGAAGCATAACACACAATTAAAATCCATTTCTTCTTCTTCTTCACTGTTCTTGCCCTTAAAAAGATCCACATGATCCACATATCAAATGACATCATTCCTCTATATTTTCTGCCTTCTCCTTAATTTATAAAGCCTGTAGACTTGAAAAACCTTCACTCAAGCACTAAACACACTTAAACGACGGACGAGAAGAAGAGCAGAAATAGCAACTGAGAAAGCAAAGCAGGTCATCTTCATTAAGTGCTGAAGATACAGTAAAGGATTTGTTGATCGATGAAGATATCTATTGCACTCATACAGTCTACAGTGAAAGATATCAGTGAAGAAGAGAACCATTTGTGGATCTTCTAGGATACAGGTAGTACGGGTGGTGGTAGGGGTGATAGTCACTAAGCAAAACTGGCATCATGCCAAAATCCGTGGAGTGAAGATGTAAATATAAAAGGGTACATGAAGTGAAGATGAGATGATGATAAGTTGAGGAAGAGAAGAGTTTTAGTTAAGATCTGAAAGTAAACATTGACCCCACAATGAACTCATCACAATCAAAGGGTCAAGGGGTCAGACGTCAAGAATTGACTGATAACAAGGACTTCTTCGTATATTATTCTGTGGCTGATTTACACGAATTCCTACAGAACATTTCAGCTGGAGTAGTACAGTTGAGAGAGTGTTTTATGACTTAAAGAGATGCACGGTACACTGACTGAGCTGAGTATTTGGTCTATTCAGATGCCAACATACAACATTCATCTTCTTAGACTCATTACCATTTTCTTCTGTGTTTCATTTCGTCCTCCATTGACTCCAGAACCTGAAGTAACGACTTCCAGTCTTCCGTTCTTCCTCGCCTCTGGCGAAACGATCTTCACGTCATCGTCAGATATTTCAAACGTTGGCGGTTCAGTCTTGACACTGACAGGTGTGGCAGCAGTTTCAGTTGGCGCTCTGCCAAGCGCGGCAGGGGTCGACGTCTTGAGTGTGGCAGAGGTCGACGACTTGAGCACGACAGAGGCTGACACCTTTGTCACGGACCCTCCTTGGCCTCCAGTCAATGAGGTGCGCAAATACTTCAGTCTTTTTGGTTCCTTTACACGTCGAATAAGTTTCTGCACCTGCAAGTTGTAATCAATAAACTGAAAATAGTAATTAACTTATTTAAACGATTATTCATTTAAGATGATAATAAACTTAAACAGTAATCAATTTTAAATGGTACATAATCAATTTATGATGGGACTTATTTAAAAAAATTGTGATTTATAAAAAAATTGTGATTTATAAAAAAATTGACTATGAATTAATTTTAAAAGGTAATTAATTTAAGCTGTGATTGTATTATAGAACAGAATTATCAAAGACAGCAACACAACAGCAGACACACACAGATGCTCGTAATGCAATTATACACACACACACACACCCACACAGTCCTCTGTACTCTATCGTAACCAGTCATTTATGTAGCCCCAGCATGTAACTCACCTTTCTTCTCTTTGGTCTCAACTGTTCTTCATTTTCCCACTCGTAGATATCATCGTAGATCATCTTCCTGAGCTTCTTAAAATCCTGTAGCTGTGGTCTCTCCTTAATCCTGTTGCTCTTCCGGAGGAGGCTCTGTCCACCTTCTGTTCCCTGCTCCTCAAAAAAACCCAAATCCTCGTCGATCGGGATTCCCCAACCCCTTCGTTTCCGTTTCTTCGTTCCTGGCTCACAGACGTCATCGATGTGCTCGGCACTGACCTCTTCCCTGACCTCTTCCCTGTCGCTCCGGTCTGTCTCTCCGCTGTTTCCCAGTCTGCTGAGGAGCACCTTTGAGCGCGTGAGGCGCTCGCAGTCGCAGCCAAACATGCAGTCGGGTCGGCCACAGTGAGCCTTCGCGTTCGTCGTCCTCTTCGTTGGGGTCTTGAGGCTGTCACAGACGCAGCCCAGGCGACAGTGCTCCTTCTCACATGACCATGACGACGGTCCTCCTCCTCCGTCCATCGGCCCCACCTGCTGCTGTTGCTGCTGCACCAACACAGATTCAACGGAGGACACATTCGGAGGCTCATACTCTGGCTGCACTTCTCTCTTTCCACTGCATGTGCAATCTGAAACAACCAACAGATCAGGTAACCTAAAATAACGTAAAGTAAAGCAAGGAACGTATAGAAACGTAACGTAAAAAAAGATAACGTTGAGGAAGGTAATGTAAAGCAAGGTAACAAAGTTATTTAACATAAAGCAGGGCAAAATAAAGTAAGGTAATGTAAATGTAACATAAAGTAAGGTAATGTAAAGCAAGCTAAGATAAAGTAAGGCAAGATAAAGTAAGGAAACGTAAAGTAAGGTAACGCAGAGCAAGGTAAGATAAAGTAAGGTAAAACATCAAAAGAAGAAACAGAGAGCAAGTCATCGAGGTCAAAGTCGGAAGATGTCAAAGGAACAACTCAGACAAAACTTGTTTCTATCCATCTAGAGAGAATTACTCAGCCAAAGCAGACGGTTAAAGTGTTAAAATGGACCCTAAAAAATCTCCCGATAATAACATATGATACAGATAATGAATGATACCAGCTATAAAGACAGAGAGAGATATAAAAATGATGAGGAGAGGTTATCATCCTCATCATCATCATCATCCACCAACCTGTCTGGTTGCAAGGCACATGAGCCAATACTGAATGAATAGACAGAGCTCGCACTGCAGCGATCGCCATCTTCATCGTCATGACGACCGGTTTCCAGTTCATATCGAAGGATCCTTTTTGAGACAACACACCTGACAGAAAAAGCAACCAGCACAAATGACTAATGGTAAAGTCTGTAATTGCAAATTTATATAGCACCACCACTCGAAAAGAGCGTAAACAGTGAGAGGTCTGACCAAACACAACAACATGTCCACAATCAGAGAGAATGGACGTTAATCTAGTTTTGATAGAGAGGTAATAGAGAGACACGCTCCTCTAGCACCTCTCTATCAAAAATAGCTCACAAGGAGTGTCCTATGTTAGAGGTTGAAGCGATGCTGAATTTCAAGCAGTTCACAACAATTCAACAGTTAAGTTAATCAATGCTCAGAAGAAGGAAGACAGCCAAGAAGAGTCACCACTGGCAAGCACCCACACGCATGTAGAGCTGAACCATCTAAAGTAAAAGTCTGCAGACCCCACTTGATGCCTCTTTCATACTGAATCATGTAAACTATAGGATAAGGTCAAAGTATGCACTGCAGCAATCAAAACATCACTTAACACAGACAGACAGAGCCACAGCTTTGAGAACTTAAAACACGCAAAACAGCAACAACTGAATGCATTCCCTTAGCCTTCTTCATCCAACTTATTCCAGATTAAAAAAAATACCTTTCTTCAGTGGAGCTCCAAGACTGGCTGAGGCTTGTCCCTTCCCCTTCAGGTTTGACTGAGCGATCGAATCAGGCGACGTCTTCTTCACGTGATACTTTATATTTGCCTTAGAAGCGAACCTGCCAGTGACCTTTCGTCCATAGATCTTCCCTTTCCTTGGCTGTCTCTTCTCGTTTCCCATCTTTGCAATCCCTCTCCGCGTGACCTTGGCCGCGAAGGACGCGCTCTCGTCCGCAGAAGGTTCTGCGCTCGGCGCATCGCTCGGGTCAAGGTCGATTTCAACACCGAGTTCAGAGAGGGTTTCCAGGCTCAAGCGCTTCACCTTGCCACTCTTGAGCAGTGCCTCTCGTTTGCGTCTGCAAGCAGCCCTCGCCTCTGCAGTTGCCAGACCACTCTGCAATCCAAGGCCATCACCAAACCGATGACGAGATGAAGACAGAGACAGACTGAGTACACTGACGTTCAGTTTCCTCATGTGCTTTTCCAGGGAGGGAAGAGAGGGAAAAGCCATGAAGGTAAATCCATCAATCTCATCCATCTCCGGTTCATCCACTTCTTCCCTCTGGACGCTCTTCCTTCGAACGGGACTCAAAGCGAGGTATTCGTCCAGATCATGACTCACGAAGACCGAAGATGACGTCTGCTCCAACAACGACTCAATGCTTGTGTCATGTGACGATGTCATCATGTCGTAACTGCATTTCTCATCAACCGATGTCAAATGCTTTGTCCGATTCTCAGACCTGCCTCTCTCCTTTAATTTATCTCTCTCTCTCTCCTTCTCTTTTCTCTCCTTTTCCAGTTTGACATCTGATGAATTCCACAGAAAATCAGCAGAAGTCGCTTGGCCTTCTCTTCCTTTTCCCTCCTTCTCTGTTTTGATGCATGAATTCCAAGAACCATCTACAGAAGCAACAGCCGACGACGGACTGTTCGTGAGAACTCCATCCGATGAACTTGCGCTGGTTGCTCGTGCGAGCGTCATCTCAAACGACTTTCGAGCGTTGATTCTTCTTCTGCTCATCGTCTCCTGTGGTTCCAGTTTAGGCTGCAATAATCCATTCATCGACAGATCGAGAGAGAGCGATCTGATCGATCGATCATCTGAGTCATCTCTGTTCACCTCCTCTTCCTCCTCAACCTTCCAACTCGGTTTCCCATCCATTGCCTCCAATTTCATGCCAACAGTTTCTTCCTCAAAACTTGTTTCATGTGAATTACTTGTTTCACCGTCAACCTTCTCTTTGAGCGACCTACCAACTTCTGCAGTTGGAGAATTGAGGCCGGATGGTGTTTTGGCTCCTGAGTTCAATTTCTCTATAAGGCAGAGCAGCAGAGGATCCTTGTAAGGACATTTTGACTGAATTTGGCTGTTTGTTTGTGGTTGCTCAACATCTGAAGCTTTGATGTTGTTGATCTCCAATTGGATCTCTTTAGATTCTGTGCTTGATCTTTGATCTATGGTCTCTACAGACCATTGACTGTTAACAGAAGGAGGTGGAGGAGGACAAGGAGGAAGATCACCCATTTCACTTTCAGGCACTTTCTGACTGGTGTCTGTCTCTGTCACTGGCAATGCTTCCTCTTCTCCCTCTTTTTCTTTACCTAAATTTATCTGAGCAATATCATCGGAAGCGTTCTCCAATTTCACAAGACATTCCACTGAAGACTGTTCTCCATCTGATGGGTCTGCAATCAAACGAAATGCTTTGTCATCAATTTCAGTTTTGACTCTTACTGCACAGTTAGCATTCTCTGCCTCTGAGTTTGATGTCGCTGCTGCATCCATCCTCTCGAATGTCCTCACGCAATCATCCTTTGTAAACTTGAGACCGAAAACCTTTCCTCCTTCAGGAGTTGCCTTTTCTTCTCCCTCTAGATGAGCCTTCTTTGCATTTCTTCCACAGCCCTTCTTCCCCTGATCTGAAATCCGCCTACTTCCCGTTTCACTTTCTGGCAACTTACGTTTCAAGTGATTCTCACTACACAGTCCGGCCAGAAACTTGTAATCTCGACTGCGATTCGTTCTCAAGGACCGTCTGGAAGTGTCCGGCTCAACGGGGCTCACGGCGTCCACAGGAGGGGTCGCTTCAATGGCGCTTGTGTCAAATGTTAACGCTCTTCTGTGAGTTTCATCACTAATCGACTCTTGCTGTTTGCTCTGTTCAGTCTGTGCTGTAAAAGATGGAGAGCTCGTCATAGATGACGTCCCTTCTCCTTCTGTCTCTGGACTGTTAAGCACGGTGCTTTTGGTCATAACTTCGAACGGTCTGGTCTTACGACCATTCTGACGTGCTCGACCCATCGTAAAGTCGCAGCACTTTGACTGATTTGGTGAGTTTTCAGCCAAAGAACTAGCATCTGATTCCATTGCTCTTTCAGCAGACGAGAGATTAGGACCCGATCGCTCTTTCCCATTTCCATGATCAGAAGAGGACTTTGGAGTCAATGATTGTATCTTACTGGCATCTGATAGATGAATTGACTTTCTGTTCACATCAGAATGTGATAGCGTGGTGCCATCTAGTGATAACGCTCTCTTCTTCTTCTTTGTTGTTGTCGACTTTGACATGATGCGACCTGTTATTCGCAGATGTGGATTTGCCATTTCGGCAAACTCGATTTTTCGTCCGCGTGTGTTCATTTTGTGTTGTGCTACTAAAAGATTTCGAAAGAAGACTTTTTTCGACAATCGTCTACAGAGAAAGAAACATAAAAAGTTTATCACATTTTATAAAAAGGAATTTATAGAAAAGAGATCCATGGAAAGTGACCATCCTCCAGATAAGCAAAAGAGATGAAGTTCTAGTGCGTTCATAAACCCAAGGCTATTCTGGTATCACTGGCTTCATCACGAGACCACATCATCTATCTCTAGACTTGATCTTGAGACCAATGTCCCATGATCCTATATTGCCTCCCACCTCCTTCTAAAGTTCATCTTGTAAACACATAATAATAGGAATAGGCCATCAATCAATTGAAACTGAAGACCTACCTATTCTCCCTGATATATGACTAAGAATGCAGCACAGCACCTTTGTGCAAGACTTGTCTTGTCAAAGCGCTTTATCAAAGCCTAGATGTATTGTATTGAACTGCGAGGGAAGGACTTCCTTAAGATCCTTTCACAGCAACCGTCTCAGAGGCAGAATCTCCGTCTGTCTCTCACTCAGTGCGGCTACTGTGACTCATCAACATCCAATTAACCAGTCAACCTGTCAGTCACCCTACAAAATGCCCAACCAACCAAATACCCATCTAAACAACTGGTTTCTCGCTATCATCACCATTACCATAGTTAATCCATCAGTTAATGCTTTTGTGACTTATACATACATTCATGCATACATCAGACACATGTCTCCAATCATTGAGAGAGAGGTCACACCACTTATCGACTTGCTTCATGCCATACTAAGTGTCTGACTGTATGCACCTGTGTGCCATAAGCCACACTAACCTTATAGTTTAGGTCACAATGACTGTCTTAGCGTGTTGCCCGACACCAAGCGCTAGGATCAACCACAATCAGTCATAATATTATATCCTTTTACAAAACAGTCCTTTAAGTAAATTTTACATGTGAGATGGTTTAAAGTCATTCACTTGAACCAACAAAATCATTTAGTCAGAATTTGGTTTTCTATTCTTCCTGTCTTCTTCTTCTTCTTTTAGCCTCAACTCATCTCCGAATCAATCAAACTAAGACTTTAATATCATCTGCAATCCATCCATACAGATAATCTCACTCGACTTGACAAAAAGGTTACGAATGAAAGACCATTTTAAGTATGATGGACTGAAAAGCACTATTATTTTTATTATATTTATTTATATCAATATTATTTCTCATATTATTATTATCACTATTATTACTATTATTATTACTATTATTATTATTATTTATTAGAATTAGACTCACTTAAGATTATTTATGCACATAGCACTGAACAATACTATTATTAACAAATCATTTGAGATCATTATAAGAATATTTACATAACAATCAACAATGATACAAATTCCTAAGCAGACTATCGTAGCTGTCCTGACCTGACCTGACCTGACCTCTCCAGAATCTGACCTGACTTTAAAACTGATCCCAAAACATGGATCCTATTGGATTAAGCATCCATGCCGTTCAAATCTGAATGAGATATAGTTTCAATGTCAGGTCAAAATCATCTGGAGAGGTCAAACAAAGCTTGTTCTTTGGAATGGCTCACACCAGACCACAAAGGTTACTTAATTAAGAGAGACAAAAGGAGCCTCAATAATGTTAATTAATTTGATCTGATGACTTATATTGTGGCATTTCTACTGATGCAAAGTGCATCGAATGACCTCGTTTCATACTAAATCACAACCCAACACTAACTATCGAGCTCCAATTGAACTACGATTCGTCAACGACACCATCAGTCAGTTCTGACCAGTAAGAGTTGTGTAAGATCGGAGCCTTTGACCGAGATCTCTCCAGTAGGTCATCCACACCCACACAACGCCTTCGTACAGAGCATACTTCACAAAAACTTATCAGGAATTTCAGAATCTGTCTGGGCAACTAAAGACCTGTATTTCTAAAGGGTAGTTCTTGAAAGGTTCCTTCTCAATCACATAACCAGGTAATCACATACAATTTTTTATCAAAAACCTTCAAATTGTCGTTGCTTCCATGTTGCGATGACTGTGAACGCTGTGCTGAAGATCTAAACTTAAAGAGAAGAACATGAGAATTTAAATTATGGTAGTCAGCAAATCTCAATTTACTGATTTTGCACACATACCAGTTCTTTATAGCGAGTAATCAAACACCTTTATCAGCTACAGAGACTTTTCTCTTGGATAAAGCTTGAAGAGCACAAAGATAAACAACCACAACAGGAGTTACAATATGAAACCCCCAAACCTTTACACTACAGACGCAACCATGATCTGAATTTGGACCACTCAAAATTCAGACCATCTCAAACGAAACCGGAAATTACGACGTCCCCCTTTCACGGTCCTTTAACCATGACACAAACCGATTAGTTGCGAATTAGATCCCTAAATTAAACACACGTGATTATTTTATTTCCACCTTCTACAAAGTGGAGTCCGTGCTAGAAACGGTTAATGTAGTGGCTTTTGACTTGATTTTATTGGGTCGTGGCTGTCCTAGTTTCGTCATGCGGACCACACGCCGTTTATTATCATCTTTATTATTATTGTAGGCGCTCGCAGGCGACCCTCGTCACCGGTGGCGTCAAAGTGAAATTTATTGTCAAATCCTCGGCCGATCGAGCCAGCAACGGGCCACGCGGACACGGGTTCGATTCCCGGGCCGCTTAACCGTAACATTTTCCAGATAACGGTCCTAACGTTCGAAAAACGATCGTCAAACACTCACCAACACCAACGAACGATTGCGCTCCTACGACGCCATCTTACCGACACAGGATCGTGACGAATGGAATTATGGGCCCTAGCGCAAAGCCTTTTGGGTAAGACCGCCAGGACAAGTCGTATCTCCCCCTCACGAGATCTGCTGATTTAATTAATTCACTCGTCTCAGAATTTCGAATTCTAAGGCTGTTCTAACATGGAATGGTTTACAATTTCAGAATTCCGATTCCAGTGAGAATTTATATTAAAACGACCTTTTGCATGCGTAATACAGTACCCGGAATAGAGTCTGCGTTTTGTGAAGCTATAGGTCGTTGTGTTTGGCGTTAGAGCTCAGATCTAAATCAGAAATTAAGCCTTAATCAGCAATTAATCAAGAAGCGATCGCAAGCGCTCACAGCGCCACATTGCGAATAAACCAGTTGCTAACACTTTACAGCGACGACCTTGCTCAATTTGAAGTAGCATTCTGTAGCAACCATTCGTTTATTCAACACAGACATAATTAGCTTCGCGTAAGGTGAGCGAGCAACTTGTGCGGATAATAAAATGAGGCAAAGCATACTTTTAAAATCGGTGGATCGATCGATTTTATCCGAAACAATCGAGCTAGAGTATAGACCTGTCAAAGATCAACTATCGTTCAAACGACCCTGTACGTGTATGCTAATTCATAGCAAGGAATTAGCTTAAGCATGCACTCTAGTCTCTAGGTATCGCAGACAGTATAACTCCACTATCATCTGCGCCAACTTTTATCCATTCGTAGATCGATCACGCATGGGCGGTGATCCACAGGTCGAGGGGGACATGTCCCGTTATATTTTACGTTGCCCCCCCCCCCCCATTTTCTACCCCTCTCATTCGGTGTCCCCCTCCTGTCAAACGAGATCGCCGCTTCTGCTCTCACGCCTTAAGACATATCCTGTTCGCTGGTTCAGACGTTGGAGCGCTGCTGACTTTGAACGGCGCTCTTCAAATGTTCGATTTAGTGCACGTGAATAGGCAGACATAGGCTGAAATTGGAGACATTTGCCTCCGGACACCCCCTATATGGACGCCTCTGGCAGGTGCCTCACGTTTGGCTTTCGAGTGGCGCCTTAGAAATTTGGAGATTTGGATTACCATAGACTACTATCATTGCTTTGGTGTTCACTGTTCCTTTTGACTGCCTAGTGCCTACAGTTCAAATATCAAACAAGCCCTTTGTTAAGATTGAACTCCATTTAGGATTGGCGGCCATCTTGATTAGAAAGACGGCAATTAGACCAACCGCGTATTACACAATTCCGTTTTATTGACATCCGATTTACTATGAAATTAACGACGACACGGCTAAATATTTATTTTATTGTACGATGATGACGATTTCGACGGATGAAGAAGAACGGAAATAACGATTTTATTGGTCTTTTCACTTAGTTGTAATCCATGTCATCTCCTTGTCACGTGACAGTATGACGTAACCGCGGCAACAATTCAACATCGCGAAACGAGTTAAATTTTAAATTGTAAACATGTTTGATTTTACTCTATAAAAGCTATACAACGCAAATGATATTATTAATGAGAACAATCGAGCATTCTTCCATTTTAATTCAGCTGACAAGTAGGCTACGTTTGAACGAATGAGTCGGTTTATAAACCCAGCGCAGAGAACAAATAGCAGAGGTGATTGATTAGAGCAAAGAGGACTGTTCGAGCCATGCTTCCTTTGAAGCGCCCATGCTCATGAGTCATAAGGGCAATCTCCCCACTGTGGACACTCACTGTTGTGGTAGTCGTCGACTCGTCTTAGTGGTAGTGGTGGTGCGGTTGTGTTGGTGGTAGGCCAGCCTAATCGCTTGCCCGATCTGAAGGCATTTCTGCCAGATTCAGATTGCGGGTCAGGGTTGCGAAGGTGGGAGAGAGAGGATGCATTTCAACGGTTTATATTTCACTGAGAAGTGCAGGGTGACATGATGGTGTCATTGGTGCAACGTTCCTTAAATGCGTGGTTCTCTTCGGATCTTGATCTGAAATTGATTTAGGCCCTAATGTCTAACGATTTTGTTTTGACTGAGTACTTGTGAATAAGGTGGCACTTGTGCCTCTGAGGGTGCTATAGAAATCAGTCTAGCGATCACGAAAACAAACGCAGTCTGAAAACGTCATCATTAAACATGACTTCGATGCCTGAGCGGATGGAACCACCTGGCGAACAAATCGAAAACACACAAACTTCAAAATATTGTACTTTACATTCGCCAGGTGTCACCAGTGCTATTACACAGGCCAGAGTTTGTTAAGCGAACATTGTATGCTCTGCAGTCGATAGATGTCGCCACTCTCCTGCAGTCTAACTTGCCTCAATCTGAGGTATGCTTTGCATTCGCCAGATGTATAGTCTCCTGTGGTGTAACGTACCACAATCTGAGATTGTATGCTCTGCATTCGCCAGATGTTGCCACTTGCATTTCCACCATGGCATTTTGCTTGGCATGCCAGTTGCATCGCCCCCACTTCAATCGCCAGATGTCAGCAGTGATCTCAAACATACTGATAGATAGTCTTTCAATTGCGCTGCAGGTAGTAGCAGTATTAAAGCCGTAGCAATAACGTCCAGTGTTAAGTATTATTGTGGATGCAATAGACGTCAGCGTCGACCATGCACTTACCGTATTTATATATGCTCTCATTCAACCGTCAATTACAGCTAAACGTTTCGATTCAATGGTTTCGTTTCATAGATGGCTATTGATCATCCAACGGCTGCCATGGTTGTCATTTTCTGTATAAAGCTGTGTCTAGGTTAAAAGCGTTCCTTACTTGGTTCTCAAAGGGCGCTATATGAATGCTGAAAATTAATTAACTAATCAATAATTGCATTGATAGCTATAGATGGCGACATCACGTGGCTGTTAAGGCATTGCCGTAGACATCGCCTTATGAGCAAACTGATAAATCATCCGAGAACTTCTATAGCGCCAAAGTTGAGGCGGAGAAAGAATGACAGTCGTAGTGCAAGCCTGTAAGGTAGGGACGTAAGGTCTACGGTATGGTCTTAGATGAGGTCTAAGGTATGATAGGGAAGGTCTAAAGCAGAGCAGATTGAACCAAAATAATTGTAATCTTAATTTAGGAAAATATTGTGCTATGGAAATCTGCCCAGGTTTAAGCAAGAGAAGCTCCAAAACGTGGCTCAAACTAAACGAAAGCTAGTAAGGCCATAGCTATGGTGTGGAACAAGTCACTTCAAGCCACGCATGCCTTCGCTTTTAAAAACACCACCAACCATCTCCAGTTTTTTTTATCCAATGAGGGTGGTACATAGATATAAAAACCTTAGTGTGGTTCCCCTACATTCATAGTGCATTTATATTTGGCGTAACCGGTCACAGCAAGCGGGAACAAAAACAGTGTGAATGTGAAACATAGTTAGGTTACAAGCGATTCTCTATTATAATGAGATTAGCTAAAGACAGGACGAAGAATGGAGGATATATCGAGTCATAATTTCATACAAAGATCGTTGGCCAACCACTTTCATGGCTTCTGGCTGCAGGCGTCATTTATTTTGGGCGAATACTCTCACCCGTAGGCCCACGCAAACCTCTCCGGTTGCGTTGCCACGCATATGGAAGCAATTAAAAGCTATTATAGCCGAAGATAATTGATTTTCTACCTTCGCATGGCAATTACGACGAACAAAATGAGATTAGCCATCCCACAAGGCCGCGCGTGATGAAGCACATGGTTATAGGACAACGACACCGAGCGCAGTACCATACACGCCATCTTCGATGTATCGTGCCGAAACTATATACATGTCGGCCCAGCCGAGAGTCTTGGTCTCATTTTATCAGTCGACAAATAAAAGACAGTCAAAATCTACTCTTATCGTCAGATATCTCTCTCGAAGTGACTGCACGTAGGTCTCCAATCCAAGTCTCCAATCTTAGCTTATTGGCCTGAGACCAATTGATGGGTATTGGGCATATAGGCCTATGCGCTCGATCTATTCGAGCATTCAATATATTCAATTGTCTAATCAAAGTCCTCATCATCTCGCAGTGTTCTCTTTCCATTAATTTTTTACATCAAGGCGCTTCAGAAATGAGCATCTAATATATGCTGAGAGCGGTTTACATTACGTTGACCTGTCACCGCTGCTGACCTCAATGACCTCTGGGTTTTGCGCGGCGGACCTGATATATGACTTATATAGTGCCGGAGTTTAGCAGATCTCTTCACACTGCTTCTAAGTTCTCGCAGCATATCATTATGTTGTAAAGTACAGAGAAACTTCGGGCATTGATCTTTACATTTACGTTTACAGTACATTGCCAGAAGAGTACTATTTGTTATTTCTTCATAATCGTCTTTCTAAATGCGAGGCCGACAATATGAAAAATTATTGTTCTTCGTTTTTATCCGTTAAACTCAAGCACGTTAACTGATTTAGTTTTTTGCAACGCTAAAGACTCGCAAACATCCTATACCTATTCTGTGGAAAGAATATTCTTAGGTGCTGATCCCGTTGCTTATCAGACACGATGTGATCTGCCTGCTTCTTACGCAGACCGCCCCCGCAGACGCCGGCTCCTCCTGGCGTCGAACGGTGATTGGCTGGCGTTGACGCGAGTTTTGAAAATGGCGAAGAAGGGAGTGGAACGGTCGGAAGAAGAGGGACCGACGCGGAACGGAGGGACGATTTAGGAAGGCAGGAAGGGGACTTTGGGGTGGCCGATGACGGGTTCAGTCCGTAGATCGGTCAAGCGAAACTATCGGAAGCCAAACACACAGCCGAGAAAGACCGTTGCAGGAAGTGGTGACTGTTGCGAAAAATAAATAGGGACTTTGCCCGATTGAGTCTCGAGTTCGACGCCCGTCTTACGAGTCGCAGCGGCGCTCAGTCTAAGGTCTTTCGATTTACGGCGGAATTGACGGAGGTTGGATGAGTGTATCGTTTTTGTAGTTGTAGAGAGTTGCTCGCGTATCAATTGAACTGTTAGGGGAAATTCAGGGCTGCATCATGAACCCGGAAAATTCTAATTACGTTTCGAGATCGATCTTTGCGAAGCGATCGATGTTCGGAAGATCTGCCTCTGAACACAGCAGCGAATCATCGTCGGGCTGTTCAGAGGAGACCCTCAGCTCACCTGTAACGAACTTGACCTTTAATCTCCAGGTTCTCTCAACCCATGGGTAAGAATTATTGAAACAGCCTGGTGGAGATATTGCTGCAATCAGCGTGGCACACTTTCGTATGCAAGCACACTTTGATTGCTTAACTTTCAGCCTGATGAAGCAGTGAATTATTTTACATTTTTCCATAAATATTAAATTTTCTTTGGCTTTGAAAACAGGTTTTCTTGATTATGTGCACTCATGTGTTAATAATGAATGTCTTTGTTTGATGTTTGTATACCTATTATGTACCTATCATGAGGGCCTATTATGAGTCATTCAACTTCTACTTAGCCAATATCCTTACATGTTCTCAGAGCAAACTACTTTATAAAAAGAAGTTGACACAAAGGATCAATAGTGACGTTCGTTATGATCAGCGAACAGTTTAAATTAACTTTCAGATTTAAAAGCAGAATTAACTTTCAGTTGCTCAACAATATAAATCAGAGATTGAAAAACAGATCGAAATTAATCTGTTATATATTTTATTTTCCACTTTTCCACCCCTAGCAGCAACTAATGGAGCCAGGACCTGAAAAGGAGGAGAGGGGGAGATGATATTGGGATATATAACAATGTGGTCATGAGGAAAGAGCTTGGTGTAACTTTAGTCTACTAAGCTTAGGAGTGGGAAGCCATTAGTTCCAATCCTAATTGGATTAGAATTTCATGATTTCTGTCTTTTTTTAAAGAAATACACAGATCACCATCGACCAATTGTTGTAGCAAGTGAAACAACAGAAACCGTTTCATTGTTTGGAGAAGCGCTGTTGACACAATTGGTTTTAATAATTGTGTGTTTCGCTTTCGTTTGAGCTTTTTACAGATCTGATGATGTGGCGATATCTAGGTTGTTCGATTTGACAGATGTCATCTGCTGAACAAAACAGAACCAAAATCACTTCTATCCAGTCATCAAATCGTTTGATGGTAGCACAGCATTGGATAAATATAAAATGCCCAAAATGTCAAAGCCATAGATAACATTGTCATTGTCTTTGAGACTTATTGCTATATATTCACCCATGCACCAGTTGTATATTCAGCACTGACGCAGTCTGCAGATCTTAATGTTTTTGAAGGTCATCCCCCACCAATTGCACTGACGGTTTGCTGTTTAGCAACACCGTGTCATAATAAAATGATTAGCGGCGCCCTCCTCCTTGCTCCAGGTCTAGGACTGGCACTATACCAGCGTATGTTCATGGCGGAATTTTATGATTAAACCTTTGTCAGTTTAAGACATTGTACTAAAGACTTCGTTCGTTGACCCGTCGTCACGGTCTTTAAGTCTTCAGCGGTTGCTGACTCCTTACTCAGACGGCAGATGTCGTCGTCGTTTGCGGTAAATACTTCCTTTCTGCCCTCTGCAGAGCGTTTATCCCTCGTGTCACGGCATTCACTTTTTGGCCATGATGTTTTCAGCGAGGAGCACCTGTCGTACATTGGAGATGAGGAGGAGCACCACCACCACCTGTACCACCACCTGTCTCTTTATTTAGGTGTTGAAGACTGATTGTAGAGTCTCTGTCAAATACTAGAAGGAGGAGGAGGAGGCAATAAAAGGAGCCATTGGCAATGAATCTTCTAATTTTGGCTATACCGTGTAACTGAACGAAACGAAATATTGCAAGGAATGAACTGATAGAAGGTAGAAGATAAGGATGATGACCTTTGAGGCCCCGCTCCCTTTCCTACCTTCCATTTACTCATTCTTTGTATGATGCAACAGCCATCAATTCGGCTACTAGCCTTCTACTACCACTTCCGCTAATTTCTCTTTTGACTACTTTTACTCCTAATATTACTAGCATCAACTAGCTATTACTACTGCTGTCTGCTGCTATAACTTCTGGAGACCCGTTTAATTAGAAATCTTAGGACGACTTTGTCGAGTGCTATGGTTGTGGGAGAGTGTGGTGCCTCCGCATTTGGTGGATCTCGTTCTTTCGTTTGCATTGACTAAGACTTAAGTTTCCCGGTGTACTCGTCGACCTTCTTCTTGTCTGGTTGAGTAGATTGACTGGTCATCACAGATCCTACCTCTTCCTCCCTTTCCTCTCTTCCACGTCTTCCTCTCTTCCCTCATCATAATCTTATCACTGGAAGTGATCTTCTCACAGTCACTCCACATAGTCAGATGGTATTTTGCTAAGGGGCGGCATTCCCCTTTCATCCTTTTCTGCTCCTCTTCCCTCCCCTCCCCTCCCCTCTATGAATTGATGAACTGAAGAACAGGAGTCCCTATTGTGACATCTGGGGTATCTTTCGAAGAGGGAGAGATGAGGAGCCAGATTAGTTAGTTTCAATGATGGGGGTCCTATTTTGGAGTTGATTTTCTGTTAGGAGACAGTCAGTCAGTCAGTCAATGGTAGGTTTAGATTAATAAGGGCTCCTTGAGGGTAGAGAGAGGCCAGGGTTCATACAACGGTTGCTGGTTAGACCGTGTACAGCACAATGAAGACTTTCCTGCAGTTAACTTGTTAGGCTGACCACCTACATGTGCCTCTGATTGGAGATGATAATCGATCGCTTCTTATACCGTACACATGTGCAAAAGAAGATTAGGACACTCGGAGAGCTGGTACTCTGATAATAGATTTTGTCAAGTCCTTCTAAGTACAGCTGTGATCAAACTAATAGGAGGGTGTGTGCGAAATATTGAGAATGGCTGAATGAAGAGAGAGGATGGGAAATATTGAGAATGGCTGAATGAAGAGGAAGTTCTGTTGGGGTTGCTTCTTAAGTTTCAAAGCATAATTAGATGTATGATAACTTCCCTTTCTCTCAACTCATCAGCCAATATGAGTATGCTCATTGAGGAGCAACAGACAAAGGATGAGCTAATGGTGTCTGGATATCCTTTTCCACCAATTGATTGACATTGGCTGAAGATTGGACAAGGGGTAGGAACAACGTTGGTATCATTTCAGTTGCCCCCAGATGAGTCCTCGGGGTTTTAATCTGCTTTTCCCTCCGGTTGACTTCTCTGATTAAACTGCTACCCTACCTCTGCAGCTGGCAGGGTGTGGCTTTAACCGTCCCGTGTAGGGGTACAATCTAATGGACAACTGCATTAGAGTTGATTTCTTGTCCACGGGGGATTCAGCTGGGTCGTTTGTCCACCCCAGCCGAGATTGCCAATGAAACAGATTAACTGATGTAGGTTATGCATTTCGGGGTGAAGGGCAGTGTGGGTTTTGAAAATCTACTCCCACCCAATGCTCCCGAGGGCCACCTTGTTGGTTGCCCATTTGCACTCACAGCTGTGGGAAAAACTGCATCTGCCAGGAAAATGAAATGAAAAGAAAAGTTTCATCAGTGTTTCAGTCAGATCTATGTTCAAATGTAAGTTAATAAAGCGTCAGACACAGTGTCTGTTGGCGTCTTTATAAGATCACTCTATATCATTTTCAGTTCATTTCAATGGGATAAAGGTGTCATTAGTGGCCACTCCTCATTGCAACCATCTCTCCTTACTCTGATTATATTTAGTCCTGGCATTCAGGGCGATCATTTCATTGCCAGTGAGGAGGAGGAGGGTAGTATCCAAGCGGGCGTCCTTCCTTCTATCTTGATTGTCTTTCTCAGCCGCGCTGCAGTAGGCCACAGAAGCTGCCAACATATCTAGATGTTTCGGTTAGATCTCTCCTTGAACTGCCTCAAGGAAGGTTTGTTCCGTCGGTTCTTCATTTGCTTTACAGTCCATCTCAAAATCTTTAGAACAATGTGAAACACCCTTCTTCACTACCAAAACTTCCTGCCTCAGTCTATCTGCCTACAGACTAATCAAACGAAACCCTAATGTAAACTATTCTCAGATGTTGATGTCTGGTCGATCGCATCTTTTCACCGTTTGAAGTAGTCTACTTCTGAAGCTATAGGAGAATTGCTCTCATTCACCTCTACAAGAAAAGAAAATAATTCTATCTCCTTACTGAAATACCAATCATTCCCAATCTTGCATTCCTATACTGTTTTAGCACATGATTTGCATTGCATGATTTCAAGCTATGTATGGTTGAGACAGGTGATATTTGAATTCTCTATAATTATACAGAGGAGTAACTTTCAACAGTTGAATGGAAGTCTTCTGAACGGTTGGTGTGCTTTGTTACCGTGCCCAGAGATAGTTTTTTTTAGATGAGATGTTGAATGAAAATAAGGAGCGGGAAAGAAGACAGTCTGCCGGTAGAAAAAGGTGTTTATACTCTATATAGATCAGGACCTTTTGTTGGAGTTATGTGGGTTTTGGAAGCACCTAGTATGTCACGGTTCATTGATGATTGGAGCTTTTGGGTGAGAATTGGTTGGGGGGAGACTTGAGGGGGGGGTGCCATTGTCCCCTCTAGTCTCCTATTGTATGTGTTAAACATTGGCATTTTGTGACCTAGTACAGGGTCATGGTTAGTGAGTATGCATCATTGAAATGTATATATTGTACAGTGGCTTATTACTGAAACATTTGCCATTCACCTTAGATTCATATCTCATTAGGTCTTCATGTGAGATTATGAAGTCCAGAATGTCCACTGTCCAGTTGTTGAATGGCAGACAATTTGTGATTCTGACATCTTAAACATATTGTGAACCAAAGAAGACCAGATTTTCTCTGGGAACTCTATTACTAGGCCTACTTATGCCATATAAACCTTCATATAATAGTATTTATTTTTCTGTTCCAGGTTCTTATTTGAGAATAATTATTGATGCATGTTGTACACATGTAGTATTTATGTAACTTTTCAGCGCTGAGCCAAAATTTGTCCGAAGAAAGTTGTCACTGACGTCATCGTCTTCATTTTCAGAAAGTAGTTCAGAGAATGTCAGTTCACCATTTCTTCTTCAGAGACATTTCTCAGCAGATGATGGTAGGGGCATCCACTTCATCTGATATCATCTGATATCATCTGATTTGAAACTGTATATCCAGCAGATAGTTTGTATTATGTGAGGTGGTCGTAGTCTAGAGTGGCAACGTAACTTTCGTCAGTGGTTGTGTCCAAGATCCATCTAGCAATCTATTCAAAGTCAGCTGCTAAGGCAGAGGATTGAAATTACCACCAGCCTGTTTCATTTAAAACATTGTAATTTTATTAATTAGGTTTTTATATTAAACGCTACTAATAAATGAGTGCTGGTTGCTGGAACAAATAAGTCTGGATGTTTTGCTAAATGGATCCAACAGAACTTGTCCTTTGCTTATGAATTGCTGTGAAATATTAAAGCATAATTTCCACCATGGACCGCATAGCAAGCAAAGGTGACATTGCTTTGTCAGTTGGTATATATCCTGTATTTTATCTGTAGACATTTTAAGCTATTCAAGTAAGCAAACAGTGGCAAAGTATTTGTGAAATGCAGTTAATTAAGAAACAGATGTTGTTAGACTTTCAAGGAAAATCATTTTTTACATAAATTGTTCTAAAGTTTAAGTAGCAAAATGGTAGAAAGTTTAGAAACGTTGTCGAAGGTAGAAAACGTTGTGAAGTCTTAAATTGTAAGAGATCATGATCGAGAAATGATTTCATCTTCTACGCACATACAATGGTGGAAATAATTATTGCATTACCTTGTGACCAAAGCTAGATTCGGTACAACGAAATATTAGACTATAACTTAGGGTTGAAAAAACGAATTTTTATAATAATCTTCTTTGTGTCGACCAACAGACATTCCTGAAAATATGTAAATGACCAATTTTGTGCGTTTTTACAAAATAGTTTGAGTGACTTTGATAAAATAAACTGACTTTAAATGTTGTAACCCGAATTTGGAGCTTTTCGCAAACTGATGCAAGAAATATTTCCACCACTGTATATACTTAGATCATTTGAATCATCATTTGAAAACAGTCAGTGAAAAGAAAACATCAAGACTAGGTCAACCGGCTGACCTGACCTAATTCAACTTTTCTAATAACCACTTGCTTCATTTAGTTAATACTGATGGGTGTTGAATTTCAAGCATAGGCGAGGGACGAGAGAGGAATGGAGGGGCGATGTTGAAGGCAATGGTGGCTTCTACTGTTGCATATAGTCCCTTGTCCTTGTCCCATTCTTGCGTGACCTATCGTGGGTATCCTGTAGGCCATGTCTGCTTTGCCCTCTCTGGTTGCCTTAGCAACGTCCTTCGAGGTCATGCTATGTTCTTTTTGTGGTCATTGTTCTCTTGATCGGCTGAATTATGTTTCCTCTTTGAATGGTCTGTGGTCAGCTAATGTCCATCTGGGAAAGGGTCTCCTGTGGGGTTGGTCGCTTGTGGAGGGAAGGTGAGTTGGGAGGCTCTAATGATTATGCTGCAGCACAACCTGCTGCAGTCAAGAAGACAGAGACAGAAGGGCAGGCAGAGACAGACAGACAGAGACAGACAGACAGAGACAGACAGACAGAGATATAAAGATTCAGACAGACGAACAGGACAGACCAGAGTTGCGGGGGGGGGGGAGTGAGTAGGGCCTTGCAGAGAAAGTGGGTGACGGCCAGGTATTTTGTATGGCGTTCGTCTGGATGGGGTTCTGGTTGGGGTAGTGAATCTGATGGGTCATGATAACTTGTTCTGAACTCCCCCACCTCATGTCTTGCATAGAGGAGTAATCACCTGACTGTTTTTCCCCATTACAATGGGGAGAGGGACTGAGCCTATTAGGACAGAGTCCTTGGGTGATGACATAATGACCCTGCAGAAGAATGTTGGGTCCCCAAGTCATCTCAAATAGTTTTACCTACTCCTTTACCTCCTCCCCTCCTTCTGCTTCCTACTCCACCTACTCCTACTCCTCTCCTCTTTTTTCAGCTTCTACACGTTAGTGTAAGCAGCCAGAATATATATATATATATATATATATATATATAATGTGTAGGTAATTTAGTAGCTCCGTCATTCTCTCTGTGCTGAGAAGGGGTGGGGTTCTGATGGATCCGTTTGCCCATAAAACCCCTTTAGACTATAGTGCAAAACGTCCATTCCGTGTGCTAGGTCATTGTGTTTGGAATGTCTTCCCTCGGAGAGCTCTACGCCTTTTCCACAGACCCTCTGATCAGCTGTTTTATGGCCATTTTTAAATTGACATTTTTGGCCAAGTTGGGTTTGGGAGTACTTAGGAAAAGTTATTTTAACGAGGTGCTATACAACTATTTCTGAATGAATGAACACTCATTTATTCTAACCCATTGCTTCCAAATGGTTGGCATCTGGGACTGATGGTGGTGGCGACGACGACGACGATGGTGGTGATGATGATGATGATGATGATGATGATGATGATGATGCTTGTCTGTTTAGGTTGCTGCATTGATTCACCTGGAGGATCGGACTGTCTCGAGTCAATGTCCTATGATTCACCATTTCTACAGAACTGGGAGTAAGTAACAACCAATTGAGTCTCAACTCTCTGTCTGTCTGTCTGTCTGTCTCACCACAGTCACTGATTTCATTGCATCCGACCATTCTAAGAAGAATTGGTATCAAAACGCCTTCTTCTATTTTACACAATCTTTCAACTGGTCCCCTCCCGAGATTCAACAGTTTGCCTTATATACTAATGTGCTGATGTTATGAAGAACTAAAGAGTGGGGCGTGAAATAGCATGTTGATGGGTAAGTGAAATGGCTGGGAAGTAGGGGTGTGTATGGGTAAGAGAAGTTGGCAGAGGTGAATAGGGTCAGTGGGAAATGGCCCCAAGGGGGAGGAGTGATGGGACACAGAATGGGCGATAAAGAGTACAAAGACCCCCATGTCTTCCTCTTCAAGATGGATGTGTGTATTTACTGGAGGAGGAAGAGGATGAAGAGGAAGAGTGCATTAAAGACCTATGAATGGAATTTTAATGGACCATTCATATTATTATTAATAATAATAATAATAATAATAATATTATTATTATCATAATCATTAATTAGTAACTTCAAATCATAGGTAAACGTTTCAGAGAGAGGTAGTGAGATAAATGTTAGAGATGACTGAATGGACTGCCATCGAAGTCGTCCAGAATCTTGTAATAGAGCAGAGAAACCGATCGGTGCAGTCTGTAAGCCTTATCCTGGCTATGATCCCGGCTCATCTTTCTCTGTCTCTGTCTGTCTGTCTGTCTGTCTGTTTATCTGACTGTCTGTGTTTCTGTCTCTCTGTTGGACAACGCAATCATCATCATCGCAGACCCAGAAAAAAGATCCATTGTGGAATCAATTCTTTCCGTTGTAGATCCTCCTTTGTTCTTCCTAATATCGTCGTCGTCGTCCTCATCATTTTGCCCAGTTCGTTGACACCTGCCACCACCGCTACCACCTTCACCGTAGCCATCGAGGACGCTCTAATCAGCGCCAAATTATCTCCCTTAAGCCTCCTCCTAGCTGTCCTCCGTCCGTCCCTCTCTCTCTCTCTCTGTGTGCCCTGACTAACCGAACGACCGTCTGCTTCCCTGCAAGTGTTGTCAGTCTGTTCTGTCCTCCTTCCTGTCCGTCCAGCTGTTCGCCTTCCTGCTTTTTGGATGTCTATCATGTAGCTTGCCTACCTACCTCAGTCGTCGGTTGGATGGACGAGGGCGTCTTGCACCCCGCACAAAAGGGTCAGTGCAGCTGTTCTCGGTTCAAACTTTGAACGGTCGTCACTTGCAGATGTTACCCATCTGAGCCGCAGTTGGTTGGTCAGACGCCTGTAGCCCTGAAGAGCGAATGGCAGCCTGTTATTGGCTGAAAAACAGGCTGAAGTCGTTGCTCCGCCTTTTGACCTGGCCTGGATCCGTATGAACTGGGCCTCGGAGCGAATAGCCTCTAAGAAGACAAAATACGAGTGTTTGCGCCTGGCCGTGTCGTAGTGAGAGACAGACAGACAGAGGGGAAGGGACCGAGTGTCGTCGTAAAACTTGGCTTACATCGTGTGCTATGGTCAGAAGCAGATGTCGCCAAACTAGATGATACAATACAATACAACTATCACTTATATCACATCTTAATAAAACCAGTCTTACTTAAAGGCGCGTTAGAGAAACGGTTCATCGATCATAGTAGAAACAGTTCATCAGTCATAATAAACAGAAAATAAATGGGTTTTTAGACTAGACTTGAAAACTTCCATCGAGGAAGCTCTGGGCACTGTCTCTGGTAGGGTGTTCCATTCAACTGGCCCAGCTATTTCAAACAATCTGTTGCCAAACTGCAGGTTCTATCTTTGAATAACAAAGTCTCCTTTTGAAGCAAAATGTAGGTCTCTTCTTGGTCCAGTGGTAGCACAGGGTGTGACCAGGGCGGACAGGTCTTAACCTTAACCATTAGGTGGCAGATCTTGAAAGAAATGCGAGTCTGGATGGGAAGCCAATGAAGTTGACGTAGGGAGTGCGTAATGTGGTCACGGGGGCCAAGATTTTTAACTAGGCGTGCCGCAGTATGCAGAACAGAGGTGAGTGGTGCAAGCGTGGATTTGGGTCGACCAGCAAGTACTGAGTTACAGTAATCAATTCTTAACATAACCAATGATTGGACTACTGAAGACACGGAGACATTGCTCATTTAAACAGCGTTTGATTTTATGTATTCGGCAAAGGTTAAAAAAACAGGCTTTGGAAATAGAAGAAATATGATTACACATGGATAGTTTACTGTCAAGATGAATACAGAGTTCTCGATCCACATCATGGGGCTGAATAGAACATACCTCGTCAAGCTGTAAGGAAAGAGCAGATCGGTCAAGGTGGGATCGAACTCGATGGTCAAACCATATCAACTCCGTTTTACTTGGGTTTAATTTCAGGTGCATGGATGCACACCAAGACTGAATATCCTGGAAGCAAGCTGACTTTAGAGTTTTCTAGATTTAGAGTCGATAGTTTAATGTAAAACTGGGTGTCATCAGCATAGATATGGCTAAGGATGTCATGATAAGATGCAATTCTGGAAATGTTAGAAGTGTAAAGGATGAAGAGCAGTGGGCCAAGGATGGAACCTTGAGGGAAAGAATAGGTAGGCAGAGTTGGAGATTTTGGTACCAATGCGAACACTGAAGGATCTGGACGTAAGAAAAGACGAGATCCAGAAAAGTGCAGATGCAGTTATTCCAAATTCTGCTTTGAAGAGCCTGGAGCAGAATAGTATGATTGACGCAGTCAAAGACTCTCTAAAGTCAACGAGCAGAAGCGCCGTAATGAAGCCTGAGTCCTGGGCTGACACAATATCATTGTAAACTTTAAGGGTGGCCGTTTCCGTTGAATGGTGTTGCCTAAAATCGGATTGTTTTGGTGGAAGCATATTATGTGATTCGACATAACTAGAAAGCTGTTGATGGATCACACATTCGACAAGGTTTGAGATGATCAATAGGTTTGAGATTGGGCGGTAACAGGATCAGAAGGTCCAGTTCAGGTTTTTTTTATACGAGGTCGGATGATGGCATTTTTATGGGTTTCTGGGAGCTTCGATTGGGATAGGGAGACATTGATTAGTAATGCTAGAATTGGTGCAAAAAAGAGAGCACAAGGTTTTCAAGAGCCAGATAGGTGCTGAGTCGAGTTCACATTGCTTGAGGAGGATTCACTGAGTAGCTTTTCTACATCTGCTGTGGTGACTTCATCAAACGCAGGGAGAGTGTGAGTCGGTGGAGGCAAGTCTGAAAAGTTAGGTAGTGGAGCATCCTTTGTTACTTCACGTATCCCAGCTGTCTTCAAATGATAATGTCATCAACTACTCCCATTATAATTAGATTCAATTAGGTTGATATGTTGGACAATTAACAACATGGGGCATATGATTTAACTTTAGTATATACAATATTTTAATTATATTGCTCTTAAAAGTTAGTTCATAGAAATGACAGATAATACCAAAGCAGTGACTGCAATTTTTGATGCAGTACCTATAAAAACTGGCAATGCTTAATTGCTTATTGAAATAAGACTCCAATAAGAAACGTTGCCATCTCTTCTGGATAAATCCCCCTCTGATGGACCAATGTGTTTGTCATTCTTTGCTATCCTTAACCAATGTCTTAATTAAGATGAACTGTGTTGCACAAAGTCAAATAATTGAACGATAATGTAAATTGAACTTGCAACAGAGAAATTCTATTAAAATGATGTCATAAATTATAATGTAAACTGTTGAGAAGAAATAATATTCTTTTACTGTTTACACAGCCCACCTTGTAATGTAATGTAATCGAGCATTTATATAGGACCCCTTCAATATTTCTACTCTGACTCGCTCTCAGCGCTGGCTTGTGATAGTGTTCTACCTGTAGGGCATTGCAATAGGCTGCAAAACACCCCACTATGTGTGATGAATGCACTCGCGTAGGTGTGAGGGGAGGCTTTCCAGTGTGCTGTGGGAAATGTTGGCAAGCCTAACTAAGTCTGGGAATAGCAAGCCTTGGTTTCTACCCCTTGTTATCCTTTCAAACAACCCGCTATATATGTTAGGAGGAGAAGGAGGTCATAGAGATATCCGGTAACCCGTGACCATGACAACGACTGAGGTCGTCGCCATAGTAACGGCGGGAGAGGAAGTGTCCCGCTCTTTGAAGTGCTTGCCCCGTAATGTAGGCGTCGGGTTGGGTTTCAATGGGCCCATCCCACGTAGGGCAGAGTGTGTGGGGAGGCGCAAGGGGTTATGCGGCCTCATGTTGATTTACCATGCATGTCTTATGAGGAGGGGTGGGTGGGACAATATATTATTAACGTCTGACCCATGTTGTGTTGGGGGTAGTTGGTTAGCGTAGATGGAAAGAAGGGAGCTATAGTGGGGTGTTGAAGTTGGTTTGATTTTCTACATGAATTAGGAAGGAGCCCCTGCGTGTGTTTCATTAGGAAAGGTCGGTGAATTGATTTGACCCGGATGTAGGAGGAGGAGGAGCCTAAACCCGATGCAAGACTTCAGTTGGGTTCTAAGGGAGGGACCCTACTCCCTCCCCCAGGAAATGAGGCAGAAAGTTCCAGATACTATAGATGATTGAAGTAAGGGTGAATTCTAATAAAGAAACTATGGGGGGGGAGTACCATGATGAGGGTTTGTAGAAATCATGAGAAATGGTACATAGTACCTCGAGGTGCTTCTGCTTCTGTTCCCACGGGGTTTTTCGCACTGAGAGCGCCTCTGATTAGGTCAACTTGTACGGGGAGAGGCGCTATAGAAATACGTAAATGCAATACAATCTATACGATATTATGTTTTATTTATTACTGAAGTTTTTGATATCGTCCTTCCAACATTTTTTGTTCAGAAGTGCACACGCCTCTATACCACAACTGCAGTTGCACTGCAGAGCAATTGTGTGCGAAGGACTTGCTCAAGGTCCCTACACAGGGACTAAAACCTCGGACTAGGATCGAACCCGCGCAAGCAGCGCACCTCAACACTTACCCTAATGAATGCATATACAATGTTTTATATATATATATATATATAACGGAGACGTGTGCCGTTATTGAATGTTGTTAAGGGTTCGTCCATCTGCCTGGCATCTCACGGCTTCCAATTCCTCTTTAGGGGACAGTAGCTGCTTCTAAGCAGGACCCCTCTCTCCCTCCGTCTTTCCCTCCCTCCTTCCCTCCCCCTTCCCTCCCCATATGTAGGAGTCCGATGCTATCCTATCCATCTACCCTTGTGGGTGCAGGCCTTTCTCCTGGATTGAGGTTACCGGACAATGAATTGGGGGATGGGGAGGTTGGCGTCTGTCTTTGTCTGATTCAATCCTTCACCAGGGAGGTTCAAGGGTGTGAGATGGACAAGAGCCAGATGTGGATAGGTTTTAAGGGAGTGAGGGAGACAAGGAGGAGACAGACAGACAGACAGACAGACAGACAGACAGATAGATAGATAGATAGACAGGATGAGACAGAGAGAGGTCTGGGCTGGGCTGGTGGTCAAATGCAGGTGATTTAAACATATGACCAGCTGGTGGAGTTTAAACCTGTGGGTCAACAACACGCACGTCAGTGGCAGCAAATGACCAATCGATTGACTGACCGACCAATTGGCAATGAGGGTTTCATCTCTTCTGTTCAAGTAATTGGGTGAAGAGCAGTATTTGGTTTAGGCGATGTCTACATTTGAATAATAAATATTTCTGTCATTGGAAGAGGGGTCAGTTGTCCTACCTTGGTCACTCACCCCATAGCAGATGGTCTATTTACCCTATCTATAGGGGGTTACTGAATGCCCGTTTAATGCTCCCTCCTCCAGTTTCTTAATGCATGTGAAGGCAGGTCCTTATAACAATAATAACGTTTATAATAAATTATTATACTAGTAATAAGTATTATTATTATTATTGCACTGTGTAATCTCTGATAGTGTAGAATAACTGATGCCTGGAGAAGAGCTCAAAAGCGGAACGAGCATGAACAGAACCTGTAGCATCAGTGTGGTTGATGTGAGATGTTTGTCTTTTGACAGGGCGCCACCTCTGCAATCGAAATATCAGGAGAGGACAGGAGGAGGAGGAGGAGGAGGAGGAGCATTCAAGCGATTCAATTCTGTTCCGGTAAGAGTTGACTCAACCAATCACACCGAGAGAGACAGACATGGAAGCAGACAGAAGTAGTAGGACACAAACATGGAGAAACACATAAACACACACACAGAGACTATGGTTGTTAATACCGGTTTTTTGGGCAAACCAATTACCGGATTTAAAAAACTGGTTTAAACCGGTTAACGGTTTTTATAGGTGTTCTTAGAAAATATTGTAAATTGTAATATAACTCAACTCTGCACGTTATTTAATGTATTACGTATTGCAATGCAGATTCAACACTGGATGTTAAAGTGGGTGCTTTGAAGTCAGGTCTTCCTCCTGAGTGCTGCTATCTTCGTGGGCTTGGGTCACCCTTCCGCTAGCTCACGTTCCCACGTTAGTCTAGTCTCGACAAAAGGGCCGTATATTAGCAATCCGCAGTTATTAATTACCCTGTTGGAAGACGCAGACGATAAAATCTTTCGCTTAAAAATTTTAAGCTGGTCCTGCAGATGGTACTTACAGGACCAAAGTTGCCACTGCTATTCGGTTCGTACCCAGATCCGACAAATAGTGCATCCAAATACTATGATTCGGTACTCGGTGGAAATTGTCTACTCCGTTATTCAACATCCCTAACAGAGACGAATGTTGTGACACTGTTGCACCCATATAGTTTACATGTTGATATGGGTAAATTGATGAAGGGAGCTATATAAATAATGTTAAAGATACATTGATAGTTATAATTATACAGACACCAGATGTACTTATTGTAGCAGTTTCTTTTGTTAGCTGAGCTGTTAAATGCTCCTTTGCTTTGCCCATTGGCAGTACTTTAACCCTGTAGACGGCATTTGAGGTATTTTGATTGACATGAGCTGAATCAACTGCTCCCCATTCCTCTTCAATGAGTTTACCATTGAGTAACACCCATCAATGGGTGAAATACAAGTCAGGGCAGAATTGATCAAATGGTGTTTACTCTAAATGGCTTGAAGCTTATTATGGGTTTTGCATTGGGAGAGGCTTTGGTCAGCAATTGACAAATCATCCATTCATAATAATAGACTGTTGCAAATATGTTCCACAGATTTATTCTGCTTTGTCAATCAAACGATCAGATGTAGAATACCCAAATGTGAAATTATACTCTTCCTATAAAACTGATTAGTCATAAAACGACCGTCTTTGTGAAGTCGTCTTCAAACCTGTATTTCTTTGTCAGAAATTTTTTAAGACGGCCTTAAATCTGACTTTGTTGTTAACTAATACAGGTCTACAACTGTTAAAGTGAACTATCTGTATTCTGTAAAACTAACACTACCTGTCAAACTAATACCGTATTATGTCAAATAGTGCTCTGAAATTTCTTGAAAATCAATGCCTCAGTGATAATAAAATTGCTCTAGAAAATGTGCATTTACTGAAAGAATACCTTTCACAGCTGATATCTCTTTAAATACCTTCGATATCTCTAAGTATAATGTCTCTAGTACCTCTTTAAATATAATTCCTCTAATGCCGATGTTAACTCTAGTGCCTATGTAAATTTTCTTTTACTCTACAGAGCAGAAAGACCAGCTCAACCCAACTAAGACCTCTGAACCCTGAGACCTCTGAACCCTGAGACCTCTGAACCCTGTCGCACAACAAAATCCATCTGCCTCAATTCTTCTCATTTTCTTCTTTTCAGGTCTTTGAAATGTCAAATTCATCCAGTCTCAGACCGACATTCAGCTTGACATCCGTCAAGGAAGTTGATTTGAGTCATGTTGTGGAGTTGAAGAGAGGAGATGAAAACAAGGAAAACGAAGGCGTTGCAGGGGAACAACCGGGTGGAAAGAAGTCCGTAAGCTTCAAGCTTCCGACGAGTCCGGCTCCTCGAGGAATCGTCAGTCCATTCAAGGATGAGACGAACAGTCCAGCATTCGGTCGAAGAACGGGGGGACAGCATGCAGAAGGAAGAGTCAGCCACACGAATCCGGTTGGTATCTGGCAGACGATGAAGTGTGGGTGAGGGTTATGGGGAAATGGGTGTTACTCATGGGGATGATGTTGTGGGTGAGGGTTATGGGGAAATGGGTGTTACTCATGGGGATGATGTTGTGGGTGAGGGTTATGGGGAAATGGGTGTTACTCATGGGGATGATGTTGTGGGTGAGGGTTATGGGGATTTGGGGATATCGGTGTTACTCATGATGAGGATGTTGGTGTTACTCATGGGTGTTATTCATGGGGTATGGTTGTTACTCGTGGTCATGATGTTGGCTTTACAAATGATGGTGACACTAACACTAGAGGTGTTGTTGATGTTACTGATGGTGTGCCACGAGATTAATCAGATTATGTGGGAAACATTGTGTATGAGGATGATGTTGATCTATGGCGATCATGTGTTAGTGATGGTTGTGTTAAGATCCGGATCTGAGGAGAGTGTTGTCATGTTGTCTTTGATAGGACGATCTTCTTTACAAATCTCCAAAGATGTCAGCGAAGGCCTACAGTCGGCAACTCCATCGAACGCTTAGTCGTAAACTGTCGAGTGACGACAGTTTCCTTGAGAAACTCGAGGATGACGTCGGTGGAGAGTCTGGTGGTCGTCAGGGTGTTCCGAAAGGTCTCGAGGGTCTTTTCTTCTCTCCAGTTCTGGAGACCAGTGAGTCCTTCGAGTCTTCTCCTGCCATGACTCACCATCCGCCTTCTTCCTCCGTCTGTGGAACCGCATTCTCTGTAGACGCGATGGAAGGCCAGGAGAGCGCTCCTGCTCCATCCCTTGCTCGTGGACTGTTCCGCTCGCCGAGCGCTCCTAAGATGATCCGACGGAAGTACAGCGCTCAGGACGTCCGCATCTCTTACAAGCGGTCTGAGTCGCACACACAGGACTCAGACCTTACACCTCTGCAGCTGAAGCGATGGAAGGGGGGTCTGGCAAGAGAGAGGAGCGATGGAGAGAGGGAGAAGGAGGGTGGGGCTGGGGGTGAGGAGAAACGAATGATTGCGCCAAGGCGGATGATCACGAGATGTCATTCAGAGACAGAGATCTTCATTAAGACGGCGCTCAGCTGGGCCGACTCTCAGCAGAATCTGATAGGAGACTTCACGAAACCATTCTGTCTGCCTCTCGTCAATGGAAAACATCAGGACCTGAAGGCCATCTCACCCGATACGGTACGGTGAGGCAATTGGACACCGGGGGAATTGGACATGGGTGGAATTGGACATGGGCAGAGTTTGGCATGTATGGAATTGGGACATGGGCGGAATTGGACATGTGTGGAATTGGACGTAGGTGGAATTTCTGTGGTTGATAGCAGAAGAGTTGTGCATGTATGGAATTGTGCATAGCTCATCTTCATTTCTGATGGTCTGCATTAGTGTTAAAATATTGGATCGGAGTAAATTGAGTAGAAAGATGTTTTTGGAGTAAAGCTGCAGTTGAAAATTGTCTGAAATGGAATAGGACTATGTGGAATATGTATTTTCATTGCAATCTTGTACGAACCAACGAGGATAGAGAACCCGTGGGATAAGCATGGAATATATCTTCAGTTGAATGAAATTGTCTGAACCAGTTTTAGGGCAGAGACCTTCAACCTTATGATATTATGTCCAAACATTATGAGTATATTGCTCATCTGGTGATTGGCAAAGGATAGATGTTTAAATGGAGACTTAATAAGGTTGTAGACATTGTCTTTGGCCAATTACAATGTTTAATTAGTCCTCATTCATCACCATCAGTCCATCGTTATTCAAACAGTTTATCCATTTCAAGATGAGTGATGTCTGGGTAATGTAAGATTCATCTGTAGATGCAGAGTAAATAAGTCTACATTACAACAGTTATATTCAAGATGAATTCTCTTCCTTTGCAGATGGCTGCCATTGTCAACAATCAATATAAAGATGTCATGGAAGACTGTATTGTCGTCGATTGTCGATATCCATATGAATTCAACGGAGGACATATTTCGGTATTGTCTGCTAAGAAGGGCATTTCTTACTTCCTCTCGTTGATTTATTCAAATATACATTGCAGTAGTTTTATGCTCTTCGGTCGTAGCTGCTCTCTCTACCCTCTGCTGCCCTTTGGAGGCACGTGAAGACTCTCCTGTTCTCCTTTTAGCTGTGTGTTGAGTCGTGAGTGACTCTGATATCAAGTCGCTCTGTATAAATTTTCCATTACAGTTACAATGTGATTTTCTATGAACTCAGCAGATGATTTTCCCAAGAATGGACATTTTGCCCATCTCTGCGGATGATTTCTCTTTTCTTCGATGTCTGTTATTTTAGTCTTCTGGTTTTTCCTGTTGATTGACAGGGAGCGAGAAATGTTTATACGACGGATGATCTCGTAGAGATGTTCTTCACCAGCAGCAGCCACAGCAGCAGCAGCGGGGAATCTGAAGGAGCGCCATCGTGTGCTACCACCTGTGCCTCTCCTCCGACTCCTCTTCCTCCTTCGTATGGTTCTACGGAGAGAAGAAGCGTCGTCATATTCCACTGCGAGTTCTCATCTGAGCGTGGTCCCAAGCTGTGAGTTCAATCCTCCAAGGAAATTGGAAGAAATGGAAGAGGATAAGAGAGTGGTTGGACTGATGGCCAGAGGGTAGAGGACTGTTCAATTCAGGACTGTTTTAGTAGTGCCCCTGGTGGACTTGTCTGTGAAATGAGTACATGGACTGTGCACTGAGGGTGGGAAGATGAGATGGCAAGGGAGATAGATGACTGGATACCCATCCTTTATCTGTCTCTACCCATCTGTTATCTGTCTCATGCTGGGCACAAGTAATTGAGCTCTGCTTTACGTGAAGCTACTGGAGTTTATAAATACCTATGTTATCTAATGCAATATGTACGTGTATGTTTGATTTCCAATTAGAATGTGTGTCAAAATTTCTTCTCCACCTGCAAGGGAGAGGAATGGAAACCTATCCTCGTAAGCAAAGAGTAAGAATATGAAGTTGCTAACACTTCACGGCTGCCTAAGGACTGGCTTGCCATATGATAGTTGTAGGTAGGTGTATAATGTAGTTGCTTGAGTGTCATTATGAGTATGTCGTCAAATGTGTTGTAGATCAAGATTCCTACGTAACCACGATCGCGACGCAAACATCGACTCGTACCCTACGCTTCGCTACCCGGAAATCTACGTTCTCGAAGGTGGCTACAAAGCATTTTACGAGTCGTTCCCACATCTTTGTGAACCACATGGCTACGTTCCAATGCTACACCAAGACCATCTGATTGAACTGAAGCAGTTTCGCTCAAAGTCAAGTTCCTGGACCACAACAGACAAAGGTCGCGTTGTAGGTCGCAAGACGGTTGCACGACCGTCTCTTAATCTATGACGATTCTAAGATCCATTCTTATGTGGCATTCGGTTGGTTCTTCTGGTCTACTGCAGCGACTGTGAGAGGTGATGCAAGGTTTTTGATGGTTTTGTTGTATGGAGGACACACGGTGGCAGCCGATTGGTCAGAACGGTGAGTGTGCTATGCAGGGATTAAAGGCCTATGAAGCGCCTGCTCACTCGGTAGGGACCTTGAACGACAAGTCCATAATGCACAATCACTACTCTGTTATATTGTTATTTGAATCCCTTTGGAAGAAGGTCATATGTATAATTGTATATGAACCTATAGAGCAGTGGTATTGGGTGGTTATATGTGTCTCGTTGTGTACTGAATGGTTTTTGGAGTAACTGGCATGAACTGTTTGTTAGGAAAATATAATGACCAGGGAAAGTTTACATTTGTTGGGTGTGATTTGCATTGGAAGCAGTTGGAAAAGTATTGGAAAAGTTCACCTTTTTTTATTTCTGGGACCATTAAGGCCCAGTTGACAACATGAGAAGATGGTGTTGTCGAAATTAACGTATTAGGCATCCTTCGATCTGATACATACGTCATACACACCTTATTAACACCATTGGTTAGAGTGTAGGTCAAGGCACCATTTTCTGTGCATGACGGTTTGTTGATGGTGGCTTATTCAAGGGAGTTGAATTTTTGTACAATTTGCAGAGAGAGCAACCATGAATGTTATGAATTCCATTCAAATATCCATTGATGGTGAAGGAGGTTCTTAATTGATTGCTACAGAAATTATGTCTATGTTTACTATTTAAAGGTGAGATAAGTGTCAAAGTAAAGAGATAATCATCCAAATCTGTGAACAGATGTGTGTTTGAACGTTGCAGTTTTCTGCAAAGTGCAGTCTGTGTGTGTGTGGAATGTTTTTCATGTGTGACTTGTGATGTAAAACGGTTTAAGTGTGATGCTTGTTATTACTCCTCTGCTGCTAATGACCGCCTTTCGTGTTGTTTGTAAATGTTGATGAGAAAGGTTGTCATCTTTTAGACTATAATAATCATTGTAGATCATTGATCTTTAAGTACATAAAGGGCGTTTGATTGCTCAACAGAGGAGTTTTGATGCATGGATCAGTAATGTTCTCTGTGCGATCTCTCTGACCTTGTACTGCTTAATAGATGAGATTGTAAGATATTGAGCAGGTTGTAGTTTTCAATTGATTAGAACTTGGTTGATTTGATGTGGGACTTTTATACATGATGGTTGCAAGGAATTGCACTGGTTGAGAGATACGCTACTGAATGTGAGAAGATTGCTTTGATTCATTGGCTTCCGGTGTTGTCTGTGTTTTTGCGACAGAGAGTAGTGTAAATTATTCAGCTGATTTGATTGACTGCTGCTGATTTTGTCTGAGATTAATAATTATTATTATTACTATCTGTTTAAAATTCTTGCGATTAATTCCGATGTATTTGCGCTGTTGGTTTTTCTATTACCTTTCATAATGTAGATTTACTTAAAACCTAATTCCTGGAAAACTGTATTTGCTTTCAAGAAGTGCTGTTGTTAACCCTTTAACGACCAGCTGCATATGTTTTCCCATACATTTTAGTACATGCTGGTCGTTAAAGGGTTAAATTGCAATTTATGAGCCTCCTTTGAGAGCACAGTTGACATTCAGGAACAAATATTAATACTGTTCCAGTTTAGTTTATTGATGATGTTTTATAAGTATTTATGTGCCAAGAATTCTTCAAATGGCTATTGAATGTATCTAATGTGAAACGGTGAATTGCCATCATGTATGTATCTGATGAATTGGGGGGGAGGGCACTCGATGGGGTGGTTGACCACGTGACTATAGTTTGTGTGGGGCCCATCACATCCGATGTGTGTGGTATTTGATTCATGGTGGGGTGTTGCATGAAATTGAACTGTTTACTTAGTATGAAAATGTTGTTAGATTTGATTATTTTGTTGTGTTTTTTTTATTCTAGAGAAACCTTGGAGGAAAACTCTTGCTCTCAATGTGTGTTGTGTACAGCAACTTTGTAATTAACTGATGCCAATTACTTTACTTATATTTATAACTTGTGCTTTCTAAATCTTCATATAATGACTATCTAAGAGGCATGTCATTAATTATAAATAACAATAATATGTGATTGGAATGCGTATCACTGGAAACCGAATTCTGTAAGATTATGTGGTCAGAAATAGAACCAAAGATTAAACAAGCCATGCAAAGTGACCTTCTCATTGTCAGGTCGTTCTTCTTAGGCTTCCAAGACTGTCTAGTCTGGTATAAGAATAGCGTTCCAGACTTTGCCAAGTTTGACTCGGAGACACAAAGATAGTATTTGATCTCTTTGAAAGAAGGCTTCAGAATATTTTGCTAGAAATTTTATGCAACAGCATTCGTTATAAATATTCAGAAGAACATTTAGACTTTATGTATTGTCGTAATATCTTCTTACCAAGCATTTCTATCTGGTTTCCTCATTAAGCAATGTATTCCATTTATTATGGAAACATAATTCTGTTGCTAGTGAGCAAACTTTTAATCAATTAGATTTTCTGTTTGACGTTTTGCTACAGATATGAATCCAGCTTTTACACCATCTCTCTTTCTCTGCACAAACTTTAAAGGCTTCGCTTGGACTGAAGATAATATGCTGTCATAGTAATTTTTAGATGACATTGCGACTGCTGCATGGGTGCCAAATTTAACTAGGAAATGTTTGCTCTGACTAATCGACTGAAATTGCGAATTTCAATTTTGTAATAAATTTGTTGTTGTTTTTGTACATCGATGGTGTGGAACAAGTTTTAATCAGCATTGTTAGTTGTTTCTAAGTATTTTTAAAAACAGATATTAATGTTGTGAACAATCGTTGCATGTTTTTCTAATATCTTTTGCGTGTATATCAGCTTTTACTGTTAAATTGTTAAATTAGCGTTTAAGTCAAATGTTTTTTAACGGATCATCATTTCTGAACATATTGCAAATTTGTGCAGACTGGTTACTCTCATTGGAAACATTTATTTTTGAACTTAGTAGGCATTGTCTGTTTCATTGCTGTAGCTACTGAAATTCATATTATCTTGAATCCAATGAATTCTTTTCATTACTCCATACAGACCTGCTCTTTAGACGTGATTATGTTTGCAATATGGTTGTCTGGTTATTTAGTGGCCGAAATTAACCAGTTGCCATGGTCATTGAATTGGTTGTTAAGGTTATGTGGTTAGTCCAGCTGCCTTCTATTTTAATTTTTTTAAACTTACAGAGACTGAATGCAGAATAAATGTTGTATAGGTGTAAATATCTTAAAATTATGCACATTTAATGAATATCTGTTTGCTAAGGTTTTGTTAGTTGATGGTATCGTAAAAGTGTTGACATTCGTTTACCTTAATGCACTTGTTGCACAGAGATCTTTCTATAAGAACCTTCTGTTGAAATGACATCTTTTCTGTCCAATTTCTTCTGTTTATTATTCTTGTGGCAAGACATAGTATGTAATAATTGAAACGGATTAGTGAAGGTGCCGTGTCTGGTCGTCTCTGTTGTACGATTTGAGTAATAAGACTACTAAGTGTAAGATTGTGATTTGAGGAATGATGGATTCATCATGGAGCAGTGCGTGTGTGAACGAGAGGAGAGGAGACCCAGTTGTTTAGTATCGTAAATATTAATCATTTAGTCTTTTGAAATCTTTCTTTGATGTATATGGTGTTTTTGTTGTTTCTTCTCTTGCTGTGAAATAAACAAAATATATCTGGATTTTCTTGCAATCTCCATGGTATGGCTGGGGAGGAACCACTGGCAGCTCAACCATCACAATAGCAGAGGACTTTCAGTTTATCGTATCTCTTGTAACTTAACACAAAGACAATGATATGATATAAGTCTTTATTCTCTACATGTTCTAGGAAGTTATAAATAAAAGTCCTAACTTCTATATTTGAACACATCCGAATATGGTTTGTCCCTAGAAGCATACATGGGGGTGGCACTGCTTAAGCTAAATGACCCATGAAAACGACATTCACTTCTAATTATGGTGGGCCTTAGGTAGATTTACCAAATGTTTTCCTCAATTACAGATCGTGTTGCTAGACCTAATGATTAGATGATATTGTTAACTTACACATTTTACTAATTCAGCAGTGTTTATCTTTCATCATTCATGGACATTGCTTTGGCTGTCTCAAGATAAGCACTGCTTTTGCAACCGTCTGTTCGATTTTTCTAACGACCAATTCTGCTTGTCCATAAATAAGTTCCGTCTAAATAGACTACGACTGGTGGGTTCTGCCGCCATTAAGCCTCTGGGGAGCTAGTCTTCTGGGACCTCTATCTACCTCCTGAGTCGTTTGGCGATGGGCGCATTGTCCTCTTCGCTACGTCGATGTCCAGCCCTTGTCCTCATCATTGGACTCATCTCGCGAGAGGACGGAGGTGGAGGCAGAGGTTGGATTGGACGCTGGTGGCCGGGAAAAGAGCTTCTGTGGTGGTGAGGTGGGGCATTCCTCGCCATCTCTCTTCCGGGAGGGGGCAGAGGCGGCAGGTGAGGCGGCTTAGGAAGGCGCTTTGGAACGTCTTCCATGTTGAGGTGTCTAGGGGGCATCCGTACCTGGCGACCGTCAAGTGGAACCGGAGGGAAGGGCCTCATGTGGGAAGGACCGGTCTCCCAGGGGGAACCGTGCAGCGGAGGAGACCCCTCCGTCACCCTGGTCATCCTGTTACGAGATGATGACGAATCTCCCTCGGACGAACTCGATCTCTCCCCGGGTGAGCGCGATCGCACCGATCTAAGTCTATCAGCGCTGGAAAGCGCCGGAGACTGGCTTCGCGATTCGTGGGTCTTTGATCCGGAGTTTGAAGCCGACCTTTCTGGCCTTGGAGGCGATCCGGCGGAGATGGACCAAGCGGCCGAACGCTCGTCTTCCAAGGAAGAGGAGTGGCTGTAGCTTCCACGTCGATCCCTTGGTTCCAAAGGATCCGTCAGTTTAGGTCTCGATCCGTAGCTGATCTTGTCCACTAGATCGTGTTGCCATGGCATCCCCTGGTGACCTGACCCACTTCTAAATGGAAGGTCATCGGGAAACTGGGTTGGGAAAGCAGGATTCCTGTGATGAACGGCTCTTCCTCTGAAATCAAACATTGCTCTTTATTATTCCACCATCTTTACCATTATTATTTTTCATTATGACATTTACATCTACCAAGATACTGTATGATACTATACAATGAATACTAATATGACTAACAGACTGAATTATTTAGCTCCACCGATTACTGAATTGACATTCACGCAAACTAACCATCAGACCAATTTAGTTACCAAAGTAAGGTAATCATATATGCAAACCGGTTGTCTGGGAAATGCTGCCAAGCACGACGTCGTTCTGTATCACTGCCTCTAAGTTCACTGCCTCTAAGTTCACTGCCTCTAAGTTCACTGCCTCTAAGCTGTCTTCTTGGTGCAGGTGCTGAAATATCTTCGAATCGCTTGGCTGCAGCTCTTTTGCCAGCCTCACCAAAGTTGACCTGGAAAGAATAAAGCAGGTCAGCCCTTGCTTAGATTCAATAAAATTAGAAGATAAGTGTAAATAACATGAGATAATAATTTCTATTTAATTTCAAACTGATAGACCGCAGTATGATTTTACAAGTACAGTTATCACAGGAGTCAAATTAAACCGTCGACAGCCACGCAAGGCGCCCACTACGTTATACATCCCACCGTGAGATCACTCATTTTACAAACGCCGCTGCATAGCGAAAAAGGAGAAAAGCCAACATTAGGTGGGATATGGGTCTCAAACTCTGTTCCTTAGCTCTGTATCCCAGTGTCTTCACCACTACTCTGTGTGCCCCCTCCCACCCCAGATCAAATGTATTCACTAAAAAAATTCATCAATTTTAAATAAGTTTAGATTGAATAATGTCATGTAACATAGTACGGTAATTGATAAGACCAGATAAGTTTAGATGGATATTGATAAGTTCAGCAAAGATAAGTCAGACAGATGAGATAAAATTGAAAGATAAGAATCTGTTGCATATATAAATACATACAGCTGTGATGGGTCTCTTTGTCGGTCGGTCATCGTTGCCGTCTGCGTTGTCCTGTTGCAACCTGTTGTTGCCCTTGGACTCATCATCTGTTCCAGTCCGGCTGCTGCTGCCTCTCTCCTCCTGATGGCCAGCAGCCACAATGTCCGATGAAGCGTCCGACGGAACGGCGGGTCGCTCCTCTGCTTCGGCCATCAAGGAGCGACGTTGTTTCCGTGATGCACTGCAATGCCTCGGACCACCACCACGAGATGTTCGCTCGTAAGATGTCCGACGACTGGATGATGATCGACTCCTACATCAAATGAAGATCAGAGGAAAGATGGAAGACATCAGAAGGAAAGGAATTAGATTTATCTTTATTCGTGTATTTATCTAGCACCAGATTCAACTGACCAATCATCAAACAATGGTGTTGAGCAGTTGTGAGTGAAGGGCTTTTTCAAAGGACAAGTAACCCTCCCTACATAGTAACACTCCCTACATAGTAACACTCCCTACATAGTAACCCTCCTTACATAGTAGTAACCCTACATAATAATAACCCTACATAAAAGTAACCCTACATAGTAGTAACCCTGCCTACATAGTAGTAACCCTCCCCACATAGTAACCCTGCCTACATAGTAACCCTACATAATAGTAACCCTACATAGTAGTAACCCTCCCCACATAGTAACCCTGCCTACATAGTAACCCTACATAATAGTAACCCTACATAGTAGTAACCTTGCCTACATAGTAGTAACCCTGCCTACATAGTAACCCTGCCTACATAGTAACCCTACATAATAGTAACCCTACATAGTAGTAACCCTCCCTACATAGTAGTAACCCTCCCTACATAGTAGTAACCCTCCCTACATAGTAACCCTGCCTACATAGTAACCCTACATAATAGTAACCCTACATAGTAGTAACCCTGCCTACACAGTAGTAACCCTCCCCACATAGTAACCCTGCCTACATAGTAACCCTACATAATAGTAACCCTACATAGTAGTAACCCTCCCTACATAGTAACCCTGCCTACATAATAACCCTACATAATAGTAAAACTGCCTACATAATAACCCTACATAATAGTAACCCTGCCTATATAGTAACCCTGCCTACTTAGTAACCTTGTCAGCCTGGGAGGGAAGAGGATGGAACCCACACTCTCAATGTCAAAAGGCGAGCGCACTAACCTACGACCAAAACATCCACGAATGCAGTAAAAGCCAAGGTGAGGATACAAAATAGAAATTAATGTACATAGTAAAGGTAAAGAGGAGGAGGAGGAGGGTGGCAAATTAATGTAAAGTAGTGTCATTGTTCATATTAATTTACTGTTCAGCAAAGTCAAGGTCAGGAGGTCAAAGGTAGACATTCAGAGAAACTGACTTTTCGCCCCCGTACGTAACAGTAATCGATTATTACAATCACTATTCAATACACAGGCTCTACATAAATCTTCCCTTGAGATAAGAAGACATAGAAGAGCAGAGAGATATAGAGCAGAGACGTACAGAGAGATCTTCAACCTGTCGTCATTTGTTTCTGAATTTCTCGAACGTGATCCGCTTCTTGAATGCCTCCGTCCTTCGTCGCGTTTTTGCTCCGTCTTCTCATCGTCCGAACTGTTCTGACAACGCCTGCGCGGGTTTTCCCGACCACGTCTTTCCCGATCTGCCGGCTGAACATCGACCAGGATGACGGAATCAACGCTTGTGCTGTCGTCGGAGATGTTGCTGTATGGAGATGGTCTGCTCTCCTCCTCCTCCTCCGTCTCTCCGACGTTCACCACCTCAGTTTCATCCATCTCCTGCGTTTCCGACGGCAACGTTGAGTCCTCGACGACCGTTTCCTCGACGACCGTCTCCTCGTGAGTCTCCTCCATTACCATGGCAATATCATCCGTAAGGTCCATTCCGGGGGAGTAATATCCGCCCATCTCTGCCCTGTCGTCGTCGTCGTCCTCCTCCGGAACGCAACCGTAGCTGGAAAGGAGCTCTCGATTCTCGCTGAAGATGGAAGTGAAGTCCTCCGAGAGATACTTGCGGTTGAGCGTCCTCTGCCTCCGCAACTCTCGCTTCTTCTCCATCACCTTCTTTTCTCGCAATTCTTCCTTCAACTGTTCCTTCGTGCGGCGACATCGCACCTTCTGAGGAGTGCCAGACGATGACGACAACACTTGGACTGTGCCAGGTCTTGAGGAAACGCTCTCCTCCTCCTCCTTAGTTGTCTCGGCAACCGTCGCCACTTCCTCTGTTGGCGCAATGGACGCGGTTGGTTCCATTTCCACATTCCGTTCTAACTTCTCCGTTTCAGGTTTTGGTAAAACACCTTCTCACAAAAGCAAGACATCATAGTAAGCAGAATAACACATCGATCGTCATCAGAAGAATAAAATCAAGTTCTTATGAGGATAACTACATGAACTCAATCAGAGACTCAATCAATTCATCAATCACTCAACCACTCTTCAATCAATCAATGAAATTCTCACAAAACTAAGATACACAGTCACACATAGCCACATGAATACATCAGTGAGTGAGTGAGTGAGTGAGTGAGTGAGTGAGTGAGTGAGTGAGTGAGTGAGTGAGTGAGTGAGTGAGTGAGTGAGTGAATCTCTTGTTCATTGCCTCAATCTAGAAGAGATCAATAATGACCCATCATCTGAATGTGCTGTGAACAGACATGAATTGATTCGTCTGACCAACTGCTACCTACTTCTTCCCTTCTGAGGAGCGCCTCCTCCCTGTCCAAGGGGTGTCAGCCTCTCCCTTGCAGCAATCGTCCTTGCACCCTTCCTCAGCCCTCCTATGCTCGACTCACTCTCGTCACGCTCCTTTCGCTTCTGCTCCAGTTCCACTCTGCGTTGCTGTCGACGCAGACAACGCTCGGCTTTCTCCTCCGCCTTAAACAACAACAATTATTGAACTGATATCAGCGATCAACGACAACAGAGAGGATTTGTAACTAATCCTTTCAATTGTAATCGTTAAACAAACAGCTCATTCTAATTTGAATCGATTATAAAATATCTGTAGCCAGATCTAATCTTAGATTAGAAGTTTAACAAATCGGGTTATGCAATAAATCAACTGATGGTGCCCATCTCTGCTTGACAATGTATCAATCAAACACACTATCAAAGAAACAATCAGCATTTTCATTCGTCTCTCGATCACTCACAAACAAACCCTGATGCTCAAACAACTTGTCAGTTCAAGACACTACTGAGATGATAAGCGATACATAATATGAGATAGATGATAAGCTAAAGATGATAACTTATTGATAAGCGATAGATGATAAGCAACAGAAGATAAGCAACAGATGATAAGCGATAGATGATATGTTATAGATGATATGCGATAGATGATATGCGATAGATGATATGTTATACATGAAAAGCGATAGATGATACGCAAGAGGCGGTTCTGACCATTCTAGCCTTTCGTTCCTCTCGTGTCTCTTCGCTTTCACTGTCGCTGTAGTTATACTGAAGAGCGATCAGACGCTGTTGTAACCTCACTTTCGGTCGTCGTTTGGCTGAAACCACCGTCCCCTCCTCCTTTGACACTTTCAACTCATCTACAACCATCATCATTATTATTATCATTATTACTATTGTTATAACAGCAGTTTTATATATCGTCCCTGGCTACTGAAGAGTGCTCTCAGCCCAACACCGGTCGAACTGAACAGTCTTAAGGGTAGTGAAAAACGAGGCAGACACATCAACAGGTACCACAAGTAGGGAAGAGAAATACAATTACAATGCTGATTGCATAAAATGCACAATTGTATGTCTCAACTGAAGCACAATTCTATGTCTCAACTGAAGAATAAGAATAATTGTATGTCTCAACTGAAGCACAATTGCATGTCTCAACTGAAGAATAAGAATAATTGTATGTCTCAACTGAAGCACAATTCTATGTCTCAACTGAAGAATAAGAATAATTGTATGTCTCAACTGAAGCACAATTGCATGTCTCAACTGAAGCACAATGGTATGTCTCAACTGAAGAATAAGAATAATTGTATGTCTCAACTGAAGCGCAATTGTATGTCTCAACTGAAGAATAAGAATAATTGTATGTCTCAACTGAAGCACAATTGTATGTCTCAACTGAAGAGCAATTGTATGTCTTGGCTGAAGCACAATTGCATGTCTCAACTGAAGCACAATTGCATGTCTCAACTGAAGCACAATGGTATGTCCCAACTGAAGAATAAGAATAATTGTATGTCTCAACTGAAGCACAATTGCATGTCTCAACTGAAGCACAATGGTATGTCACAACTGAAGAATAAGAATAATTGTATGTCTCAACTGAAGCACAATTGTATGTCTCAACTGAAGAGCAATTGTATATCTCAACTGAAGCATAATGGTATGTCTCAACTGAAGAATAATTGTATGTCTCAACTGAAGAATAATTGTATGTCTCAACTGAAGAATAATTGTATGTCTCAACTGAAGAATAATAGTATGTCTCAACTGAAGCACAGTTGTATGTCTCAACTGAAGCACAATGGTATGTCTCAATTGAAGAATAATTGTATGTCTCAACTGATGCACAATTGTATGTCTCAACTGAAGAATAATAGTATGTCTCAACTGAAGCACAGTTGTATGTCTCAACTGAAGCACAATTGTATGTCTCAACTGAAGAGCAATTGTATATCTCAACTGAAGCATAATGGTATGTCTCAACTGAAGAATAATTGTATGTCTCAACTGAAGAATAATTGTATGTCTCAAATGAAGAATAATTGTATGTCTCAAATGAAGAATAATTGTATGTCTCAACTGAAGAATAATAGTATGTCTCAACTGAAGCACAGTTGTATGTCTCAATTGAAGAATAATTGTATGTCTCAACTGAAGCACAATTGTATGTCTCAACTGAAGAGCAATTGTATGTCTCAACTGAAGCACAATTGTATGTCTCAGCTGAAGCACAATGGTATGTCTCAACTGAAGAATAATTGTATGTCTCAACTGAAGAATAATTGTATGTCTCAACTGAAGAATAATTGTATGTCTCAACTGAAGAATAATCGTATGTCTCAACTGAAGAATAATTGTATGTCTCAGCTGAAGCACAATTGTACGTCTCAACAGAATTGTTGATTATGTAGTGTGTGCACTCATTTAAATACCATTCTACTTATCCAAGTCTTATGTCTCCAAAGTTGTCAACTTAACGTCATGCCAGATCAGTTAAAGTGCAGGACATGAATGACAAAACATCAACTCTACCAGTATCGTTCCATTCTAGCATATGGTCTGCTTAAAACACAGCTGTATAATCTGCCTATTACGAGGCAATGGTCAGTGAGTAAATAAATAGATTAAACCTTACAACGAATCCTAAGCCAAAGACGAAGGAAACACGTTCACACCTTTTGCTGATTCGACTTCGACCGTTTCCATAGCTTCAATCTTAGCTTCTTCCGCTCTGCTTTCTCCGATCATTTCATCCGCATTGCTCGAGAGTGCTTCTCTGTCCGTCAATCTTCCGTCTTCGTCTTCATCAAATGAAGAAAGATCGCTCGTGTGAACTGAACTGATTGTCATCTCTGACAGTTTGTCTGCATCCATTGACTCCCACGCAAAGTGATATTTCTTATTCTGTGACCCTGTTGCTTCCTGCTCCTCCAATTCGCTCTGGCTGTCTTCTTCGCAGATCTCCATCTCGTCATCCGCTTCCTCTCTGGGCGGACTCTCTGTCTCCGGTCTGGCCGAGTCTCGAGTGCTGTCGGTCTCTTCGGGTGGCTTCCTTCCGGTCTCCACCCTACATGACCTGGAGTGCACAGACGGAGGCTGTTGTCCCGCGTTGAGAAAAGCCTCGACCGTCAGTGGCTCTATCTCCTTCTCCTTCTTCCTCCTCCGCTGCTTCTTTTCCTTCTCTGGCTCTGCATCCAGATGCTGCTGCTGAAACTGGTTGCCTTCATTCTGTGGTGGTAGCATCATCCCGGTTGAGTCGACATCACCTCCTCTCCCCATCGGAACCATCGACGATAGAATTCCGGCCATTCTCATTCCCGTCATTCCAGGCAGGCCGGCAATCATTGAGGTTGGGAAAGGCAGGGAGGGTGGCGGATAGTAGGGCTGAAAATAGCCGGAGGGTGGCGCAGTAGTGTCCGGATCGTAGGGCGGAACGGAGACGTCGTAAGGACCCGTTGGAGGCTGTCGTTGGTACGGCAGATGCAGGTTCTGCCGAGAGAGACCCATCATTGCCATGCCCGGTGGCAATGGTGGCAGGGTGGGTGGAGGCGGCAGGGTAGGTGGTGGTGGTAAAACAGGCGGAGGAGGCAGCGTAGGTGGTGGAGGAAGGGCATGGGACAGCGACATGGTCGGTCTTGGAGGCAGAGTAGGAGGAGGTGGAAGCAAAGGCGGAGGAGGAAGAGTAGGTGGCGGTGGCAGAGTGGGCGGTGGTGGCAGAGATGGCGGAAGATCGGGACGACCGATCGGCAGGGGCGGCGGAACGGTCACGTCAAGCATTCCGGTCATTCCAACTGTTGGAACAGACACCATGCCGCTCGGCAGAGGAAGGCTGGAAACGTTCGAAGGAGCCGAAGGGAGAGGGGGCAGGGTGGTGACGGAGGATCGGGCAATCGACGGGTCAGACACGGCGGGAGAAAGGAAATCGAGGTCCATGAGACTTGGAATGATTCCCCCTATGGAGACAGCACCACTTCCCCCAAGAAGAGACCCCGAAAAATGTGACTGAGTATCCGCGTCATCTTCTGTCTTCTCACCAGGATCTACGACAAAAACATCTCATCATCCAATCTCTATCTTCACATCTCGTCTTTAATTGTGCTAATAAATCCTGAAACTGTCACTTCATAAGTCTCAAAAGGAACGACATAAAGGGTGCTCAATAGCGAATAAATGCTCTAAATGAAAATAGTTTAATTTCTTATTCATTGATAATTATAAAAGGGAATGTAGTCTAATAACAGTCTGTACTATAACACCGTTACATATTGATGTCAACTCAAGCATGGCAGCGCCTCGGGTACGTACTGAGACGTGCAATCCATCGATCATAGTCTAATCCAAGATGATCACAGACGACTCGATCAATCTGCGGCTTAAAGTCTGTGTAGATCTTTGGATTGACAACTTGATCGACCACTCGATCAACACCCGTTGACAACATTGGCAGCCTGTAATGAACACCAGAACAGATTCAGTGGAAAGACGATCATGGGACAATGTGAAGAATGTGAATGGACCATCAGTTATTAGTTTTATTATCAAGAAAATTCTCAATGAATTCTTCAAGGAAGCTTACTCAGGAGCATTAGTAGAGATACGTGAGCGGAAGGTCAGAGAGAGGAAGACATGGAAGGAGGTCAGCAGGGACATTGTGCCTAACAGATGTAGGACACAAAACAGACCACAGAGATCTTCAAAAATATCAGAACCTTTTAAACTTAACAACATGTGATTAAATTAATGCAAGTTCTGACTCGTTGAGGTGTCGTCTCAGATTCTCTCGCAGTTGATTCTTGTTCAGATCCGATCTCCATTTCTGAGCAGAAAGGAAACGAGAGACGGCCGATTCGACTCTGTGCGTCAGATTCTGATAAGCAGGCTGCAAACAAGTCATTTCTCAAATCAACGTTCAAAATGGTTCAATATATGCTTTAAAAAAATGTAACACAACCAGAAATAAATGCACTAATACTTGCAACACCAAGCCCTCCATTATGACTTTATTATCAATCAATATCAATTTGATATAGCGTCCCTTCAAAGTATCTACTCAGAGGCGCTCCTGATCTGACTACAGCTGAAAAAAAAGGATTTCAATGAACAGTAAAATGCATGCAAGGAATTTCTCAGCAAGAGGTGTAGCTCTCGGGGAGCCCATTCTAGATGGTTGAGCCAGCCACTGAAAAGGCCCGATGTTGCATCGTCGTGGTACGAGCGAAAGGGACAACCAGGTTCTCATGGGCAGTAGAATGGAGTTGGCATCGGTCACCAGTGGCCTCAACGGGCCGACACAACTCCTTGAGGCAAACTGGTGCAGAGACCCTGAATGCAATGCGCTGGGGAAAGATAACCAGTGCAGGACATCCCGCATGTAGGCAGATACATGATTCGTCCTTGGGATGCTTCCTAACGCATTCCAACTTCCCAATCCCGCTCCAAGGAATGCCAGAAAATATGGAGGAGCAGTAATCCAGGTGGCTAGTTACAAATGCGTGCATTAAGGTGGCTGCTGCACTAGGAGTGAGAGAGCGAGAAACCATACGCAGTTTACGCAGCTGGTAGAAGCAGCTGCGAGAGACGGCATTTACGTGCTTCGTGAAGGTGAGCCCTGGGCCAAGAATGACCCCAAGTTCCGAACAGAGGAAAAGGTGAAGAGAGGAAAGCCGATTGAGAGAGCATCCAGTTCAATTCTTACCAATTGCTGCCTAGTGCCTAGCCATATAAATTCTGTTTTAGATGGATTTAGCCAGCCGGAGTCTATTTGTGGACATCCAAGAGAGTCAATAGCAGCTTGCATTGATTGGACAGCAGCGGGTGCATCAGACGCCCGGCAATGAACATACGCCCGAGTGTCACAAAACTAAACCTATACTGGTCTTACCTTAGTATCTACATCAGCAAGACATTCTTTGCGAAATTTGTCGAACAATCCCTGCTTTTTCAGTCGATCAACCACTTCGTTCACTAATTTACTATCGGTCTGTGCCATAGTGATGCAAATAAACTAAGATTTTTAAATAATCTTCTAGTCCATAGCATAGATAGTTATTGTATCTATGGTCAGTAGCAGAGGTCCGTAGTATCTCTTTAATACACCTTGAAAGGCTTAAGCGCAGAATAAATATCGATACCAGTACCACGCATTACGTCATTGCAAAAGAGCGAAAATGACAATTTTTTTTATAAACGTCGATGGATGCTACCAATTTAGTATCATTAATTTATTATTATTCTAAACTGCCATTTATAAGAAATCTTGCACAAAAAGGTCTATGGTCTTGCACAGGAAGATCTTGCACAGAAAGGTCTTGCACAGGAAGGTCTAGTCACAATAACCGTTGACCAAGCAAGCGCTGAGGTTAATTTTGAAGAGCGATAACATCAATATTATAGACACCGACATGTAATGTAATTGAGCATTTGTATATCGTCGCTCTAATCAGCAGCGCTCTCAACGGGCGTGGAGTAGCCACTACATTTTATTAGCTAAACTATTTTGTATTGTATTGTTTGTATTGTATCGTACTGTATTTTTGTTAATTTATATAACTTGTTGACAAAACGCAACAATTTACAATAGATAGCACATACAAGATATGGCGGTATTAGGTTGCAAAAATCATAATGTCAGGGTTAGACATGTCCTTAGAAGCTAAGAAGCACACGCGAGTAGAATTCGTACTGTTTAACTATTTCCGCAATTTAAAATGTAAACTGCTTTGAACGAGAAAATTGCAAATGACTTGTAGAGAATTAACTGGTATATAAAAACCAATTATTATTCCAGTCACTTGTAGGCGCTAGTGATGGGCCTTCTGGTCTTCTGCTGAGACGTTATGAATGATCCATGGTTTTGCATCGAAAACCGGATTCGCGAAATGGCGGATTTGATCCAAGTGGTTGTCCTGGATTGCGATGGAAACAAGCTCAGAAGACCAGACGGAACATGGGAAACCATGGAAATCGGTCAGTCTATCGGACTGTAGTAATATCATGGAGTTTTTAGGAGCACAATCCTAGTTTATTGCTGTGTTGCTTGAGTCGACTGACCTGTCGTTCTTACTTACTCAGTAGTAGGTTTAGCGTATTTCGTCCCTAAAAGAATGTCGGTACTCATTGACTACCGTGTATTTACCCTGCAGGAGCCGGAAAGATTGAATTCGGAATTTTTGCAATAATTTATGACATTTAGTTTAATTTTATTGACAATCATAAAATAGATCCGAATTTCTGATACCACTCATAAGTCAGTGAGCTGTCTCCTTTGGCACGAAGGGAGAAGCGCACTCGTTCGTTTATGTAGGGCTCTAGGAGATATCATTATTATTGTTTGTGGTTCTCAAGGTCGCTGTTGGAATTTATTCTGAGCGTATTTTTGGTGGGGACTGGTTACCGACAAATATTCATATTGTTGATGTGGATGTACAGTTGATCATACATTGAAAACATTTTAACAAAAGACGTTCACACTTCACAGTCTGATGTAGTATGATAAATTAGAATAAATACCGAATTTTCAATATATACTGGTAAGATTTGAGTCAGAATGATTGCTTGAAGTAGGTAGTATTAAGTTTTAATAGACCAATATTTTGGAATATGCCGATAAGATTTTCAGACTACTTGGGAACTGGCCACATGTTTAATTCATATGCTACTTGATCCGCTCCTAAACACCGACTAATTTATGCTCGCACTAACACTCGTAAATTTGCAATAAGATGCATTGGAACAACTATTTGGAATTATATCCCTTATGATGTTAAAAGTGCTGCAACTCTGCAATCATTCAAAAATAAGATGAGAAATTATTTGATGAAATGCCCTTTAGACTGATTTGAGTAAGCCTGTTATTGTCCACCCATCACAGATTGATTATTTATGTTAGGTTTATTAGGATTAGTTAAGATTACTTAAGATTAATAACCATTAGTTAGATGTATGATTGCAACCTGAATATTTTCCTAATGTTACTTTATACTAGTGTTTTGTTCACTGTACATTTGAGTAATATGTCAGTGATCAGAATGATTTATGTAGCAATATACGTTAGTAGGTGGCCCTGTTAGCGAGAGGTAATCCTTTTGTGCTTCCCTTTGTAACTCAACTGATCATCTAATTACTATCTGTACACTTTTGATGATCGTGGATTTGGTTGCAATAAAAATATGTTATATAATATGTGAACGGCCCCTTCGGTGCTTGTGTCATTTTGATCTCTGCATGAGATTATTCTGTTTTAAATTACTCATTGAACATAGGCAGTAGACGTCTATATCTTGGCCGATGGATGGACTTAGTCCTGGTTTGCAATCAGTTGATAGCTTCTGCATTAGATACAGGTGCTGTGGAGATTATTAATAATTAATATATATTTAAGGAGTTTTGGGAGGATTAGCCGAGCACGGCTTGATATTGTTCAGATATTTATGACTTGTTCTGCTGTTTGCATTTTAGTAAATGATCGTTGTTAAAATGTGAAAGTGCAGCGTAATTATATGAAGTATTGATTGGTTCTTCTGTTGTCTTGGGCACTTACTTTTGAGAGATTATTTAGATTTTATATCTATAACCCGATCGTGTGTTATTTCAGAAATTGTGTTTGATGAAGGAGATTTCGTGGGCCTCAAGTGTGTTCTGGTTAGAACTAGATGGGTAAAATACTAACATTATGATTCTTTTTAGATCGCACTTCGCTTGGTGAAGCATTTCAGAATGCGTCCAATGAAAACATAGCTGTTCAGCAACTTCCAAACCAGCCAGGAAGTGTTGCAGTCGTCTTATACGATGAAATAGAGCCAGGTATGAATCTGGTATTATACTTTGAAATAGAGCCAGGTATGAATCTGGTATTATACTTTGAAATAGAGCCAGATATAAGTCTTGTATTATACTTTGAAATAGAGCCAGGTATGAATCTGGTATTATACTTTGAAATAGAGCCAGGTATGAATCTGGTATTATCCAGATATAAGTCTTGTATTATACTTTGAAATAGAGCCAGGTATGAATCTGGTATTATACTTTGAAATAGAGCCAGGTATAAGTCTGGTATTTATCTTTCATTTTCAGGATAAATTTGAAAGTATATGTAAAGTCGTTGCTTCACACGGTTCTGTAGAAATAACTCCTCAGAAATTTAGCTCTCAAGTTGAAGGATCGTTTAGTGGAAGTACACAAATGACCAGTGGCCAAAGGATAGAGGACTGAGTGGCATCCAAGTAACTACCAGACCTGAAAGAAATAGAGGAGCAGTCCCTTAACTGATCCCTCAAATAGGCAACCTTGAATATAAAGTGTTGACAACTCTTTCCCGTGATGACTCTGCCTAACTTACCATTGTCCATAGCAGAGAAAGTCTCATGGAGTCGCGCGTCTGTGCTCGTTCTCATCGAGTGCTACAAGAAGAACAAGGGGAAGCTGAGGTCTGGAAAGCACAAGAAGAAACACATCTGGCAGGAGATCGTCAACGTCATCCAGGAAGAGACCGGACAACTTTTCACCATTTTTCAGGTTCTCTTCCTACTCTTCACCATTCTCCAGGTTCTCTTCCTACTCTTCACCATTCTCCAGGTTCTCTTCCTACTCTTCACCATTCTCCAGGTTCTCTTCCTACTCTTCACCATTTTCCAGGTTCTCTTCCTACTCTTCACCATTCTCCAGGTTCTCTTCCTACTCTTCACCATTTTCCAGGTTCTCTTCCTACTCTTCACCATTCTCCAGGTTCTCTTCCTACTCTTCACCATTTTCCAGGTTCTCTTCCTACTCTTCACCATTTTCCAGGTTCTCTTCCTACTCTTCACCATTCTCCAGGTTCTCTTCCTACTCTTCACCATTTTCCAGGTTCTCTTCCTACTCTTCACCATTTTCCAGGTTCTCTTCCTACTCTTCACCATTTTCCAGGTTCTCTTCCTACTCTTCACCATTTTCCAGGTTCTCTTCCTACTCTTCACCATTCTCCAGGTTCTCTTCCTACTCTTCACCATTTTCCAGGTTCTCTTCCTACTCTTCACCATTCTCCAGGTTCTCTTCCTACTCTTCACCATTTTCCAGGTTCTCTTCCTACTCTTCACCATTTTCCAGGTTCTCTTCCTACTCTTCACCATTTTCCAGGTTCTCTTCCTACTCTTCACCATTTTCCAGGTCTCTTCCTACTCTTCTGCTTCTCATCTCTGTGCATCAATTATCTTCACAAACATTGGAAAAGACTTTTCAAAGGGTGGGTTACAGATATCTTCGGATAAATACATAGGCATGTCCTCATGTATGTTCGTAGATACATACAAACTAACATACATTTGCACATAGTACTACATGTATGTTTACTTATGTGTGCGTGTATACTTACTTACATGTGTGCATACCTGCATAGATGGATACATACTCTTAGAAGTATGTTTGTGCTGCTGTCTTTGCTCTTAGACTGATGCATCCTTGTAACTAACTATAACTTTACGCTACGTTACCATTTTGTTCCAGGTTCAGACCAAGTGGAAGAACATCACCAGGAAATTTCGTGAGGTTATCGATCACAATTCGAAGCCTGGAAGCCCTGCGAAAACCTGCAACTATTTTGCCGAACTGCAGGAGGTGACAACTTATATCTCTTACATACAATACTTTAATTTTTGATATCTCTTACCTTGAATCTCAACTGTTTGAGCTGACTTGTTATTTGCTGTACACATTGAGTTTTGCTGAGGCAAAATGACTTGAAATGACCAGCCACAAGTTGGATGTTAATTATTGTCCAGGTCTACAAGCACAAACCAAATCTAAAATGTGAGGATGACGAGGCCTTTGAATCGTTTTGTGCGGATGACGGAAGTGCCGAAAGTGGCGATGAAGCAGGAGCAGCAAATGGAGGAGGAGTAGGATCTCCAATGGAAGAAGATGCTATCGCATCTGGAAATGGTCGCAGCTGTAAGTTTGGAACTATTACTAGCGTTACCTTCCTTGCTCTATGGTTAGGTTGAGGCTATCACTTTAGCTTTTGGTTACATTCTCATCAGAAGCTGTTGCTTCATGATGGTCTTTTATTGGAAATGTTTCTTTAGGGTGCCCTTGTGTTCACAGGGTATGTGATTGTTTAGTTCTAAGACTGTTTGACTATCACCAGAGAGGTTCATGGTTCTTTGGCCCACCAGGGCTGACATTTCTTTCAGGATGGTATTTAGTCGATGTCTGTTAGCTTGAGCTATGGCTTTACTCTTCTGCTTCTGAGGAGTTTCATGAATTGCTCTGTGTTTCTGGACAGCGATACTCAAATGGAGTCGTGAGTCAGTGCTCGTCTTGATTGACTGCTACAAGAGCAACGCATCAAAGTTCAGTTCACCAAAGCATAAGAAGAAGCACATCTGGCAGGAGATAGCGGACGTCATAAACGAAGAGGCCAGTCAGCTCTTCTCTTGGTCCCAGGTAAACAAAGATTCTAAGGTAAACATCATCATCTGGCTCCTTACCTTGATATGGAGTATGTAGGTTGAAGACTTAACAGAGGTGGTTGCCGATTGATGACCTTGAGAGACTAGTGGTACCCTGTCTTCCATTCTCTCTGCCCAGCTTCAACTGGTTCCTCTACATAGACATTGATTTCCATTGCAGTAGACATACCACAGACTGACAATGCCTTGAGTTTTATTATGCAGTGCAAGTTTTTGGATAAGTAATGTTATTATAATTACTGGAGTAGTGGTGATACTAATCTTATCAGTAATAAATGTGATCTTATCAGTAATAAATGTGATCTTACCAGTAATAAATGTGACCTTATCTGTAATAAATGTGACCTTATCAGTAATAAATGTGATCTTATCAGTAATAAATGTGATCTTACCAGTAATAAATGTGACCCTATCTGTAATAAATGTGACCTTATCAGTAATAAATGTGATCTTATCAGTAATAAATGTGATGTTATTGGTAATAAATGTGATCTTATGGGTAATAAATATGATCTTATCGGTAATCAATGTGATCTTATCAGTGGTAAATGTAGTGTTATGAGTGATATATGTAATCTTATCATTGGTGGAATTGTAAAATTAGGTTGAGGCTAAGTGGAAGAATCTGACGAAGAAGTATCGTGATGCTGTGGAGCATAACAATTCCTCCTCTGGGAATTCTACAAAGACGTGCAGCTTTTTTGACGAACTTCAGGAGGTAGACTTTCTATTCACAAGAGATCTGGATATTTATATAAGTCATTGCTGACTCTGTGGAAATCAATGGGAAAGACATCTGAAAAAAATGTATTCACTGTGATTGTTGTTTTTACTCTCTTTTCTTTAACTTGGTTTGCGTAAAGTTTGTGATGAACGTTGGTTAGTCGGAGTTCTTTCAACTCTTTTTTCAGTATGTTCCCATTGACCTACAGAGCTGAAATTGTACACAAATGTCATGATTGAATGACAATACAATGTGTCAGGTTTCTATGGACAAAACTCAAAAATTGAGAACAAAAAATGCACAAAATTAAATATTGTTTACCCACTTAAACGAGTCATCCTTGACGAGCTCCACTCTGGCAAGTTTACATCATAAATGATCTCTTAAGGAAATGGATCGATTGCGCCATCTACCAGATTACCAAAAGTCAATAAAAGAGGGTCCCCAAAAACCCATGTTTTTACTTTCACTTGTTTTCAATTGCTGTAAACTAAGCAATGGCTTAGACAGGAATCAATGAGGTCATGGGGAAAAACCAGATGTGTACAAGATTGTGTTGGTGTAGTGAAGTAACAAGTGAATTTCCCATTTGCCAGATAGGGTGAGTGGGAGGGTGGTCATAGACCCATCTTAGGATAGGGTGAGTGGGACAGTGGTCATACACCCATCTTAGGATAGGGTGAGTGGGACAGTGGTCATAGACCCATCTTAGGATAGGGTGAGTGGGACAGTGGTCATAGACCCATCTAAGGATAGGGTGAGTGGGATGGTGGTCATAAATGCAAGAACTGAATTAGGGTTCTTCTTCCAAGGAGTCTCTCTGAGAAGCGTCGCTGGAACTGCAATTGTTTGATCACAGACCAAGCATTTGACTGTGCTTAGTGTTTGATTGTAGGAGTTTTACTGTTATTTCTTGAGAGGAGTAGGGGTGTATTATATTGACATCTGTAAAGCAAGGACATGTTGCCTATGGATGGAAATGTCAGCATTAACCTATTGACAGATTTTAGCATTTCTGAGAAATGATGAAGAGCTTCTTGGTTAAATCATCTAATGTTTGTTCGTTTTCTATAGCTGTACGGAGGCAGGCTGAACATCAAACCGGAAGCCATGGCAACGGGTGACTCCTTCGGGGCTGAAGATGGCAGCACCGAGAGCGGGGATGAAACTGTGGCAACCAATGGAGGAGGAGGTGGAGGCGGTGCATCTCGGGTGGATGTGAAGATGCCGTACAGTTTACATTCAGTTGGATGTAAGGAGATGTTGAAACAAACGTAATGTAGGATCATTGTAATCGTATAGATGCTTATTTTTTGTCTATCAGATATGTTCTGTACTGAAAGATTATAGCAGAGACTGTTATGAATTGACTGAGGCCTCATTGTGCATTGTTATAATGGTGCTATATAAATCATTTGATTGGATTATATATGTACAGTATGCATGTTATAGTATGTGTATTGTGGTTTCCTAATGAAGCTGACTTGGTGTCGTTGACCCAGTTAATTAAACCAAACTCTTTAGGTTTCTGAACGGAAGTGGCGATTGTGTCTCTTTCGATATTTGTTCAACGAAATGTTTGACATTTTTCGTCTGTCTAGTGAAACAGAAATGGAGTCGAGAGTCCGTTCTTGTCTTGATTGCTTGCTATGAGAACAACAAAGATAAGTTCAAGTCAGCTCTTCACAAGAAGAAACACATCTGGCAGGACATTGCCAGGGTCATCAACGATGAGACCAGTCAATTATTCACCTGGTTTCAGGTATGGATCATGGCGTCGTCATCCAACAGCTAATTATAGGAGCAGGCTTTGGTCTTGTGCTGTTCTTGTCTCTTTCAGATTGGGGATAATCTCTTTTCAATTGGGGATAATCTCTTTCAGATTGGGATAATCTCTTTCAGATTGGGGATAATCTCTTTTGGATTGGGGATAATCTCTTTTAGATAATTTCTTTGTGCATGGTTTTTTTTAAAGACATTGAGTTGTAAGCAAGAAAAGGTTTTTAAGAGGAGCCCTTCTTATTCCATGGTCATAGTATTCAACAAAGTCATCTGATTTAGTTATTAGTAAATCTGTTGCATCTTGTCACACAGGACATGTATTTATTTGGTACATTTTAGAGGCATTTGTGAACATTCAGAATGCTTTCTATCATGCTGTCGTGATGAATGCATGCATGCACATAAGAAAGAACATTTATGAATGCTTTGTAGCATTTGGAATTTCTCGCAAATCATATAATAAACTGAGTTTATTGCTTGGATATTAAATTCTAGGTGGAAGGCAAGTGGAAAAACCTGACGAAAAAGTATCGAGACATAACGGATCACAACCGCGTTCTTGGTAATAGAAAGCGTTCGTGTAGTTTCTACGCGGAATTGAAGCAGGTATTCATTTGTCTGTCTACGTGACTTTATGTCTGGGCAGCTCTAAAGTAATTCACACATGTGTCGCATTCTATAGCCTCATCCATCGTTGCTGGCATTCATTAGAGATGATGTGCTCATGAGTCCCACTGAGTAGATGGTAAGTGAAAACAAAATCATTTTCCACTTGACTTTAGACTTGCCAGTTGTGTCAATTACAACTTGGTAAGGACTGCATCTTGATGCTGCTGGCATTGAAAGTCTTGACGGCCTGGGATGAGTCGCCATCCAACCAACCAGGCATTTCATGGAGTTCGTACTCTACAAATTACAAGTTCACGTGTCTGTCATCACTTTTCCAGTTAACTGTTTACAGCATCTCTTGTAATTGTGTGGGTCATTAAGAGTCTGTGTTTCATGATTCCAATGAGGATTTGCTTCACTGGATTTATCTATTTGTGGAAGGTAGTGAAAAATGAAGGTGATTTGATTTTCAGGTATATGATTACAAGCCAAGCGGTAAATGCAAGTCATCCCCAGCCGCCAACAACGACGAAGGCAGCGCAGAAAGCACCTACGAGATCGCGGACTCTGAGGAGGTCAAAACGCCGACAACGTCTCGATCTGCGATCACGCGTAAGCGGAGAAGATCGAGCGAATCGCCACAGGATCGAGTTCTTCAGACGTTGTGTAAAATGCACGAAGAGAACAAAGCATTGGCAGCGGAACGAATGGCCGCTCAAAAGGCAATGCATGAAGAGAAGCTCATGATGTTTGGACAGTTTCTGGACGTTCTGAAGGCAGCAACTGTCAACAAGAACAAATGAGTTGATTAGACGGTCGGTCGGACGACTTCTGTGGCATTCGAACAGTTTCTTTATGTTTTGTGAGCAGCCATTTTGTGGCTAAAACTTTGCATCTGTCAGCAATACTAGAATTTTAAATTGCAGATAATTTAAATGAGAAGACATCTCTGTGAATGGGAGACAGCTAGCGATGAACACTGGTCAAGTGAAGAAACTGGGAGAAAGTTAATGTTTTGTCAAGTGTTTGTGTGTTGTGCGTTTGTTTCGTTTATTTGTTGTTATCTGAAAAGAGCAGTTGTTCGACTTCTGTGTTTCTACTTCTCTATCTCTGAATTGTAGACAATGTCTGTTTTCTGGGATGAAGAGATCATAGTCCATACTAAATGCTCCGTATGGAAAAACACACGACTGCTTTCATTAATATTCCTGACAACTGAGGAAAAAATGAATTCTCTCATTAATATTTGTAGAAAGATAATGAGTTTTCTTTAATGGACGTTGTTGGCTAGAAATAATGTTAGTAACACACATTTGCAGATAACTGTTTCGCAACTTTAAAGCCATGTGGTTGTACGACTCCTTTATTGGAAGATCAGCTCTCATGAATTTCATGCAAATTAAAAATCCTTGTAATGAATAATAGCTTGAATGGAAAAACCTCTAATTATTTTATCATATTTCAGTTGCACTAAGTATTTGTACATGCAAATGTTTGAATATGAAAATACAAAAATAGTGCAGCTTGTATACAATGACATCTGTTCTATTCTCATTGGAGAAATTCATATAATTTTTAGAAACCTATTGATGTAATGTAATAATTCTATAAGTATCTTAGCACATTCACAATTCTAGTTTGGGATCTCAGCACTAGGTTCAGGCTCAAAGGAACACGAACATTTATAGGAGAAGTACTGTAGAGGAACAGCGGATGACCCGAAATTGATGCAACCAATCTTTCTGTGACTTGGTGAGGTATCTGTAGGTGTGCTGCATTTAGGGGCCGTTCACATATTATATAATGCATGAAATCTCAATTTTTGACCCACCCCTACCCCTAATAACGTTATATAACAGCAGCTATGACCCACCCACCACTATATTATATAACAGATATGCTACCCACCCCCTACCACACCCCAGTCTATAAGCACGTTAAAAGATATACAGTCTACATAATTGTATTGCACAATATGAAACTTGTATAACAATACAATGTTAGTTAGCACTTTAATAGTGACTAGATTATGTTAGTTAATACTGTAATTCAGTTACTAGACTATGCAAATTAGCACATTAATCGTTTAATACTAGAAATGCAAGATGCATTAATAAAGTTAACTAATACAGCATGAAGATAGCATACCTTTAAAAGAGTTCAAACCATATTAACATACTTTAGAATTTATAGAACGTAATTAGCTTAATAATCGGACTTTTAATGGCGCTAAATTCACTTGTATTAGTTACAGTAACTAATTGACAGACTACGATTGTCATCATGTATCAAGCTGTAGGCCTACTAATAAAGCATGATAGTACATGGTAGTGACGTAAATCCTATCTAAAAACACCATTCTTGTTTCCCTCCTGTTTTGCACTAGAAATGAGGATTACAATATCACACAGAATCGATTGGTTTAATATTGCACTATCAGGTATATATCGACAAGTTCGCGGTACAACCTTACCTACTTAATGGCGTACGATACAGAGTGTATACTACAACTACAATTGGGTATTTAAGCAAACATATAAACTATTTACACATAAGTATAGAAAATAAAATCAAGCATCTTGATAATACCTACCGAAACAATTAGGCCAAGTGAATTAATTTTAATTTAAACCAAAATCAAAACAAATCACACGGAATTGAATTTAAGAGCGTTTAAAGCTATGCACAGGAAATTGTTAAAATTGTAATCAGGAAATTGTTAAATGTGGATTTATAAATAACAAGTAAGATCGTCAATTCAATTCGCCAGATGGCAGCTGATTCTGGCAGTTGTGGTTCACAACGTATTATGAACTTCGATAAAACAACGCAGGTCCGTGGCACATAGAATTTCCAATTGGCAGGCAAACAGGCAAAATAGCATAAGCTGACATTTTTTTTATATGTCGAAACCTTCAACCTACCTCCCACCCTACACAATATAAAGCTAACAAAACAGAAACCCACCCATCTACCCTTTGAGCGTTATATAATATGTGAACGGCCCCTTAAGTTTCCCATCCAAACATCCTCTACGAACCCAGAATTTTGGACAATGCGAAAACATGATAAGAAAATTATTCTCTCAGCAGAAATGATTTTAGTAAGTTTAATAAGTTGCTTTTAATGCAAAATGAGTAAATAGCTAGAACCTACGGAAAGTAGGGCGCCAGCGTGGACCAATGTTTATCCGCTATTCGTAGATGGGAACATGGCGCTGACTGCGGATTGGAGTCCTTTAGGCGATGTGTATTTTAGGTTAAGCGAGCTTTTACAAATTTTAATAATAAAAACAAGTTGCCTTAGCCGTTTACAGTCAAATGAAACCTGAAGGCGTTCTAGAAAAGGCTGCAACAGACGGATTTTGACGTTGAAGCAATGTATCGAATGCTAGATACCCATGTCATCTGATCAAAATATATTCATCCTGATGCGCTAATTTCTGAAAGAGCACAATGCGCAAGTCGCCGCTGTTCTTTTGCTGTCTCCCTATAAGCCCAAATTCACGAATTTATATCGCGCATATACTGAGTTTTAGTGTCATTTCACTTCATTGTACCTAGCCATACTCGAAGTTACTCTTCAAAACTTATAATTCAGTTCTCAGATGCTGGGTCAGATAAGGTGGGAATAGGCCTGGCGTGATTGATGTGTAGAGACAATTTTTTTTGCTTTTGCAGATGTTATTATTAGTGCCAAATGGAAAGGAAGTATGGACAGGAAGTATTATCATAAATTAATGAAAGAGATAATCATTGATTAATGAATGAGCTAATAATATATGAATGAAACGTCTAATTCAGTGTGAGACTAATAATTATGTGTGGAGCTTCTGCAGCCGAGAGTTTAGCATAAACGCACCAAAAATTCTATTTGTATGTCTAAAAGCTACACTAATCCTGACCCTAAACAGCCCTCACGACACGCTAAATTTTATGTGGATTCAGCTGTAGAGGTAGAATTTTATTTTATTTTTTGGCCGAATAATCCAATAATTATACTCTAGCCATAACGCCAAAATTATGTAGCTGCGTTAATGCATTCTTGGTACAGAGTAATACAAAGGCCGGTTGTTTTTGCAGGAAATTTGAGCTCTATTCGATGCAATGGGCGGGTCAGGTCGATCTCGGGAAGTTTGTCATTGCTGGTGCTCCATTTGGTGGACCGATTGGTAATCTATTACTAACTATCTTTAGAATCTATTCTTGCTGGGAGACTTCTACAGGGGCACTCTAATCATAATCAATAGCAGATGTCATCATTGGTCTTTGGTTATCGATAACTATTGCTGTTAATGGGGATTTTACCAGTTAATAATTATATGATAAATACGTTATATATAATAACAAAGATCTGCTACTGTTGTTCTTACTTAATTTGACCAATTATTTTATATTTCCTTGTGCTATGCATTGTTGTATACATCATTTTAGCGACCTGGAAGAAAGTTTTTGCACACACGCACACACAAAATTGTCTCCTACTTTAGATTCATATTTACTGACCTTGCTTGTTTTATCAGTGAAATGAATAACTAAATAAACAGAATAATTAAATAGAAAAATGAATAATCAATTACAGGAAGAAGAAAGAGGAGAAGGAGAAGGAATTGGAGGAGGTGGAAGAAAAGGAGACGGAATTGGAGGAGGTGGAAGAGAAGGAGATGGAATTGGAGGAGGTGGAAGAGAAGGAGATGGAATTGGAGGAGGTGGAAGAGAAGGAGACGGAATTGGAGGAGGTGGAAGAGAAGGAGATGGAATTGGAGGAGGTGGAAGAGAAGGTGTAGAAGTCAGAAGAGGACAAAACATTACATCAGTTTCATTGTAACCTTAGAAGTTGTAATATTCGTAATGTTCTCCATTGTAGCTTTGATACGGGATGAGGCGAAAGCACAGAAGATTGGTGTAACCAGCAAACCAACCATCTTCATCTTTACATCATCTGGAAAAGAGATGGCTACAATCAGGGTAAGTCTTAACATTCACACCAAATATTCATCATGGGGTTAAAATTAAAGGATAGAAGATGGAACAGCTTATACACAAGTATTTGGTGAATTCAAACTGATGATTTGATTAGCATGGATTAGTTTTACTTTATTAGGTGATTAGACTGAATGAGATCGCATGTTTGAATTAGGTTATATTAGATTAGATTAAGTGGAGGAGGAGGATTCAATTAAGTATTTGATTTAGATTAAGTATTTGATTAGATTATGATAGTTACTGAACCTGATAAATCATAGGAATCATAATCATTAGATAGTGTATATTGATTAGATTAAAATGGATTAAAAGTTGGTCATTTGATTAGATTGAGTCACTGGAAGTGAATTCCTCTTGATTAAATGCGAAGTAGTATAAATTATTTCGATGATGGATCGAGAAATATTTTGACTTGATTACTTATTTAATTTAGAATAGATTACTGAAGATTGGATGTGAGAGAGAGAGAGAGAGAGAGAGACAGGCAGACAGACAACAGACAGAGAGAGACAGACAGACAGACAGAGAGAAAGAGAAAGAGAGAGTTATTCATGGATTAGATTAATCCAAATTGGATTTGAGTAACTTGTATTTGCATCTGAATGGATTCCGCCGATTATGTCTTAATCGGTTATTTCTAATACGATGTTGTATTTGTTGCATAGTGGAACAGTGGAACAATTCTTCAGCTTGGCTGGTCAAATACGATGGACTTGTTGTGTGTCCAGGACGATGGCAGCGTTTTGATCTACGACATATTCGGTGTCTATAAGCGAACGATCACAATGGGTCAGGTCAGTTGGTTGTATGGGTCAGGTCATCTCCTGCTCTTCAGCCCTTGGGGACCCAGTAGAGTTGGCAACCGTCCTTGAATAGCCATGACTGTCCCGGCCTAGATCCAGGCAATGCTTAATTTATCCAGGAATAGGTAAGTAATTAGAAAAGATTATGCGATTCAATGACATTATTCAAATCCAAGCAACATGAGCAATACTATATTGTCACATCTTTATTCTCAAGGTTCATAATCATAATTTAATCAGAACCGTTTTTAGTAATCATCTTTTGATTATGGACTTGAAAGTCTTGGACATCAATCAAAATAGAGTGGCCTCTTGTGAGTTGTAATAACACTTATTGTGCATTGTCATTTCGGTTTGTTGTTTTTTAATGCCAGTATGTTTATTTTGTGATTTGATTTGACCAGTAAACTGCATAAATCATTCTTCATAGTGCCACAACTGGGAATGTATGTTCCAGAAATTATAGGTTTGTTGACAACCCTAGGACCCTGTCCTTTTTCATTTGAGAGTTGGCAACCCTAGGACCCTGTCCTTTTTCATTTGAGAGTTGGCAACCCTAGGACCCTGTCCTTTTTCATTTGAGGGTTGACAACCCTAGGACCCTGTCCTTTTTCATTTGAGAGTTTGCAACCCTAGGACTCAGTCCTTTTTCAGTTCAATCCTTATGACTTGACTTCTTCTGATGCTGTGAGGTCTCTGATCCCAAAACAAGTTCAATGGGAGAAGATGAACTTGATATAATATGAACTCATTATTGCCATTGATTTTCACCTCATGTTTAGTGTGCCAATGTTTAATGTGTTTTGCTCATGTGATAGAAGTGAAGAATGAATTATTATAGTAATAATTATGAGATATTTTTTGATATAGCTTCCAATATCTGTATTACACTGATTTTCTGGTCTATTTGTTTCATTGCTCTTCTTAATGACTTAAATATGACATTGAATGTCATTGCTCCTATTTTTAGGAGGCTCATGACGTGCGCGTCATTCAGTGTCGTATCTTCATAACATCGAGTGGTACAACTGGAATTGCCGTCTTGACCAGTTCCTATCGAGTCTTTCTCATAACGAGCATCACGGAACCGAGGATTCGACGAATGGCCGAAATTCCCGGTCAGTCATTAAATGGTCAGCTGAGCCTCATATGCCAAGGCCAAGAAAGTTAAGTCACTAATGCTTGGCATGTCTTAGTTGACTGATTGAACAATTTTTATTTAAAATAATATTAAGACCGTTCTTTTCAGCCGGGGTTGGGTCAGGATCGCTTCTCAGTAGTAACGTTGAAGGGGTGCTATATAAGTTTTCATTATTAATTAATAAATTAATATTTGAGTGTTAGTGAGTGAGTGTTTGATGGTGGGTTTTGTCCTTAATAATACAGTTTTGAGTTCACATATATATATATATACATATATATATATATATATATAAATATATATATATATGTATATATATATATATACATAAATATACATATATATATAGATTTATATACATATACATGTGTGTATATATATATATATATATATATATATATATATATATATGTGTGAGCAGCTGAGCAGAGATGCCATAAAGTGTTGTTAAATTGTTTGAGCAAACCAGATGTTAGTGTGTTAGAGTAGGAGACGATGGCTGAACTGGAAGCGTTTCTGAGTAGATGGCCTTGAAGGGTCGCTATCTGTAATCAAATTATTAATAGTAATAATTTACTGGTCATCAGTTGTGGATCTGGATGCGACACTAAAGTCTGCACAATTTACCACCAATTGATGTCTTGCATTCTATTTGTTGTCTGTCTGTTTGGAGCTTAGGCGCTGAAATTCCTCCGAGTTGTTGGGCGATTGTGAGCGTCAATCAGTCGACGAATGTTCTGGTCGCAAAGGAAGCGAAACTCTATCTTCTCGACCAAGAACTGCGCTGTGAAGCACAGGTGGAGCCGATACATTCAAATGTCTGGTTTATCTAGACACTTCTAAGGCATTATTTGTTCATTGTATCATTCATCTAATGTCTCATTTGTCCTTTTATCACTTGTCCTTTGTGCTATCTATTGATATCTTTGACCTTATGATAATGTCACTACAGCTGCCATGAGATTCATTCATTAGATGAGTTATGCTTGGATTTATATAGCTCCTTTTGAGGACAACTCTTCAAAAGCACAGCACTGTAGATCTGGATGATCTATACAAGCAAAGTAAGGAATGGTTTTGTGCTTTGTAGAACGTTCCAATTAACGGTCCGATTGAGTCGTTTATTGAGATGGCCGTCTCCTTCAACAACAAGTACCTCGCTCTCTTCTGTAGCACCGGTCTCATTTGGATCGGATCGTCCGATCTTCAGGTATATGCATGATCATCAACAGTCTTTCATTCAATCCTCACGGCGATCCTTAGAATGGTTAATGGACGATGACTTGTGTCGATTGGTGAAAATGATAACTGACGATTGATGATGATGATTGTTTGATTGATGATGATGATGATGATGATTGTTTGATCGATGATGATGATTATGGTGGCGGTGGCGATATCGATGATGACGACGACTACGACGACGATGATGATGAAGGCGGTGACGACGACTATGATGATATAGGTTTATAGGGAGTGTCATGATATTGAAGAGATGGTGATGGTAATGATCGTGAATATGATGATGATGACATTTCATTGTGGAGACTGATGATGAATGTTCAACTCTGAAACTCTGCCAGATATTCTCAACCACAATATTACCACACTAGATATTAATGATAACGATTATGATGAAGAATAGGAGTAGGATGATGATTCTTTTGATGATGTGTCATTTCAGACATTTTGTATTTGATTAGATTCGTTTTGTCTTCTTGGTTGTCTTTCTCTTTCTGCTTCTTCTTCTTATTCTGATGTTGGCTTTGCATTGTGTATTGTAGAATACATATTGTGAGTTTGATACCAAGTGTCGTACGAGACCTCATCAGCTATCATGGTGAGTCTAGTCTAGATAGATTCACTTGATAGAATCTTGTCAATTGAATGTCATATAGATTGATTGCTGAAGGCATTCAACTGGTGGAACTCACTTTTACGTTTTGCTAAAATGGAAACAACAAAATGGCATTCAGAAATTTCAAATTGCAGCTTAGACCATGCAGCACAGGTTGCATAGCTAAGGCAGCTGTGGTTTTTGCAGTTTAACAGCACTGTGTGATAACAAAGATATTTAGCGTCGCCCTCGTCCTTTATCCAGGCTTGGGACTGGCTCTGTAAGAGAGCAAACAGTGTAGGAGTTGCAACCGTAAGCGTAGATATGGCTGACTCAAAATCCGAAAATATTTCACTTTGATTCACCTAAATACATGTTTTGTTTCAAAAGTCAACCATACACACCTTGTTTCACACATTTTATGCTAGTCTGAATGGCAGATAGTGACAATATCTATCCTATCCTATTTACGGATTTATAAAGCGCCTCTCACAGTACAACTTAATCAGAGGTGCTCCCAGTGCGAAAAATCCCTAGAGAAAAGAAAAGTCTTAAGAGAACGAGCAGAAACAGTTGTGCTACTAGATAAGATTGCAGCACGAGTCACAGCTGGAAGGCTGTTCCATAGCAAAGGGCCAACAGAGGCATAGGCACGATGAGAGGCGCTTTATAAATCTGTAAATAGAATAGAATAGATGAAGGCATGAACTATGATCGAAAAAAGGCATGGATCGTTGGATGACGCGTAGTCGCCGCATATGATAGAAGCTGGACCGAGAGAGATTAGAGATATCTGTTATAGAGATATCTGTTATAGATTCGAAACTTATCCTGTCTTAGGCTCCAGTTACAAATTTATAATTATTTGGAAATCCGTCACCATTGGATGAGAAATCTAACCACTGAGGTCTCCAGCTCAGCTGAAAATGAAACAGAGGCGTAGCTAGGGTATTTTGTTCCCGGGGACAAAATATCACAGCCCGTCATCCAACATCATCTATCCCAAGCTCCCCTATACATCATCACCGGGCTTTTCATTCTTAACTTAGATTTACGTTTTTTCAAGAACTTCTACTCAGACTCCTTACTTGATCTTTAAATCTTTGACCAAAACGACACCCTCCTTGACAGCTACTCTGTCGCTGCTGACCTGGACACAGGACGCTGACCTTCCACGGACTATCCTTTGGACAACTCCTCTGATTTGATGCAGTGCTCGTGAATAAGCTGGTGCCCTGCAGGCCTGCCCTTTGTTTTCAAGTGGCGCTTTAGAATTTTGGAGATTTAGATTATGATCACGATTACGATCCATTAAGGACGTCTGCGATGGGCAGAGAGAGATCTTAGCATAAGAAATAATGGTGAAGTTCATTTGAATCATATATCATTTAAGCCGATTTTCAGTAGTTTATACTTTCGCAACACATTATAGACAACATTTTAAATAAACGCCTGTGAACGCTTGCATTTATATTGCTACAGCGCTCTCATTTGTATATCATCTGGCGCTACATAACTAATTTATCTAAGATTAATCATATCATGAAGAGTGATCACAATACAAATGATTGTCTGGTATATGTTCAGTCTGTTTCTCTTGGCATTGTGTTGAGCTGTAAGACTGGTTCTCTGCTGTTGCTTGTTGTCTTAGGTGTTCGAATGGAGCGGTCGTTGGGAACTGGGAGGACATTCTTCTCATGATTGGACCTAAGAAGGACTGGATCAAATATCCTTTGGAAGCGACATTAGTGCCGCTGTTGTGACTGTCCTCTTGCAATGCACAAATGCACAAGTGCAACTTAACCCATAGACTTTGTCAGTCAGTGAATGAGAAGACACCGTTCTTTTGTCTTACGATTATGAGCTGTTATGGTCTGGTGGTCTGCCTCTTGGATCCTTGATGTTAGGTGGAATGCTGGGTAAATTGGGAGAAAATAAAGCAGACGACATTTGCTGTGCCCTTCTTCGCGTTGTGTCATCTCAATAATTGTCGTTGTGTTAATTGCTGTGTTATTAATCAGCTGATGAATTTCCTTAATGAATCTGAACGTATACTTACGATAGTCCCGTTCATCTCGTTCCAGAGCTCGACGGCCTTCGAATCATCGGAAACTCTTTGCACGAATTCCTACAGAGGGTGCCAGGTGAATTTTCCTACTCCTCCTCCTGCTCCTCCTCCTGCTCCTCCTCCTACTCCTCGTCCTCCTCGTCCTCCTCCTCAGTCAGGCTTTGTTAGTAGGGCATAATTAGTATTTGCTAATTAGCTTAGGCATGGCTAAAAGTATCTGTTTATAGGCATATAGCTGTTGGCTGTTAACATGGTTTGTAATGTAATCTTTATTAGGTTATTGAGTTGCATTGCTTATGTTGTGTGTGCATTTCAACCTGAACCAGAGTCCTCTAAGTCTCCATGTCGACTTCCTTCCAATTGTTAATCTGCCATTGTCTTATCTAACCTAAACGGCGTAACTTAATCTTAGTTAGCATTACCTTTAGATGATTTCTTAGCATTTAGTTCTGTTGATTTTCTTGTTTTAGGTGTTGTCGAAGAGATCTACAAAATTGGTTCAATGTCTTCTGGAGCCATGCTTTACGAAGCGTCCAGAGAATTCCAGGTAACCAGTCTATATGAAGAACGAAGAAGACCTGACGTTAAAATTGCGCTGGATAAAGGCGACATATTGACTGGATCTAACTCCTCTTCCACAGAACCATTGACTCTGAGGATGTCTTGCAGTTGCTCTTTTCAAGCTTAGAAATATATTAGATTTAATACAATGTAGTGTAATCTAATTGTTGCATTTTTTACATTACATCAGACCTTGCTTAACATTACATTACAGTTTCTGTTTTATTACGTTGCATCTTTGTCATGCAATGCGTATGCATTACGTTGCATGTATTGTGTTCTTCAGCGGGGAAGTCAGAAGGCGGACGAATACATTCGAATGATAAAGGACAAACTGGAGGATGCGGTGAACCAGTGTATTGAGGCAGCAGGTCACGAGTTTGAGCCAACCAATCAGAAGGCATTGCTTCGGGTAAGAAATATCCTTTGTTTGACGGCGCGATTTACAGTATTTTGAGTGGGTGAGTGAGATTGAGTGAGTTTATTAATGAGTGAATGAGTGAGCTGAGGAATGCATGAGAGTGAGTGAGTAAATGAGTGACTGTTTGAGTGAGTGAGTGAGATTGAGTGAGTGAGTGAGTTAGTTAATGAGTGAGTGTATATTTGAGGGTTTGAGTATTTGAATGAGTGTTAGCCATTTAGTGACTTTTTAAATCATTCTGTAACTTATCCAAAGTTTAGTGCATAATCTTTGAAGACATGTTATACATTATCTGTCCTTAGTAAATGCTTCCTGTTGGATGATATTAACAGACGATGTAATGAATTCCTATTTTCTATGCTATTTGAATCCAATATCAGTGTTGATTGTATTCTTTATAGGCTGCTTCATTTGGTAAATGTTTCCTTCCGGACCAGAAATCAGAGGCATTCGTTCAAATGTGTCAGAAACTGAGGGTTCTAAACGCAGTCCGGGCAGACAATGTCGGAATTCCTATCACCTATCGACAGCATCCTTTTCTCAGGATAATAGACACAGACAGACTACATAGAATACATACATACATACAAACACATACATACATACTTACAGATTCATACATACATACATACATACATACATACATACATACATACATACATACTTACAGATTTATACATACATACTTACAGATTCATACATACATACATACATACATACATACATACATACTTACAGATTCATACATACATACATACATACATACATACATACATACTTACAGATTCATACATACATACATACATACATACTTACAGATTTATACATACATACTTACAGATTCATACATACATACATACATACATACATACTTACAGATTTATACATACATACTTAAGATTCATACATACATACATACATACATACATACATACATACATACTTACAGATTCATACATACATACATACATACATACTTACAGATTTATACATACATACTTACAGATGCATACATACATACATACATACATACATACATACATACAGATTTATACGTACATACATACATACATGATGATGCAGAAAAACTTGTTGCATTGTGCTGAGCAAACTTCTTGCAAACAAAATTTCTAATACTTGTTCATATTAGTAGCAGGCCATGTAAGCACTTTGATTGTAAATGCAAGGATATTAATAGTTACATGATTATAATATTGTTACATGATCTTAGTAGTACCTGTTCATAAGCGTAACTGATCTATAGTGGTATGATCAGATGATCATAGTAGTGATGCCGCTGCCTCCTTGACACTCAATCTCCTTCCCTCCAGACTTGACCATCTTCAGATATCAGTCCTCATCGATCGTCTGTTGCTAAGGAAGCTCTATTGGTTGGCTGTCCACATTTGCCAATATCTCAAAATGCCAGATGTTGAGGGAGCGAGTCGAGTGCTCGCTCACTGGGCATGCGACAAGGTCTGACCTAGTTAGAGCACAATTGGGTCAAGCTTTCTCTTGACCTCTAAGAAGTCAAAACTTCACTGTCTACCTAATTATGTACAAATTTATATCATGCTGAGAGTTTTATAAATGTATTTTGTTTCTTAATTTGAATGTCTATTATGCTCATCATCCCAATTAGTAAAATAGTTCATGAATGTGTTAGATGATAGATCTTGTCATCTGTCATAATAACTATACCAGGTGATGTCGTTATACATGTATTGTATGTGGTTATACATGTATTGTATGTGGTTATACATGTATGTGGTTGGCATTGCATTCAGTTAATCCTCTGCTTTTTACTTCACTGTATCGGAATCTTTGCGAACTTTCTTCATTTCGGTTCATTCTATTTACTGAATAATTATGGCAAATAAATGTTCTTCTTACTTAGGTCAACGATCTCTTGTTTGTTTACCTTATGATATCTGATATTATCTGATTCCTTGCTATTTCACTTTAACTTTGAAATTGTGTACATTATGAAGCAATGCTTGAGAAGCAGCCATCAGAGGATTAGCTCTGAGGATGATTAGCTCTAAAGATGATTAGCTCCAAATATGATTAGCTCTGAAGATGATAAGATTAGATGATTAGCTCTAAAGACGATTAGCTCTAAAAATGATTAGATTAGATGATTGGCTCTAAAGATGATTAGCTCCAAATATGATTAGCTCTGAAGATGATAAGATTAGATGATTAGCTCTAAAGACGATTAGCTCTAAAAATGATTAGATTAGATGATTGGCTCTAAAGATGATTAGCTCCAAATATGATTAGCTCTGAAGATGATAAGATTAGATGATTAGCTCTAAAGACGATTAGCTCTAAAAATGATTAGATTAGATGATTGGCTCTAAAGATGATTAGCTCTAAAGATGATTAGCTCTGAATATGATTAGCTCTAAAGATGATTAGATTAGATGATTAGCTCTAAAGATGATTAGCTCTAAAGATGATTAGCTCTAAAGATGATTAGATTAGATGATTAGCTCTGAAGATGATTAGCTCTAAAGAGGAATAGATGAGATGATTAGCTCTAAAGATGCTATGCTCTAGAGATTATTAGATTAGATGATTAACTCTAAAGATGATTAGATGAGATGATTAGCTCTAATGATGATTAGCTCTAAAGAGAAATAGATGAGATGATTAGCTCTAACAATGATTACCTCTAAAGATGATTACCTCTAAAGATGATTACCTCTATAAAGATGATTGGATTAGATGCTTAGCTCTAAAGATAATTGGATTAGATGATTAGCTCTAAAGATGATTAGCTCTAAAGATGCTTGGCTCTAAAGATGATTGGATTAGATGATTAACTCTAAAGATGATTAGATGAGATGATTGGTTCTAAAGATGATTGGATGAGTTTTTGTGTCTGCTGTAGGTTCAACAGTCAAGGATCGAAGAGGACCAACTGGCAAGAGCGATTGCAGACAAACTCGGTGATACTCCTGGAGTCTCCTATTCAGAAATTGCCAACAAGGCGATCGAGTGTGGCAAGACGGACTTAGCCATTCGGGTACGTGGCAAGATTATTAGGCAAGCTTAGAGGTTATCTTCTGAATACAGAGGGGTTTATTTCTGAGGTTATCTTCATAGAACAGAGAGGTCTTCTTTTCTATAGGTTAGCTTATAAGTACAGCAAGGTTTTCCAATTAATTTGATTTCATAGCAAATAATTTCATGCACAAGTAGTGTAGGGATCATATTGCTAAATGGCAAAAGGATTGGATGTGAAACCCTTAAAAGACAGCAAATAGAGTTGTCTTATTTCTCTCAGACATTGGCAAAGTGCCTACATTGTGTCAATGCATTTTAAAACCTTCAACAAATTTGTATAAATTAAACAGAAAATTTCTTTCTCTCTGTTTTCAGTTTTATTTGATTGTATGATTGTAAGAAATTGTTTTTCTTGCAGTTGTTGAACTTTGAACCAAAGGCTTCGGAACAAGTTCCTTTGTTGCTCAAAATGAACCGTGACTCAATTGCGCTCACCAAAGCGATTGAGAGCGGAGATACCGACCTCGGTAACTCCACCTACGATTATTTTCTTTATTATTTTTCTGAATTTCTCACAATGCCGATGATTCCTTTGACTTTGACAATTTTGAGATTTGAAATAACAGCGGACACATCTCTAGTTCTAGTACAGGAAAGGAAATTCACCCTATTATTATTATTATTTATTATTATTATTTACTATTATTAGTATTGCTCTTTTTTAGTATTTCTTTTATTATTTCTTGTTATTTTTAGTAACTAGGAAATGTATTGTGATTATTATTTATTGTTTTTAATATTATTGTTATAATTATTGTATTCTGACCATAATAGTAAAAATGTTGTCTTTGAATTGTAGTGAAATTAAAATACATTTTTGAATTTAATTAGGCACCTCAATGTATTTAGTTATTTTTAATTTCCTATTGTTATTAACTGATGGTTGTCGTTGTAGTCTACACCGTTCTAATTCATCTTCAGGAGAAGATGCCAAGAGGCGACTTCCTCATGTCTATTCGAACCATTCCAGTTGCTTGCTCTCTCTTCCTCCAGGTCCGAACCTCATTCATTCAGTCAATCATTCATTTACCTATTTATTTAACTATTTATTTATCTATTTATTTTGAAAATGTGACTGCTTGTTTACATTTTCACACTTTATACTTTTAATTTGATAGCAATGTTTATTTTAGGAGTTCCTCCTTTGACAGTTTCATTAAGAGCTTTGTTTAAATGTTGTGACAGATTTTCTGAATTTCTTAGGCAATTTTTACGTCATGGATGAGACGCATGTGAGCAGCAGATGAACCTCTGTCTCTTGTTGTTGTTCTCTCCTCAATTGTTACGTTTCATTGAGACCATTTCTAATAATGAGGCTCTTATTATAATTATATGATTATCTGTTGAATGGTTTTAGTTGTGTAGAGAGCAGAATCGACCAATGCTACTTGAACTGTTCTACCAGGAGGACAGTTACCAGGATGAGGCAAACGCAAGAGTGGCGGACAGCTATGACGAAGAGGTAGGAGTCATCAACTGCAGCACTGGCGATTTCACGGAGACGTTTCTATGGAGATGTCATGACCTTGAGTGGTATATGTTGTGACTGAGATCAACATTAATAATGAATGTTTGTCAGTGGTTGAGAATATTAATATTGTTATCATGGTGGAATCATAGTTAAGATGGTGTAAGTTGTTGTGTGTGTTGTGGTTTTTCCAGAGATATGAAGTGAGGTTAACAAGACTTAGTGCAGCACAAGAAGCATTCACAAAGGCGAGAAACGACTCGGCCTCTAAGGTCAGTCAGTGCAAGTTGTCGTCTGCTGCCAAGAAATCATTTAAAGTGGTCGATATAAAGATGTACAGAGGAATAAAACTGACTCATTGGATGTTTCTAAATGAGACTGGATGCAGAATCTGAATGATCGCATGTGCTGTTGAACAGATGTGTTCAGTGCCCTTCTGAGGCCTTGAAAGGAGCTATATAAATGGCACTTTATAAGTCCTTTGAAACCATTGATCAATCGTTTTGCCTCATAAATGTCACATTAATTACAAAAATATCACATTTATTTTTTATTATTAATTGCTACTTTTACTTTTTGTTATTGAGGATCTGTTTTTATGTAGTAAGCAGACTGTAATTTCACACTACTTAATTGTTATACAATGAATTGATGACATCATTTTCCTATTTCTGTGATCTGTTGAAAGTTGACAGAGGAGCAGTTGAGGCTGATGAAGTTCCAGCGAAGGTTGGAAGAGGAGTTCAACCGACCGTTTCTCGATCTTTCCCTCCATCAGACGATGTACAAACTGATCGTTGAAAATGACCCCAAACACATGGAACAACTGCGCAAAGACTTCAAAGTTCCAGACCGACGGTTCGTCCGTCCGTCTCTGTTGCTCATGAGCAATGCGCTCACGCAATTCTTCCTTAATCAGTCGTACAGGATCTGATTAAATACTTATTTATCACTTGTTGAGAAATTTTTTGCTTTCTGTTGTTAATATCTATATTTTGTGGTGATAGTTGCAATTTGATGACTTTGTATGATAACATAGATCATTAGCAATGCCCTTCTCTTTTATCCAGGCTTGGGACTGGCACTGTCAGAGTGCAATCAGTGGAGGAGTATATATATTTTGTGGGAGGATGATCATTTATGTTGGGACATTGATGTTTATTGTGATTCTACTGAATAGTTTCATCATCTTGTGGTCTGTCTGTCAGTATCAGTGAGTGTTGAATAAGTTTTTGACAGTCGTTGTAGGCCATAAATCGTGTACATGGCCATAATTTAGAGAATGTAAATAAGAGAGAGTTGGTTTTACGTTATAGTTACTGGTGGATGAAGGTTTTGGCGTTGTCTGAAATTGGGGACTGGAATGAACTCGATCGATTCTCAAAGAGCAAGAAATCTCCCATTGGTTATGAGGTGAGGTTTTGCGGAGAAAGGGTTCTTTCAGAGGTTTTGTTATTATAAGGTAATTGATGTGTTTATTTTTTCATTGTATTGATGTAGTCTAGGTGATTGTTTCTTTTGTTTAATTTGATCAATGGTTGAAACAAGATTGCATTATTATCAGTAGTATTTTTATTATTACTCTTTTAGAAAGTCTGTTTAGCGCTTAGAGCGTGGATGCATTATGGGTAGGTTTGAGATTAAAGATGAGTTTCAGTTGATTGAGGATTTATTGTCTTCTTCTTTTTTGTTCTTTCAGCCGTTTGTCGAGGCGTGTATTAAGAATGGCAACACAAGCGAAGGACAGAAGTACATGAGTCGTGTGACACCGGAAAACATCGTCAAGTGCTACATCAAACTAGGGTAGGGCTCTTCTTCTCCCTTCTTCTGTGTCTCTGTCTGTCCCTCTGTGTCTGTCCTTCTGTGTTTGCCTCCCTCTGTGTCTGTCCCTCTGTGTTTGCCTTACTGTGTGTTTGCTATTGTGCATTGTCAGTATTCATTTCTGCTACTTCATTTAAATAAAAAAAAAGAATTATAATAATAATAGTAATTGCCATCTTCCTCTCTGAGACAGTTACTTTTTTATACTAAATGGTTTGTAGATGGAACTTAAAGCATTAGTAATAATAGCTTTGGGATATTGGGTTGGCATTTGAATGGAGTAGGTTAACCGGGATCGGTCTTAAAATTAGAATAATTCCCTTTTCAGTTGAATGTCTTTCGATCTGCATCCACTGCACTCAGGAATTATTTTGGATGTCTTAGATAACTGGAAAGTCTTATTTTCCACCAATGCATCATTTTCTACTTCTAGCCAAGCTGTTTTCTTTTCTGAGGGATTATTTCTACCATAGATCTTGAGGAAAGTCCATTTTCCTATTGACAGACAACTGGAACAGGCTGCAGAGAGTGCATTCCAGAGCAAGAACCTCGAAGACCTGAACCTCGTCTTTTCCAGGTGTCCTCCGACGAATCGGCCGCTTCTGGAAAAGGTCCAGTCTATGAGAACGCAACTGATGTCCAAGCAATAACAGCCCAGTGGAAGAATCTCTCGTCATAAGAGAACTTCTGTTTGACAGCAATTGCACAGGAGACACATGGAAAGCGATCCAGAAAATACAAGGACTTTCACGAAGAGCAGTCTGTTCTTGTTCTGTTCTTGTTCTGTCTGTCTGCTCACACTCTTCCTCCTCCTCTTCACCATTGTAGATGTACATTTGTGTGAAAATCAGTGAAAGTGTTAATCAGTCTGCTGCACAAGTTGCTTAATGTGTAAATGATATATAATTAATTATGGTATTCTTTTAAATTGTTAATTATTGGTAGCCATTCAACATTAAACTGTGAGCCTAAATTGAGAAGGTCTTATTTAATTTACTCGAGAATCAATTAATCAGCAATTAATCAGAGACCGTATTGTGGTCTCCTAGGTTATTCTTCATTGATTTTGTGATTGCAGCATAATCACAATACTCTTAAATGATATGTTAATCATTTTAATAATGATATGTAACGTATTTCGGCTAACACACACAGAGTGCTTTCGATAAATTTCTCTCTTGAAGTAGTCACTATATGAATGAATGAATGATGTCCATTAAATTAACTTGACCACACAGTACTTGGAACATTTCTTACAAATTACGGATAGTTCAACTGATGTAATAATGTCAAGTGAAACTGACCAGTGCCACAAACAAAACCCAGAGCTAGAGAGAGAGAACATTAACAGAGAGAAAGAGCACAATAAGCAGCTGAACAAGTAGTAGAAACACTTTAAATCAAATTTAAAAAAACGATGAGACAATGATCTTTTTTATTCACTTCCAAATACATGTATTATTATTATTATTAACAGTAATTGCCTAGTTTACATCCGTTTGGTTACCATGACTACTGTCCAAAGTAACCAATAAAAGTAGGTAAGAGCAGAGAATTTTTTAATTGCCCCAAAACAGTTCGGTATATTTTCGTAAATTAACAATTGCCCGGTTGCCTTAGCAAACAAAAATTGCCTAGAACAAAATTTACATTTCTCTTGAATGCAATGACAACAAACTATGGAAAAAGATTTTCAACTCTTTCTGGAAGTAACAAAAAACATTTCATTTAAGCCTTACCTACAAAACTTAGTAACCATGACAACTGATAAAACAAAATACAAAGAGTTCCTCTAACTTACACATAAAGTGGCTAACAGTTAAAAGATGAAGGTAAAAGAAAGTAAGACAAAGCACAGAAAGTACAATTAAGTAAGGTAAAGTAAGACAGGTAAGGGTAATCATTAACTTATTATACACATCCAACAATAATAAATCAGAATAATTCACATATTAAAATTACTTATTACTTATTATGCAACAATAGCTATATAATATACTTATCATTTCTTACTAAAACACTTTATCAGTAATCATTACATACTAATACAATATAAGTAGTTGTCATAACACGAAATCAGAACAGTGTAGAATATTTGGCAGAGAAATTATTTACTACAACAGAATATTTATTAGCTATTACTCGCTGATAAAGTAGTTGCAATTGCTAAAACTACTCAAATGTACATGACCAACAGGTGCAGCAAGACACAGTAGGATCAAGAACATGAAGCAAGTTCACATACAGTAAGTAAGATGATTGACTGAATAGCAGAAGATATGAGGAATTGGAGCAGGAGAAGGAGGAGACGACATGATCAGTCGGAGGACGAGAGGAAATGGAAAGAGAGGAGAGTGGAAGGAGGAGGAGGAGGAGGAAAGGTACAACAGATGTTGAATTCATGAAATATAAAAGTTTTAATTGCTATGAACAATGAAATAGATGTAATTACTGAAGGAGGGTTACTGCATTCAATAAGAGAAGTTGCTTGAAAAGTAATAGTATGAGTGAAGGGCGAATCCGGGAATTGAAGTTTCAATGGAAAAGTAGACATTGGTAGAGATTTGAAGAATTAAAAGAAAGTGACATAAGAGGCAGCAAACAAAGGAGAAGAACTGAAGCATCTGAAGACTTTCAGGGAATAAGACATTTGGATCATTTGAAACAGAACCACGAATAAAACGATTGCAAGCACTGTTCAAGATAGTGTAACGCATAGTCTTGCACTGGCGCTACATAATAATAATGTATTTATTACATTACAACATTCGCCATAAGCAATAATGCTCCTCAGAGTCATGAACTTCTCATGAGGGTCTTTGGCTGAGAGTGGCAGCAACAATCTAACTAAATGCTCGTCTCAGAAGACTAAGATAGACATTGGACTTATCTGCATTCATACATTAAACGTCGTTGGTACAACATCATTCCTTGCAATCTAACAATCATATAAAATGCTATTTGTAGGGAATGCGTCAATGGCACATTGACTTCGATATATGAACAGCAAATGTACAAAATACAGGTACTGTAAAAGAATATTATTACATTCACTTTAAATAACTGTTATAAGAATATTAATACAACAGTGACTTCTTTTGTGATTACATAGCATTTAACGCAATGCAAATCATCCACCAAATGAAGAAGATGAATTGGACGAAACGATCTCTACTTTATTCAACACCCATTTGCCATAACAGCCAACACACCAAGAATTTAAGCGGTTCATTCCTATTGGACTTCTGTAAAATAAAGACTTTCTGTCGTTCGCTCTGAATTGCCACATACAAAGTAGATAATGCATAAGAATTTACCACAAGGCCTTTTAAAAATTGCCCAATACATACAAAAGACTGTCTGTATTTTCAGTTCAGAAATTGAACTCTAGACAACAGCTTAACCACTAGAAGCAGCAGTCACCTCATAGGTTAGCCATCATGGGCATCAAGCAGGCACAGTGGCCGATTGGTTAGAGCGGTCAGCCCATAACGCTCGGTGTGCGCTGAGTGAGCGGGTTCCTACCTTCATCCGGGAGTTGCGGAGTAGGGACCTTGAGCAAGACCTTTGCGTACAATTGCTCTGCAGTAGAACTGCAATTGCTGCATCGAGGCATGTGTGTGCATTTCTGAGCAAAAAATGTTGGAAGGAGGGCGGTATCAAAAAATAAATAAATCAAGTGTTAGCGACCTCATTTTCTTAGCCTTGGCCAGTCTGGAATTTCTCTGTCTAGAGGCCCAGAATTTGGCTCCAAGGGAATTGATGAGCTCTGCAGATGTCGTTAAAAGAAAATTCATGCCATGCTGTTGTTGTCAAATGCCTTTCTTTCTCATATATAATACACATATAAATCTTCATAAATTAAGACGAACGAGATGACGAACTGCTTCGGGGTATAATATTGTTCACCAGATGGCTGACCCGTGTTCACCATCACAAAGCCGGACCAAGCAGTCCTAATGCCAAAATATATTATCATAATGTAATAATAATAATTATTAGTAGTAGTATTATTTTTATTATTATTGACGATGATGCACAAATGTCATAAAATAAAAATGAAAGATAACAACGATGACAACAATAAATAAAAAATGATCTGGCCTTATCTCCATCATTGATGTTGCTGATGATGATTATAATAATAATAATGAGCAGCATTTTGGGACGAGAACCTATAACATAGTTTTTTGCTTTAGTTTTATCGAGCCTGACGGATCATTTCTACCTCAGGGAAAAAATAAAAAATAATAATAACACAGATAAAATGTGAAAGCTCCTCTTGGATAATACCTCAGGACAAAAAGATAATAATAATACTACCAAGAGCTGGGCTGCAGCCTGTGCCCAGATAGCACAATTACCCTCCTATCCTGGCAAGAAGCGGTCATCAGGACTATCACCTATGAGGTTGAATCATGTTGTGGGTTGATTCTTATTCACCAAGTATTGCTTCAGGTCAAAAACATTTGACATAACATCACAAGATTTTACATAAAACAATTCACGTAGAAAAGCTATAACAAAAGAACTGCATGCTCAAAACACTTAACATCAAGACATTCACATTTAGAACCCATTACAACCTATCAAAGGTGAAAACATACGACATGAACCATTTAAGAAAAAGACCGCGTGCTTAAACCCTTCAACACAAAAAGACTCTCTATACATAAAAATCATGTGCAAAAAGCTTATACGGAATACATAACAACGCAAGACCTTCTTCAAGACATTCAACACAAGATGTTTATTAATTATTACATTTTAATTACTTTAATGCAATACCACATAGATTGCTCCATCACTCATAACCCAGTGTTCCCTCTAAGATGTGCGCATGCGCACAGGAGCCATAGCGCACATAAGAATTTAGTGTTCGCACACAAATTTTGTTCTTGTAAAAACAAAGATGAACTGTAAGCTAATATTTAGCTATAGGCAGAATAGAAAATTGCAAATAAATTGAAAGCTAATTACAATTACGTACAATATGATGTATGCATCATCTGCTCTAAGACACATTTTAGACAGAGGAATTTCTTAGGTTAACAGAACATATCACCATAGACTTTTAGATAAATTACAGTCTTCATTTAACTATCATCGCATTCAGCTCGGACCTGCGCACAAAAGTGCAAACCATTTACAAAATGTTGCAAAAAAATTTCTTCCGCACACTGCATCGGAAAAATTAGAGGAACATTGCCCAAAACATGCCAATTTCTTGCCTTCCTTGCGCTCAAAGTCAAAACAACTTTCTTGTGCAGAATCTATGCAAGAAATCCCTCTGACAGTTTTTAAGAAATTCTTCAGCTTCATATAAGGCCACGAGAAATGTGCAAAGGTCCTCATCACCACAAAGGCAAGCAGAAGCAGCAACAGCAGCAGCAGCCACAGCCAAAAGAGTAGAGAGGTCGTCGTTCATCGATGAACGAAGAGAGAGAATCCCACAGCAGAAACTAATCCCTCGTCTATCAGAGGCACTCCCGACTTGAGGGCATCCAAAAAGAATAGATGCCCCATATAAACAAGCGATTATCAGTAAATCACTTAAACATTTGCTGTTTACAAACAGAAATGTATAGGAGTGCCTTAAGAACACTAGTGTCCAGTTTCAAGACACATGACAACCTACCACACAGACATTTCAAAAGCCCAACCTGCTTCATCTAACCAAGCAAACAACTAACAGAACCGAGAAGGTTGCACACAGATTAACCATTTTTAATTAGTGTTTGCTTTTTATTATTTTTTTTAAAAATAACGCTTTGTTGTTTTTTTTACAATTTATAACTGTCATTAATATCATAACAATTTACTAATCTTACAAGTTAAGTGTTTTTTTGGGATTGCATCAAACAGCCACTGATAATACTAGAAGAAAGAGTGGCATCTGTTTTTCCATGTCTTGTAGTATAATTATGAGCTAATTCCGTAGATATAATCTTCCTTAAGGAAAATCACTTGGTTGTACACATAAGGATCAAACTAAATGGTCTTATGAATGCTGGAGGTTGGGATCTCAGACGTTCAGTTCATTCAAGCAATGCAATTGTGGAGAGGATGACGTTCATGCCAAACACGCATTCGTTGTTCTGCAACGGAGGCGTTGCTTCTCCTGTCTGCGCCGACTTTTCAAGTTCCTTGTGCACTCGAAACCTTGGGACGAACGCCTGGGACTCCACTCCGAGGTAGAGTTGATATGGCGAACTCGGTTCAATGACTTCTTCCGACGGATCAACGCTTGGCGCTCTTGTCTGGAGACTCGGGTCGTCCGCGGCCAACCCCCCGGCTGATGCAGCGACGCTCTGGCGAGAGTCACAACCGGAATTCTGCTGCCCAATCGGACGAAAGAGGCAGTTGGGGAGATTGGCGAGGAGTGCCTCCTCGGTGTGCAGTCGCTGTCCATCATCAAAGAGGTCCTCTAATTGACGCACGATTAAATTGCTCGGCTCGTAGATGTGTCGGATCGTTTCGATCCGAGCGTCTCTCGTCTCGAGATCTTGGCGTCCGACTCCGTCCCTCGGATCGAAGAAGGCATATCGATAGACGAAGCGATGGGGAATCTCGTCCTGAAAGGCCGAGTTCTCCGAAGGCACAAGTTTCGGAAGGACATTGTTCCTTCCTGCCAATTGCCGACGACCGACGGTGCTGGCGTCGTTGGAGGCCGTCAGTCGATCGACGGCCTCTGCCAGCTGCCATTCGGCAGCCAGGTTCGACTGCTGTGAATCAAAATGAGAGGAGAAGAGTCCACGGATTCGCCTAGACTCCGTCGTCTGCTGCTTGTCCCATCTCGATATCATCTGCTTCAGCTCATCAGAGTGTGACTGCCAAAGATCAACATTGGGCACTGTCGCAATGGCTCTGTTGGAAGTGGGTCGGCGAAAACATTTTGGTTCTGAAGTTTTACGATCAAGAAAGATTTCAGAGTTTGATTGCTTGATAACGCCATGCGATAACATCACATCCTCAAAATTCTCAGACTCAAAATTCCGACAATTCAAATCAAACAATGAATTATCAAAGCTTTCAGAGTTAAGGTGAGTCACGTTCCAGTCAGATATTGGTCCTTTTGAGACTTCTGACTCAACTCTTTGTTGCTTCCAGCATGAAGCTGTTGGTCCTTGTAAATTTCCAACGCCTGGTTGAGGCCCCTTCCAGATCGATTCTAAGTTTCGACAGTCATTGTCCTTTTGACCAATGCCCAACTTTAACAGGGTTAAATTCTCTGAAGTCTGTTGATTCTTATTCCATGCCACAGTCTCTACCTCAGGAGCCTGATTCTCCCAGCAGGACAACAGCTTCGGTGGATTCTCTGAACTGCATTGCTTCCCTTCCCAGATGGACTTAACTTCGCTTAGATTGAGGAAGTTACCAGGGTCAGTCTCTTTCTGGTTTGGACCCTTAGGCAACACAAGTGTTACCATTCGATTGATATCCCCCCAGTTCACTCCCTTTGAACTATCTGGGTCATCGGGAGTCTTCTCTTCCCAAATAGACTTCAGTTGAGCCAGATTCTGGAAGTTTCCTGGATCTGCTTCTTGCTGTTCTTGGTCAGATGCTGGTCTCATTGCATCTGTTGGATGGATATCCCAGTCAAGCAATAGACCCTTCACATCTTCTGAATCTGGCAGCTTTTCATCCCAGATGGACTTCAGATTTTGGAAGCTGTCAGAAGGACCAGCATCTTCTTGGTCTTGGCCGGGTGCCAGCTTCGTGAAATTCTTTGTTCCAGACGGATCCATTTCCCAGTTCAGCTTTGCACCACTCACATTTTCCAGGTTACTTTCACTCTCTCCCCAAAGAGATTTGAGTTGAGTTAGATTCTTAAAAGCTTCTGTTTCATTATCTTGTGGATGACAGATGTATGTTAGCCTGACTCCTTTTGTTTCACTGTCATTTGGATTCATATCCCAGATTGTGCCTTTCAAACCATCCTGGTTATTCTGCTTTCCTTTCCATAAAGACTGTGCTGGATTCTGACAATCTCCAACATCATTTCTTGCACATTCTGCAACTACTTTGTGATTCGCATCACACGTAGGCACCGTCATAACCGCTGTATTTCCTTCTAATGTTGACCCAACGACCTCCCAGGAGGAAGTCCTCCCACTCTCATTATCCCTCCTCTCCCAAATGGAAGTCAGCAGAAAACAATTATCCAGGTCACTTGTTGCATGAAGGGAACCAGTCTCTGGCCTTGCGATAGCTTCTGGTCCTAGTTCTTGCTGATCCCAGTTGGGTGTCAGTCCATTAGCATTTTCATCATTGCATCTGCTCTCAGCCTCCCAAAGAAATCTTATGTCCTTAGACTTTTCCATATTAGCTGCTTGATGGACATTATTACCTACAGCACTTCTTAGTTCCATCAACTGCTCTGCATTCAGTTGGTTATTATCTGAGCTGGGTTTTGATTTTTTAACCTTGGCAGTTGATTCGTGGTTGCAACAGGAGGAGGAGGAGGAGGAGGACATACCCTTCAAATGACCCGAGTCTTCAACTTCCCAGATGAAACTCCGTTCCACTAGGTTCTTCACATTCATCGAATCATCAGCCAACTGTTGATGGCAATTCGATGCTCTTTCTAATAAATCCTCAGCTTCCATTTGATTCACATTCCCCCACGTCTGCTGCAATTCATTCGCATTTCTTAAATATCCTCCCATCTGATTAATTTCCCAGTTCTGTTCTAACTCCATTGAATTCGCCACACAGGGTTCCTTCTCTTCCCAGATAGACCTTAGTTCTGTCAGATCTTTGTAATTTCCCAGCTCAGCTGTTTGATGACCACAACAGCTTGAAGCAACACCAACCGTACAATCTGCTGTCACGTGACTCAAGTCCCAGCCCACGTTTGACCCATTTGAACTTGTTGGGCATAGTCCTTCATCCTCCCAAAGGGATTTTAAACTGGCTAAATTTTTCATATCTCCAGGATCAGAATCTTTCTCATTATTGTCCAGTGCGAATGCTGCTGAATTCTCTAAATCAATTGGATTCAATTGCATCTTTCCTCCTTTCAAATGTGTCAAACCATTCTTCCCAATCCAAATTGACTCCATTTCCCCAAAGTTGTCAGTCATATCAACTGTTTCACGCTTGTCTGTCAATTCCTTTAAATTTTCTGAGTCTGATCGCACTGTTCCACAACCAATTGTCGCCCCTTTCAAAATTTCCACCCCACTCTGTTGCTGACCCCAGCAAGAGGTCAGATCTATACCACTATCAGCAATCGGCTGATGTTGAATATTCCACTTGAGCACATCATCCACCATTGCACCATCAGTTTGCTGCTCATTCCAGTCGATTCCAAGCTTGCTCATATTCCAATCAGGTGTCACACCACTTCCACGTTCAAACTCTGGTACCTGCTCATTCCATCTGGCTGCAAGTCCCCTCCAACTTTTCAGATCATTGTTTTCCCAAAAAGCAGTCACCTTTGGCTGGTCAGTGCCCCATAAAACGGCCAGTTTCCCATAATTCTCAGTGGTAGAGCATTCAAGATCATCAGAGGGTGGCAATTGTCTATTGACATCTTGCATGTTAAGCTGATTGAAAGTCTCAGGGAAACTTCCAGTCATGAAATCCACTGACAACGATTCTTGTACTTCACAATCGGAAGTCAAATCTTTAAAATCATTCAATTGTGCCCCATCCCAGATGGACTTCAGATTCTCAAATTTCTCCAAATCAACAACTTCCTGCTGGCCACAGTCAAACGTTAATCCCGTAAGATTTCCTGAGTCTGGCAGATCCACATCCCATGTAGGAATTACCCTCCCAAAATTCTCAGAGCTGCATTCTTCACAGTTCTTGTATGGCGTCGGATCATCCAGATCTTCAGAGTCTGTCTGGCAACGGTCGGTCGGTCCTTCGTGAGTTTCCGGATGCGGTCGCCTCAGGTTCCAATCTGATAGAAGTCCTTTGCGTTCTTCAGCCAGATGCTCCCCACTGCTGTTGCAATCGGCAGAGTATGGCTTCGACAGGTCAGACGCGTCGGAGGCTTGTGAGGAATCGATGAGAGACGAATGCGACGACTCAGAATTGGAATGTCTTGTACTGACGATATCGTCAATTGCGTCCGAAGAAAAGGAAGATGGTTGAGAAGGCAAAGGAAATGACAAACCAAACAAAAGTTCTGCTTCAGAAGGCAAAATAACTTTTCTGTCTTTGCCTTTCCTTGCATCGGATGCTCTGCCATGCTGGCATCCATCTTCAAAGGACGAATCGCTGGACGATATGTCGGCTTCGTAATGAACGTCTGAATTACGCAATACGTCATCGTCATCAGAGCCCAACGACTGGGAGCCACAGTCCGAAGAAGAAGAAGTTTCTTCGATGACGCACAGCGGACCGGACTCGTGGTCTCGGGTCGGGGAAGCATTCAACCACAATGAGTAGAAATCTTCGTGTAAGGCCGACCGGAAACTCTGAACAGAAGAAGAGGATTCTTCGTCCGAAGACAGAAGTCTTTCAAGTGTTTGCATTGACGGAGACAGACACTCAACGAGTTTTGATTCAGAAGGAGACACACCGCTCGAGATGGCAGCAGCAGTCACAGTTGCTGGAACAACATCTGAGCAAAACCAATTGCGGCAATCGGAGGAAGCGGTCGAAAGGGACGATTCATCAAAACTGCTTCTAATCAATGCAGATTGATCAGAAAAGCCTGATGGGATCGACGGTTTATAGCATGTGGCAGCAGATTCATTGCAAATTGTAGCAACTGAAGCAACTTTATCACAAACATTTCCAGCTGAAACACCAAAATCAAAAGCATAACCAGCTGTATTGTATTGGCTAGCGCCTGAAAAACGTTTTTTGCCAGCAATATCATGCAACACAGTATTATCACAGCTTTTCGTTGCCGACGTAGCTTTTTTGCAACGGGGGGCAGCACCCGCCAAAGCAGAAGAGCCACTGTTGAGCCAGATGTTAACAGAATTTCCTACAGCAACACCTTCGCTCAATGACCAGGAATAAGAAGCAGACGTTTCTGGAAGCAAACCAAATGATTGCAAAATATTATTATTCTCCTCAAAGTCTTCTTTTAAACCAGAGCAATCATCTGACTTATGATCTGTGTCACCGTCTGGCCATATTGCTCGCATACTGTTTCGGCCAAAGACACCAACGACACGGTCAATCGGAGAATGTCTCTGGAGAAGGACGTCTCCTTCTCCAACTGAACCACATCCATGGCTTCCATCTTTTCCTCCTGGAACCACTTTGCCCGTCAAAATGCCATCTAAATTACCCGTAAAATCACCGGTACCTGCAGACGAATTCTGCAAGCAAGCGTTTAAGACAAATGCAGGATTTGAAGACGAGTGAAAAGACCCTAAAATGAAACACAAACAGATATATTGAAATGGACCAGATTAAGAACATGCTTGCAACCAGTACAAGATGGTAACCATCGCCATTTAAAATTCTGCTCTAATGTGTTAGCTGGATAATTCTTCTGTAAATGAGCAAATTGAAAATAATCAGCAAGACCAGAAGATTCCAGTTTGCCAAATTTAATGTAGTTTATGATTTATTTCTCTTAGCCCTAAACTATTGCAACTGTAAAGTATAACAAAACAATGATATGCCGTCTCTTTTGAGGGATTCCAGAAATGCGCCTAATAAAAGTACACACAGACGCACGCACGCACACTTTTACCCTTCAAAGTGTTTTAAACCGATTCTAATTATAACAAAGTTAAACTTGAGCTGTGCTGCAATATAGTCTATCACAAATACTGCTACATGTGACCTATGGGCATGTGGCCAACAGGCCAATTTAAGTGGAATGTCTGAACTCAATAAACTTGACCACATTAGAACCAACAATCATTTAGTAATAGAAGACTAGTCTAATAAACTAACCGGAGTCTTTACGTCCATCTGGTCCTTGCTTTTCCAACTGAAGCTCTTTCTGCTCATACTTTGCATTGAGCAACGATTCGCACTCCAATGCACACTCTGAGTCAGCCACAGGTTTGCGACCTGTGACCTCTGACCCGACAACATCGATCAACGCGTACCTCGAATCCACCAGGCGACGCTTCAGAGCTCTATGGCACAGTTCACAGATGCAAGTGATGTCCTTTCCACTCGTGATGACTCGCTCCACCAGACATTTTCGCCAGAGGCAGAAATCCCGGAAGTTCAAGACGTGGTCCACATCCAGATATTCTTGTCTGACCGCCAGATGCAGATACAGCGCATAGTCGTTTTCACACTCATCTGCATGAAACGTATCCTGGCCGAGCGCATCGGCGCAGTTCAACTGGTGAGGACGCTTCCTAGCGGTCAGGTGAGCCAGGATCTCTGTGTCTGGCAGGAAGAGGTCAAGTGGCGCACTCAGATCGGGGAAAAGGGGAATGAGAGATGACGCTATGTGGTTCATTAGATCTCTTTCGATGACGTCAGCCAGAAGACGCAGAACGACGTCACATGACGATTGTCTGTCACGAGGGACACGTGAAGCGAAGGCAGCAGCGTCATCATCGTTCACAAGCAGAGACGATATAGGCCCTGCAGAAGAACTCCCTTCAACATTCCCTCTCGTGACGATCGGTTGGGATCTGGTCCTGTCGACCGACAAGGCATTGGCCGAGTCCACGCCGACTTCCGTGTCAGTCCGATGACATCCGTCACGGGAATTCTCATTGACTATTCCAAAACACAGGAAATCAATTATCTCAGAATGTTCGAGCTGTGAAGCAGTTCCAACAGCATCGACGGTTCTGCTGTGACTCGGAGATGGTAACACCCCACCCAGATGCGCTCTTCCAGTCGGGTAGAGACCACAACAGGACGAGAGGCTGGGTCTAGTTTCAGCAGACACTGCATCGTGGTTGAAACGACAGAACAGGCCAGAGTCAGAAGCAGTTGCAACAGATGAATGAGAAGCACTCTGACTGTTATGCATGCAACATCCAATGTTATCATCTCTCTGCTGTCCTGTTTCATCATACCCAGAGGTCACGACCTCATCTGCTCCCTTCCATCCACTCCCTTGACCTTGGAGAACTGGACCAAACAGTCTTCTGGAAACAGACAGATCCCCTTCCATGGCAAGCCTTCCCTTGCCTCCTCTCATTAACAGATTGCCTGTTGAGACCGGAGGGGCGTCTTCACCCGACCCAACCCCAAAATGACTAGCATCAACGACCCCCTTCTTCCCATAAGAATTTCGATTAGTCCTTTCACCTCTGATAAGATTGCAATCTTCACCTAAACGTATCAACATCCCAAACTCGTTTTCCGTGTAGATTGGGAAGTCAAGCTTCCTCCTCCTTCTGCTACTGCACTGCATGCACCCAAGAGACGAACCAGCACTGTGGGGACCACCCTCAGGCACATGGTGACAGCACGCAAGGTCCTCAAGGCTTTGCGAAAGGATCCTTTCAACCGTGCGGGACAAAACCCCCGGCGATAGAGGTTGGAAAAATTTACTACCTTCTCCCAGAGCGGGACAAGCGTCATTCGACATCTCCACCAAATGACTATTGAGTTCCTGCACGGAGTACTCACTCTGCAACGAAGGCACAGGAGGCCTTCCACCTGAGTCTTCCAGAGCAGACTCGGCACCGACAGAGCGATAGCTCACGTTCGCTCTCAGTTCATTAGCAAAAAATCTCCTAGGCGACAGATCTGGAACAACGTCGTTGCAATGCTCCAAGAGTTCGTTTGAAAGAAGGTGGACAGAGTCGCTTCTCTGTTGAGTATTAGCGGCCACCACACTGCTATTCACAAAATCCCTTGCCATCGATTTGGCAAACTCTCTACAGCACTTGGCTCTTTCCATGCAGCTAAGTATGGAATCATCAGGACAAACGCTTTCTGGATTTCGAGACGACACACTCAAGCGGAAAAGATCCTTCAGCAGTTCCGCACAATTCCCATTTTGTCTTCCCGTTGGTTCGAACGGAGGCTCTGTCTGATTGGCCGGCGATGCACGAGGTGATGACCCAAGCGCCGGAAAGGCCTCATTGTACCTACACCAACAGACAAGAAAATACGGCTAAAAATATGTCCTAGAGTTTGTGCAATGGAATACTTTACATTTGAAGAACATCAAATCCAAAAGACTCGTCTGAAAAGAAACTGCCGACCAACTCATGCTCACAACTGCCTTACTAAAGACACATTACTTTCACTCTACCCTAGAAACAGATCTTGTCAAGTCTAGTAATGGTTGACAATGATTCTTGTTGTCCAGCTTCAGTAACATTGATTGATTGATTGATTGATGAAGCAATGAGGACTTGTGCCCAACAAATGCATAATAATAATAATAAAATAATAATGATAATATGTATGAGAAGAAACTGTTAACTTTGGATTGACACTGCAAATGGATATTCAACACTTCAGACGACTCTCCTAATCCTAGTTCACATCTCGAAGATTAATGACAACTTCACAAGTAACTGGCTACTTATGACAAAACAAAGCCAAATTTTAAGGCACACTTAAAACCTAATGTATCTAATGCCATCATCAAATATCTCTGGTATCCATCCACCTACTTACTTACTCTCTGACTGGATCCTTTGTTTCTTTGTTTTCTTCATCATCCATCTCTTCATGAAGAACTTCACTGCTGTTCTTCACTACTCCATTTGACTCAACTACAAAACAGTCAGGAGTCAAGTATCATCAGAGTGAGACCACGATTTACTTTTCTTCAACCCTCCCTTAATGATAACAGTTTATCAAGAGCAACTGGGAAGCCAGTGCAGCTCAACATTTAAGTGATAAGGAAGGTACTAGTGTCTTCCATACTAAGCCTAAGCAAGAATGAAACAGATGATCCTAAAAGAGGTTGTGCACAATTATACAAATTTTACAGCACCTTTGATGGGTTTAACAAATGCCATAAACAATTACAATTCCACGTAAAGAAGTCAGGACAATATTATGAGAGTAGTTTCAATAAATACAACTTGTGAACGACAGAAGAAAGCAGACTAATTGCTTAGCTCTGCAAAAGGCAAGTATACAGTTGAACCCAAAATTCAGGGCAATAGCTTATTAATGAGTAATATTTCATATCATCAAAGTGGTTGTTGACAGACAGAGTCTGGTAGCCAGAGATACCCAAGAGATGGGAGGAGGAGGATGTCTGATGAAGGCAGTCACAGTATAGTAAGAATGTCCATCTCTAGCTGTACCGCTAATTAAGCCATCCTGCTGATAACTGCAGAACTGCTTGGATCATTGGTCAACCAACGGAAGATCTATGGACAAAACTAAAGAAAAAGGCACAGTTATTATTTGGTAGGAGAGACAAACTGGATACAGATCATTCTGGATAGTCAGAACATTGGTCTGTCACACTACTAAGGTGGGCTTTGTTGAGGATGAGAGAGGCAGATGATCAGAAGGGTTAGAAGGGCAGTAATTCTTGGAGAAGCACGTGACAATTGTATTGTATGAGGCATAAACCATTCATTCGAGTTTCCTCTGTCCAGCGATGCAACAGTTCATCCACAAATTCTTCTGCAACATCAAACTCGTCCTGAAAATAAAATTTAAACATAATGCATGTCAGATAAACTAAATGTAAGGTAAATTAATGCTAAGCAAGGCAGTTAGAATGTAATGTAGTGAAAATGGCTCATATTTGGAATTAGTGAGACTTAGGCTTACTCAGATTTTGGCCCAATAAGTTCATCAACGGTCCAGTTTGGCATAATAGTCAGATTCAGTCATGTTAACACGTTCACTAACAAGCATATTGAGCCATTTTATTCTCATAGAGCAGGCCAATTGAAATACTTGACCAACAGAATTACATTGGGAGAGATTAACTCATGCTTCTGAATGCAATCTCATGAAATTGATCCATGGCCAAGTTCCACTTCAGACACATGCATATCATTATTTACAATGTTAGATCATTTACATAAATTATGCTAATTCATGGCTTTCTGTTGAAAGCTGCAATCAAACATATTATTCCATCAGTAAAATAACCGTACCAGATGAGGACTTCAACCCTTTAACGACCAGCGCAATTGATTATGCCTTACGTTTTACAACACGCTGGTCGTTAAAGGGTTAAGTGACCAAACGACCTCATCGCATCTCTCTCATCACAATGCTCAGAGCATCTCTCTCATCACAATGCTCAGAGCATCTCTCTCATCACAATGCTCACTACATCTCTCTCATCACAATGCTCACTACATCTCTCTCATCACAATGCTCACTACATCTCTCTCATCACAATGCTGAGAGCATCACTCTCATCACAATGCTCACTACATCTCTCTCATCACAATGCTCACTACATCTCTCTCATCACAATGCTGAGAGCATCTTTCTCATCACAATGCTCACTACATCTCTCTCATCACAATGCTGAGAGCATCTTTCTCATCACAATGCTCAGAGCATCTCTCCAACAGAACACATTTCAAATCTGTGATTCTACAATTGCAAATATAGTTTGCATTCCCAGGCATTCACCCTTCAACATTTCTGGCCCTGTCAAATGTCAACGTGTTTGAACCCTACTACACCAGAGATGGCAACGATTAATTGAACTGCCAATCGATTAGAATTAGCTACTGAGATTTGCTAATCTTGTAGCTAATCAAATAGAATTAGAAGTAGCGCAATCTTGTACTTAATCAATCAGAATTAGAATTTGTCGAACTTAGACAAACGGAGCTATTCGATTACAATCAGCTGTTCGTCTAATCGACTAGCTATTGGTCTCTGTTCTCCTCCACTAATGAGTGACTATCACTCACTGACCTGCTTGAAACACGACCTCATGTTTTCCAGAAGCACACATCGTCGCAAGTCTTCCTCATTCATCTGTCTCTTTGGGTCACGACCCCCTCCTCTCTTTGCCCCAACTGAGGCCAGTCGACCCCTCCAGAGGTCGTCGAGGGCGTCCTCGCCTCTCAGAGAGCGAACGTCCTGCTCAAGAATGCTCTGAATGACGTGCAGGAAGACGCGAGAGTCGACTCCAAAGTGCTCGAGGCTTTCGATTATCCAGCTGCGAAGGGACGATGAAATATTTTCACGAACATTTGCGACCACTCCCGGAGTCATCTCCAACCTTCCAAGCAACAATGCACCTGCAACAACACATGTTCAACTCACACTCAGCAGAAACAAACATGAAATGCAACATGCTTTTCAACATAATGTGCAGAGTAAAGCACAGCAGCATGTCAAACATTTCTACAGCAATGAGCATGGGATGGCATCTGCCTTTTGTGCATGTATTCAGACACTTGATGTAGTGACCTTATTACCTTTCAACATTATGCATACGTCATGCAGGTTTTAGCATCCCCCTTCAAAATTGACCGAAAACAAATATAAGGAATAATGAATGTGTGGGTAAATTATGGATTGTTGGATGGATGCACTTCTGGCTTGAAAGATTGAAATATGGATTGATGGATAGATGCATTAATGAACGGATGGATGCATTCTGAATGGGTGGGATGGATTCGTCGATGGTTGTAAAAATGGGCGGCAATCTCATGAACTAACAAGTAAACGTAGAGCTGACGGAAAACTGTAGGGTAAAATTCGCAATTTACATTGAAATGACAAGGAACAAACTAAGTGACAGGCTTCGATCAAGTCAAAGTCTATTCGATCAACCAAAGACAGGGGTTGAGCCTGAAGCCGGCCTGCGAGGTCGATGTCCGTCAAACGGCAAGAAAAAAATCTAGATGCGAAACACAGCCGATAACTACAATCACTCTTTAAACTCTTCAAATTTCGAAACAGATTCGTATATATGAAATGTAGTGAGACAAGAATCCTTAATTTAGCATACTTTTAATATTTAAGGCTTAGCGTGGTCAAGCTGAAGACAATTTTCGACCCACCATAAACGCAAACATTGAGCAAACCAAAACGTATCGAGTCAAAGACGCATTTTTAGAAGCGTTTCAGTCAACTCACTGCTAAATCGTAAAGTTTAGCAAGTCATCGATGCTTTTGCAGGCATGGATTGGCACCAGAATCGAATTTTAATGCAACTTTTGCAACACAAATCGTCATTCCTCCTTAAACCTACGGTTTATCCTCTAAACCCGTGCTGCTCGAGTATCAATATTGCGTAAATCTCACGGCACATGGTAAGATACGAACGCAATGTAAATAATAACTGCCGACTTAAAATATATTAAAAGTGAAAAATAAACAAAAGATCTTGGAATTATCGAGACGTTATATTCATAGCTGATGTAATTGCTGTATTAAATTTCCTTCTGGCGTTAAACTGCAATTTTGTATTACCCTGTGTGATAATCTCCTTACCCGATATTTATCATCTGAACCGAATCACCAAACGAGTTTAAATGCCCTGTAAAATAGTTCCTAAATATTTTATATGACAAATAGAATTTCTTTATTAACACTTTGAAAGTGCAATAAGCAAAGTTATCTGTAAAAATGAGTTGAAAAGGGCGCATTGCTGTGAGAAATTTTTAAACTGTGCAACAAAGATACGCACTTTTTATAGTGCAGCTGGATAAATTACGTCATATTATCACGTGATTATTTGCAACGACTCAATTGGACGACAGCACCTCTATCAAACGAAATAATTAAAATATAAACGAATCATTACATTACGGCTGCCCAAGTTTTTAAAAATTCACCTATTAGCACAACTGCAAGTTTTTCCTGGAATTCTCAGTATTTCAAATTCGACAGATTCTACTTATACTACATGGTGATACTGATTAGCCTTTCATTAGAATTAGTATTTCAGTCAAGACGTCTACAATCTTGAACTGAAGAATTTCTCCATGATGGACACAATACATTGAATACAATAGAATACAATATTGTATTGTATAACTATGCATTTATAACACGCTTTACCAAGACAAATCTTTGAGATCTGAATTTCATTCTGAAGAAATATATGGTTCTGTTCTCTAGTCGCCATTGAACTTAACTTTTCACAGGCTTCTTCTCCACTGCTCTTTTACTGAATCAATGCTTAGCTCGAAAAATTAGTTCATGCCCCACACTCTTTGACCTCTGCGTAAAATCATCTCTCGTGTAGGTGATACTTCGCAAATTCTTGCTAACTGCCTGAAGCTTGTATTCATGCACTTGGGGCAAGCCTCAGAGCCTTCTAAGAGGACCTCTAGGTAAATATATAGTCGGTGTTGGTGACTTTGACAGCGCTGCCCTGCTTTAATTTAACCATGGCGTCGTATTTACCTCGTGTGTGCTCTGGTGCAATTCGTGGCTTTTTAGGGGTGAAACCTACTGGCTTCAGCGGATCTTCAGCAGCATGGTAACTTTAATTTAGTGGGCCAATTTTTGAAGTTTTTTTTCACGAGCTTGACATGCTTTTTGTTGTCTGAAACACGCGGAGAAATCTTACAGCGCGATTGACTTTGACCGGTAGTCTGAGGCGTGAAGTGATGCAAGAAATCCCTATGATCATTTAATTGGCACAATATATAGAAAGTGTGGCCGAAAACTTCTGCGGCCGAATGCTTTTCGCATATGCCTAAAATGTCTTAGATGGGGTAAAGCAGTTTTGTATTGAGTGTAGGCAGTGCAGTATTAATATTCATGGCAAAAAATTGTGCAGACGTGATTGCTGAGTGCCTATAGTGTGGGGTAAAATGTAGAGGGAGAAATGAGTAAGTAGCCTATTTGCATCTGACATGTTCATCAATCCATCCTTTGGAAGTAGTAGAATTAAAGGTAGCCATACATGTATATGACCTTAAGTGGTACAATACTTGAAACAGGGTTTGGCATCGACTGGCCAGCACAACAGAAACGTCGCAGAAATCCGAAAATGGAGAGGGGAGTTCTTCGACAGACGCTAAGGATGCAAAACCTGCATCTGATCAGAATTCTGGCTTTGAAGAAGAAAGGAAAAAGCTGCAAGAACAACTGGATGAAGTTCAGGTGAATTTCTATTTATATATATTTGACTCTTGAAATGTTCATTACTGGTGCAACGTCAATGGATTTGCATTGTCAGTAGGTATTAACTGAGCATTTTAACAATTGATTATGGCTGTCATGAGACCTATTTCAATGAGCTCAGGTATCTTTACTGAAGTGACTGAACTCCACTAGTCTTCTTCTCTTCTTTTCAATAAGCAATCATTTTATGTGCATTGCAAGATTAATAAAACTGTATCATGTTAAAGTTTGATGTATGATAATGCCTATGATGTACTGGTGGTTCTAGGTAAATTTTTTCGCCATCAATTCTTCGCCGCATCAAATACACGTACATGGAAGCTGGATTGATGAAACAAATATACCTAAATGGAAGCAGGATTGATTAAAAGAAATATATGTACTTGGAAGCAGGATTAAGAAAAATTAATATACTGAAATGGAAGGGGATTGATTAAAAGAAATATGCCTAAATTGATGCGGGATTGATGAAAAGAAATACACCTAAATGGAAGTGGGATTGATGTTGAAAAATGTGTTGTTCACAATACTGGTTGGGTGAATGATTCGCTTAATATAATCTTAGATGATGTTGTGTTTTCTGTGATAGGACAAGTACAAGCGCGCATTGGCTGAGACGGAGAATGTTCGCCAACGCCTGCAGAAGCAAATCCAGGATGCAAAGCTCTTTGGAATTCAGGGCTTCTGCAAGGACCTTCTTGAAGTGGCTGACATACTGAACAAGGCCACAGAGAGCATGTCAAAAGAGAACCTCAAGGGTGCAGATCCTGCGTTGAGGACGCTCTACGAGGGACTCCAGATGACCGAGACCCAGTTACACAAGGTCTTCACGCGTCACGGTCTCGTCCAGGTTGACCCCAGAGAGGGAGAGAAGTTCGACCCCAATTTCCACGAGGCACTTTTCCAGCAGCCTCTGGTGCCTGGAAAGACGCCTGGATCTGTCTCGGTCGTCAGCAAAGTCGGATACAAGTTGCACAGTCGGACTCTGCGACCGGCTCTTGTTGGAGTATTTTCATCCAGCTAAAACGCGAAAACAAAACTTTCCGACTCATTGGACATTTTTCATTTTCAAAAACGATTAGTTTGATATTGCCATTGATTTATTCCATATCGGCTGCTCTTGGTTTATCGAGACTTCTACATTTTCAATTGAGAAACTATTTGGAACTTGTGAAGTTTCAAGCAACAGTTTTTGGAAACTGGTGAGAATTTCTTAGTTGCTGGACGAAACATGGCGATGCTGTGAAAAGTATAAAAGAATTTCGGGGAATTTTCTAATAATGTATCTTAATATGATGAGTTACTGATTTTTTTATATGATGGTTTTCATAACGGTAGGTTGACAGGTAGTTATTATTTGGTACTGAGATAGTGTGCTTGTGTAAGCCCTTGAATTTGAGAGACATCTGATGTTGAATCTGTGTTTCGACAGATAAAGGTACTGCAGTCTGACAACTGAGGAAATTTAGTTGTGAGCTCCATGGTTCAAAAAGATTGCCCTTTGCAATGTAGGCATAAAAAAAGTCAACATCCACAGGGGCAGCGATACTCTGTGGAGTGGCTTGAATTGTGAACAACTGATGAGGGATTTGAGCTAGTAGCTTGTAATAATTAGTAGCTTCTATTGTGCCGTTGTCTAATGTTTACGGTATCAACTGATGGCAAGCCATAACCAATCCACAGTCATGTCAGTATCAATCAATCAAAGAGTCTTTGTAGCACCACAACCCAACACGTCTGGATGATATTGCTGCAAGATCAATTGATTCGATAGAGCTTCATATCTGAGAGCAGCCATGGATATGAAGTGTTTGTGATGTCATTTTACTTAGTCTCGACATATTAACGAGTTCCTCGCTAATATTTGTGTCCGAAATTCTCGCCTCGTAGACCACTCATCATAGCAAAGATGGCTGAAAGCTTGCCATATGGGATTAGTACCAGGACGATCTGAAAATAAATTTGATTTTGAGGAGATAGAATGAGAAAACAACGAATCCATACTTTTTGAACCTTCGATAATTGATGTGGCAGAGCATAAATTTTACGATACTTTATTTCACAGTATAGGTTGATCTGCAATCATCTACATTTGTTCATTGAAATAACAGCAAGCACAACTAAGTAAGTATATAAAGAAACACCGAACAGAAGCTCTTATAATATTTGAATTACTTTATTACAGATTAAATTTATCGGGTGGATTGAACCGCTACCGTGAACGAGCACGTTGAAAGTGGGCGCTATACAATTGATGCTTACGCAAATGAACTGAGTGGATGAGATACTTACCTTAAAGTAGCTCAAATTCGTTCGCTAGAGGGCAGTGACGTTGACTATAGGTGTTCACAATCTTATGAAAATAAACGAACTTTGATATTTTGCGATTATTTCGCGTTTTTCTTTAGTTTCGTACGGTTTAGCTGAAATAAAAACTCAGCCATGCGAGTTTTGCTAGGTTTGTTGAATTTATGCTGGATTTCCCAAAAGAGGTTTTGCACAACTTGTGGCTTAAGTTGAACGTTGGTTGGCTTGTTGTGGACCCAGTTGTTATTGAGTATTAGAAAGAAGTCGGGCTGCGACTCGGGTACAAATGAGTGCTGCTCCGGATCAAATCACTGTTGCTTATGAGCAAATGAGCGCTAGTCCAATGGACAATGAGGATATTGTGAATGAGGTAATGATAACTTTTGATAAACGTGGAACGCCTTGAAGCTTCGCCAATCGCTCAAGTGTTGCTGAGTCCCTCTTCCGATGAGACGAGGCTGGCGGCATGTGTTGAGTGTGTGAGGGGTTGAGCAGAGGAAGTGAGTTCGATTCCCACTGCCCCAAGGTTGACTAGTCCTTCTTTCATAGATGACAAATCAGATGTATAACATGATGGGCCCATGGCATTGCTATCATACAGATAGATTCAACTTCTGTAATAACTTACCATCATCCGTTCATACTGTACTTTAATAGTAATGCAGCTTGTCTGTTTGAAATTAAACAAAGGTATTATTATAAAGTGAATATTAGATATTTATCTGTCAGACAAGATAGCATGTCTTAACTTTGATCTTTGTGTTTGAAGACTCAATGCTTCCAAACGGTTGAAAGATGATCTGGCAGAAGCACATCAGATGATAATGGGAAGTCAACTGTCATGGATTCTGATGACCTTTGCATGAACACCATGATTACATTATGTTCTTTACATTACAGGTGGTGGCAGTGGATTCGTTGGGAGATACCTGCTGACCCTTTTACAACGTAAAGGTCACGATGTAACTGTAATTTCTCGTACCCGTGGCTCAGACAAGATTACTTGGGTAAGAATGCAGTCAACCAGTCATTGTTACCTATTGTGACAGCAATTTCATTGTCATCATCATTCAGTATTATCATCTCCAACACTTAAATTTTGTGCTATCATTGCTTCATTGTCTATTATCGTTGCTTTTTACCGTTGCATGGTTTTCATAAGGGCAATGTTTGTCAGACATGAATAGTAACTGATTTCTGTTGTAGGGTGATCTGAAGAAGAATGGTTTGCCAGAGAACTGTGGTGCAGTTGTCAATCTGGCAGGAGAAAACCTTATGAATCCTAAGAGAAGGTGGGATGATGATACCTGTCAATCAATGTCATATGTACATGGAGATCTGTCAATCAGATCTGTCAATCAGAGCAATAGATCAGATCAATCATCTGTCAATAATCGATTAATAAATCAAGCAATCCATCAAAACATTTGTTGACCCATTGACCAGTCCATTCATCCATCAAGCTAGTCAGCCACCCATTCATCAATTCATCCATCGATTCATTCATCAATTCATCTTTCAATTCATCTTTCAATTCATCTTTCAATTCATTCATCAATTCATTCATCAATTCATTCATCAATTCATTCATCAATTCATTCATCAATTCATTCATCAATTCATTCATCAATTCATTCATCAATTCATTCATCAATTCATCTTTCAATTCATTCATCAATTCATTCATCAATTCATTCATCAATTCATTCATCAATTCATCCATCAATTCATCCATCAATTCATCCAGTCAGCCATCAATCAATTCATCCAGTCAGCCATCCATAAATACATCCAGATCGTGTTATTTTGAGAGTAGATCAGAATTAAATCAAATCTTGATTGTACCGTCTCATATTGAATGAGGATTGGATCTCAATTGGATTTTGTTTGGTTAAATTCAATCTAAATCAGAGACTTGAATACTTTAGTAATAAATATTGAAGAGACTTAATAATTTATTAAGTGTAGTTTTTTACTTTATTCACCAGATGGAATGATGCTTTCAAGTCGGACCTGATTTCAAGTAGAACGGAGACGAATCGTCAGTTGGTCGAAGCCATCGTAGCTGCCAAATCTCGCCCTAAAGTCTGGGTCTCTGCATCGGCAATAGGTTGTCCTTGGTTGCTATAGGTTGTCATTGGTTGCTATAGGTTGTCATTGGTTGATATAGGTTGTCCTTGGTTGCTATAGGTTGTCATTGGTTGATATAGGTTGTCCTTGGTTGCCATAGGTTGTCCTTGGTTGCTATAGGTTGTCATTGGTTGCTATAGGTTGTCATTGGTTGCTATAGCTTGTCATTGGTGCTATAGGTTGCTTCCATTTTCAGTTCTAATTACCTTCATTGTCTTTTTTTAACTTTGTCAATTTGTCATTTTTGATAAAACAAATACATTTGTGCTTCTGAAAAATGCAATGGATCCTCCAGAGAATGGTCTGAGACAGAGAGATTCTCAAATCCCTTTCCAATGTTGTTTAACCAGCCGTGTCGTGACTCACAGATGAGTGCTTTTAAACATTGGCGTACATACAGGACATGTTACATGTGTGAAGATTTCGTAATAGTACTGAATGACTATAAGAGTAAATCGGTGAAACTGAATGTTCACAGGGTATTATCCACCCAACAGAACAGCCATCTACACGGAAGACAGCGAAGGGGGAAAGGGAAGCTTCCTTGCTCGTCTATGCTTCGAAACGGAAAAGTCTTCCGCTCTTCCACCGAGCGTAACCGATGTCAGGCACATTACAGTCAGAATCGGTATATGTCACAGACAGGTGCTGCCATCTGTACAGTTACAACTGTGCGATGGATATTGCTTTTAAAGTCACAAACTTCATTTTTTGATTTTAAAGCTAATCAGCTCTAATCCTAGAACTTCTGGAACACTATTAAGAGTGAAACACCATGCACTGCCTTACTGGCATTTACACATACATGTAAATATTATTAGTTATGAGGTTTTTAATTATCTGGCTTAAGTGTTTGTTAGACTTGTTGTCAATGAATGCGCAACGTATTCTGATGTTAAATCTTCTTCAGATGAGGCAGAGGATCGAAAAGGATGAAGCAAAGTGGGATTGAAGAATTAGATCAGAATGATACTTCTGGTCAAGACATTTCTTTCTAACTGACAAATTCTATTCACATGAATGTTTTTGTGTGTGTGTTTGTATGGCAGCTTTTAGTTCCTCACAAAAACTTTGTGCTGTCTTTATTGTCACAAATTTGCACCTTTTGCCGTCAAAGGGTTTTGTTAAATTGTCTGTTGTATTGAATTAGGAATTGTATTAGCCAGAGACGGTGGGACTATTCAGAGTCTCCTCACTCCATTCCGCATTGGACTCGGTGGACGAATAGGTTCAGGGAAACAATGGTTCCCATGGATACACATGGATGACCTCGTTGGAATAATCGCTCATGCAATTGAAAATGAAAAAACAACAGTAAGTTTATTTACAGGGATGATTAGGGTAAAGAAGGTTAAAGAACATAAGATATTAAGGTAAGGAAGGTTAAGGAACCTTTATGAAGATTAAGGAACATAAGATATTAAGGTAAGGATGGTTAAGGAATCTTTATGAAGGTTAAGGAACATAAGACAAGGTAAGGATGGTTAAAGAACCTTTATGAAGATTAAGGAACACGAGATATTAAGGTAAGGAAGGTTAGGGAACCTTTATGAAGGCTAAGGAACATAAGGGTAAGGATGGTTAAAGAACCTATATAAAGGCTAAGGAACATAAGATGAGGTAAGGAAGGTTGATGAACCCTTTCGACGGTTATGGAACATGTGACAAGGTCGGGAAGGGTAAGGAACCTTTACAAAGGTTAAGGAGCATAAGGTAAGGAACCTGTATGAAGGTTATGGACAAAGGTTAAGGAAAATAAGGTAAGGAAGATTAAGGAACCTTTATGATGAAGGTTATGAAACATAAGAAGGTAATTTAAGGAACACTAGGTAAGATAGCATGCAAGGTAATCATTTAACTGTTTCACATCTTTATAAATAAGTCTTCAAAAGGTTACGTTATTCAGTCGCAAGTCATCAAGATCTTTGTAAACTTCTCAAAAGCGTCATTATTACAACATAGATGTAATGTAAGATGTGCTATGGTTTAGCAGTCGAAATGTTGAGTCCGGTGCTTTTTATCTCATAATTGCATAACTCTTAGCAAGCATTTGTCATCATTGTGACATCACAGGGCGTCTTGAACGGTGTTGCACCAGAATGCGTCACAAACGCACAGTTCACATCAACGCTTGCAAAAGCATTGTGTCGACCTGCGATTCTTTCTGTTCCTGGATTTGCAGTACGTTTACTTGTCGGCGAAGACAGAGGCAAAGCGATACTCGAAGGTCAACACATCGTGCCAAAAAGAACACTTGAATCTGGCTACAAGTTTATTTATCCAGATCTGAGGTCTGCTTGTAAGAGTCTTGTTAGGGAAAAGTGAGTCACAAGAGGTGAAAGACGCAGATCTCGTCGTTTTGGCTCACAACGCTTAGCTTTTGGTTTGTGTGATATTTTTCTACAATTTTTACCTAATAATACCGGTGACATTATTCCTCAATAAAAATGCTGCAATCAAATGAGCTGTCTGGTGGTGAATTAGGTTCACGTTTTGGCTCCATTACTTTTGAAACCAATTAAAATAATTGCATGTATTGTAATGCAAATCGCCAATGATATTTTGGCGCAACACAATGACCAGCTTACACTGACGCTATATCAATAGCCATGTTGTTTTGTCCATTATGTTCTATGCCAGAAGTCGGCTATTGTTTTAAAATTATTTTTATTCACAGAGTACTGTCATGCAGTGTAGACTAGATCATTAAGAGTTTTACTCTGCATTCTGATGCCATTCTAGCATCTCGACCGGAGTCTACGTCCAAGCTTCCTCCTCTGGGGTCATTTGTATTTATAAAGGTCATCCACAGAATCGAATTCCTTCCACTTCCCCATTTGGCATTATACCCAGTCTGCCTTACTTCTCCAACGTAGCCTATTACAAGGGATTAGATTCCGCTAGGAACCTGTTGATCGTGCGCATCTAGTTGTACTACTGGCTGAGATCATCTGGAAATGAGACGAATTTGCTCCAACGCAGTTCGGATAAAAGGGGCTTTTAGCTACCATCCGAATTGAAGTGGAGACACCATTCCCTTATGTCTGCTCAATCCATCGCATTCTTTACGCCAGCCAAAAATGCATCCGTCAATTTGAATAGTAGGCTACTGTTATTGTAACTCCAATCCGCAGGTGGCTATTTAAGAAAGAGTTGAATTTGTTGAAGATTGAGATGAAGGGGTTGGTTGAAGGGTCGTGGCATCCTTTCCAAGTGGCAGCGAAGGCCAGTGGTCGAAGCACCCACAGCCTACGGTTGCTGCCATAGTAAATGTCGGATTGCTTTGGCTTTATGCTGGTTACGTCATTGCTTCCCATGAGCGAACATATCTGGCGTGGTGGTCATACATCGTCGTGGCATTCCTCCAGCTGGCCCATCCCTCCCTGTGGGGGGGACTGACGCAGACGCCCTCCCCCACCCACCATTCGTGCAGCCTTTCGTAGACCTGGTGATGCTTCGTTCGTTGCGCCTCGTGTATCAATGCACAGAGACGACACCAGAATTTGGTGTCTATGTAGTCTCCAGTTCCTTTCCAGCGGAAGTAAGAGTTGTAGAGGTCGTCGTCTTTGTCGACCTTGAGCAGGTACTCTGCGAGGGCTTTCGGCGATTCGAAGTCATCGACGTGGATGTAAGAGTGGGGTGGGGCGAGACGGGCGTAGTCCTCCCGTCGGGCGCCCATCACCACAGGAACGACGTTGTTTGGATCGCTACAAACATCGTTTAGAGATTGATTCAGGTAATAATTCGGTTGGTAGGTCATTAGTAAAGCTGCTGCATAACATAAACTACATTGACTTATAATAGCTCCGGAGAACTAAACTCCTATTAGGACACAAATGCATTACACAGGATCACATTTATATTCACAATGAGGAGGAGGGCCAAACGAGTATTCTACTGCGTTATCTCAAATTTATAAAACGCTTCTCGTGTCGCATTGCAAAAGATTTATAGAGCGTCTCAGGAAGTAAAGACTATTCAGACTTCAGAGTCGTTTTCAGTGCGAATGCATGCTCCGTGGCAAATGAAACGCCTTGAGACAGGGTGACGACGAGACATACATGTAGAGGATGCGGTTTTGAACTTTCTAAGGTGATAGAATAAAATCGGGTCGACGATACCTGAGGTTTCTTCCGAGTGCGTTCCAGTAGATCTTTTCCGTGATGTAGTCGACGCAATTGGAATTCTCGAAAGCCAGGTAGAACTTGTACTGTCGCAGTTTCTGATTGCAACTTGAGTCTCCACGATAGCACCTCAACGTTCCACATAATCCGTAAATATCGACATCTGAAAATGATCAACAGCAGCAGGAGTTTTTATCGTATTTCTTATTGGTGTTGCTATTATTTCAAGTATTAATATGTAAGTTCCCAGAAGAGGTACAATTGTAATTTCATAGAAGAGGAATAAATGTAATTTCCCGGAAGAGGTGTAAATGTAAGTTCAAGAAGAGGTTTCATTGTACATTTTTAGAATATGTGTAGACTATAATTTCCCAGACCAGTACTTTACCCATACTGACCAATGTATTTCTTCAGTTCGTTGACATAGTTGTGCCTTCCGTTGGGGGCGCCACAGTTGGAAACGAACCAGGCCACCTTCTTCGTCTTTCCTCTGGCGTAGTTCATCGGGGCTTTCAACGGAAGTGACGTGTAGTTGGCGTAGAAGGTGAACCTCTCGTAGGGCGTTACGATAGTCGAGTCCGTCCTGTAGGTAGCCGTCCAGTTGACGACATTCGCCAGTTTCTCGAGGGAAGGTCTGCTCACTGCAGACTCCAGGAGGAAGAGAATCCAGATCTGAGTGGGAGGGCGCTGGAAGAGGGGCTTCATGACAAAGTCTTTGTAGAGGATGGCATCCGCTGTGCTTCCCTCTTCCATGTCATCAGTCAGGGTGCATTGGTTGATGGGACACTTGTGTTCTAGGAAACGACCTTGACCTCGCCTCATGTCGCTGTCGAGACCTTGATAGAGGAGGATCTTCTTCAATCGATTACCTGCGGCGGTCAATACAACGGTTACAACAGCATTTATCTTTATGTTCGTTAAAGACTGAAAATCTTTTCCACAGGAAACGGAAGGATCATGGAAGGTAAGAGACGGTAAGTAGGTGATATGATGTAGGCTAAGCAAGGAAGTTGAAGCAGGGTCAGACAAGTAAGGCCTTTGAGTAGGCCTATAGTTTAAAGTTGGTCAGGCTAATGAAGTAAGAGTAAAAATAATGCAGGTAAGGTTAAGCGAGGTCAGGTAAAACCGTAAGACGAGATAAGATATATATTATAGAGAATATACAAATGTAAGGTAGACCCCGTCAGATTAAGCGAAATAGTGCAAGGCAGGATGGAATATGCAAGGACAAGTGCGAGGCAGATAGAAAAGTAAGCGGTCAAGTAGAGTAAGGTGAACAATGTGAAGTTCAGAGAAGTCGCTATTAAATGAAGATTGAACTTATACCTGGTAGATACGAATGACCCAAATGGATCTGGTTGAGTATTCGATCCTCCATCTGTCCTTCTTCTGGCCAGATGAGACCACTTCCGGTGTTTTTAAACCGGAAATAGTCGTCCCATCCTGTCCGATTGCTCGTGTGAACTTGGGCCTTGAAGTTCCGTATCAGCTGTCGACGTTCTTTAATGGGATCCGGGTGATCGAGTCTCGTCAATGGGATGAATCGGTGAGCAGTGGTGCTGGTCGCCCGTCCGCCCTTAGCTTGGATCGAAGGAGGGACCCTTGGCCCCAAATGAAAGCGCAGGATGGGGTCCTCGGGGGCCGAGATCCTTGGCCCAGAATGAAAACGCAGGCCGGGATCTTCAGGAGACCCTCTTGGTTGTTCGGATGGAGAGTTGGTGGAGAGGAAGAGACGGATGCTGAGGATGAAAGTCACGAGGAACCAACCGAGCAAAAGGATTCGAATGAATGAAAGCCTCATAACTTTGGGGAATCTAATTAAGAGATTCTAAGCTACGAAAAGTCTAATGAGATCAGAACCGTTGAACCGAGACGACGCTAAGGAACCAATTGTGTTATCCATCCTAACATTATTCTACTCAACCTTACTTCTAACCTAATCAGTTATAGAGTGTTCATAAGAACTAGAGTTCTTTCAATTCGATGTGAGTATCGATCTATGACTACAGTATGTCACTATGGTCTATGTATCGATTTGATGACTAATGGGTTTAAATCGTTCATAACGGGGTAATTCTCATCTACAATTAATCGGTATACAGTCCGTCCTAATCGCCATCTTCAAAAGAGTCCTTACACGAAACGTTCGCCTGAGTTTAATTCACACTCAACAAACAACGAAACTTTATGAAAACCAGAGCAAACAAAGGCTACCGTACTACGCTAAGATCAAAAAGTCTCGATCAGAAAGGTTGAAAACTCCGACGCGTGTATTGCAAAGCGTGACCCAGCTCACGAGCAGTCGAGCGAGCTATGTGTACTTGGCCTACAGAGCGCATTGAAAATAATGTTAGCGTTTGAAATTCCAATCTGAAAGGCATGCACATTAACAGATTGGCCGAGCAATTATACTGAGGGGGAGTCTTACGAATGCCGCAGTCAGTGTCTTTACGGTCGACTAACCCTTGACAACGTAGAACAAGTGTACAACTGCTGCTGTCACAGAGCGTACAATTTAATAGGAATTGTACATTCACCAGCCAGTTGCAGTTGATTAATATGGCAACAGCGTAGACTGGTTGACGTGAAGGGATATATGACGTTCGTAAGTATCATGTCGACGTTTCTACGAATAGATTGATGCTCGTCGTCTTTTCAAGAATAAGCCGATGTTTCTGAATTGAACGTGAGTCCACAAACACAAACAAAGACACTAACACTGGTATTAGTAATTAATGACACTAATTAAATAATGGTGAGATGAGAAGCATCCTTCAATCGAGCCTTAGAGGCCGACATGGCTATGAAGTGCTAGCGATTTCATTCTCTTAGCTTCGGCATATGAGGGCCTCGGCATATGAGGGCAATGCTATCATTCAATGTCCCATCTGTCTAGTGACAGTGTATACAGTATACGGTCAGCGTAATCATCATAGCTGAGTTGACTCTGGATGATTGGCAGATGGAGTGGATTCGACCTCAACAAACTTAACCTCTTTGTTCGGTTTCGTTTTAATACTACATCGGTTTATTATAAACAAGCTGTCGTCGTCGTTCGTTTCTTTCCAATCTTCTGGTTTGTTGTCCAATTGCCAGAAATGAAACGTCTGACACGGGTTCAGAGGTCAACCCACCTTAACTCGCCCAACATTCCTGAAATTCAAGACGCTTTTCTCGGTCTTTTCATTAGTGGACCTTCGTTCATCATCTCCGCCCCTTCCCCAATGCTCCCCCAATGCTATTGGGGGAGGGCCCCCCACTCTGCCCTTACTAGACTTCCCAAGGGTGAGTCAACGCGTCCTACAACAACGGCTTCGTGTTTGATATAGACCGAAGTCTAAGGCAGACAACAGACTGCAGTTGCAGGGACTCAGTCGGAAAGGAAACACCAAGTACGACGTCATTATACCACCAACTACGATTAGCAAATGCTTAACGATGAATATACTATTATACTTACTTACTTTCTAGTGTCCTTTTAATCTCCTACGGCCGCCAGAGGGAGGGGTCGTATGTACGTACATAAATAACTTCACAATCCATCGATTGGAGACTTTTAATTACACTTGAGTAGGACGTGTACTATTTTATATGCTGTTGTCCACATTTTTATGAATCATAAAAAAATCTTATGATCCCAGATATAGACCTAAGAGAACACGTTTTCAAGATATATCGTATGCACCTCTCGACTTTGCTCTATTTTCAACCAATGAATTGCCAGGGTGATATCTAGCATGTTTTGCCAGATGAAGAGAAGTAGAGCAGCAACTTTATTTTCTTAGCCTCGGCATATGATATATCATCCTTACATGCGTGCGGTCAGGGACCTATCATAGTTGGGTTGGCTAAGTGGTTCATATGGAGCACAAGTCTCGACACAATTTAATGCCATGACAGTCCAGCAAGCTAACAACTGCACAACCACTACACTAAACACTACACTAAGCACTACACTGTGAAACGAGATTAATTCTCCTGTAGCATGCCTTGAAGTGCAACCATAAGCAGCACATTATTTTGTCATTTTCGATTAATTTTACTTCGATTATTCGACATAGAAGCACAACTCTAAACTCTTCGAACGGTATCACGTGATAGCCTTGTTCAGCAAAGCATTCTACAACCCATGACGTCATTGACCATAGCGAGATGTTGCCATCAGTGCATCAAGGCTGAGATTTGGCCTGTGCATGCACCATTCAGGGCCATTATATCTACGGTAGGGGGTGGCTATGCATAAAGAAGGCGCATGCAATGAGTATAGGTGAAAAAAATGTATACGTTCAACGGTTCAAGTATTGATCGTTTCGTTCAGTACATCTGAAGCTCGTAAGACGTATAAAAATAGATCCAAGTACTTTGCATTGTTGTATGGTTCGAGTATAGGCCTATTATTAAGTAGAAACGTACCAGACCACTGCAGTACCCGTTAGATATGTCATTGATCGATAGGATTGTGCTAACTAATCGATTAATCGAGTTTTACTTATCGATTAATCGAGGATCAAAATAAAACTCGATTAATCGCGATTGCTCGATTACCTCAATTATTACAATTAGCTCGATTGTTCGATTAGTATACCTATGCTTAACTCCAGTGTTCTGAGTGGCAGAACTGTACTGCCATCACACGCGTCCACAGGTGGAAGATAGTGGAACGACCTCTAGGTATACATGCCAGTTGCGATATAAGCAGGTGAATCATCCTGACGCGGGCCAACAGCGGCAGGACTAGCAAGGTGTTATGTGGGACATGGGTGGCATCCGTTCTGCAATAAAGGCCATCTGTGTCGCACCGCCCCTTAAAGCGAAAGAGCGAGAGCCAGGCCGCCCTTCTAAATAAGCCTGATGACCTCGTGCCTTGTGGGTAGGTCGGATCCGAATGAGGGTTGGCGTCAGGAAGGTCAAATGTTATAAAAACGTTTGCTCCAAACTGTTCAATGGAACAATGATAATTATAATTATAATGAAGCCGCAAACGGTCACACTCACACTCACACTGCATGTTTAATTGTTTATTTGCAAAGAAACTGCATTGAAACCTATCAAAAGGTGTCGATTATTATTGTTATTGCTGTTGTTGTTATTGTTATTATTATTATTATTATTATTGTTAGTTTGAACAATAAACGAAATTATTATTATTATTATTATTTTTGTTATTATTATTATTATTATTATTATTGTTATAGGTTTTCGTCCCCATCGGGCTGAACAAAAGAGCCTCTGAATGCCACTGCATTAAAACGTTGTGTACAAATAGACAGACGTTGAAAAAGATGAGTTGTTTCGCGAGGGTCTCCCGTTGCCTGTGTCATACGGTGGCCCACCTCTTGTAGAAACTCCATTCCGGTACGGTTTATGGGGCCCAGTGATTCGATGGCCACTGGTACAAAATCATGCGTGGTGGGGAGGGATGAGTACTTGAAGCACTTTCGTTCTGCGTCATGTTCTGCTGCTCCACCGGCTGTTGATGCTGTCAGATGTACATAAGAGGATGCGCATGTGTTAATGGCTGTTGCGTCCCATGCTAGGTGTCTGCCTCTCGCCCATGGGATTAATGTGGCGCCATCTGGTCTCTTGCCATCGGTGCGGATCAGTCCCGATGGTTCTCTTGAGCTTGGAATGTCAGCTTTTAAGAGAGCTCTCCAGATTATTTCATTTATGGCAGTGTCGTGCTGCTCTTCCCATTGATCTTCTGCAGACCAGACCGTTATGTCCACCTGCTCGCCCCGCATTGACATGGATGCGGTGCACATAGCACTAGTCCTAGGCGAAGTCCTGCCGCAACCCTGACCACCTCATTGTTTAATCCCAATCCGCAGGAAGCCAAAGGGATAGTCCAAAGCCAGTCTCCGGCTTGCGTCGACCGTCTCGCTCGTCGACGCAGCTGACGCCAAATAGGTTGAAGTTGCCAGCATCGATACCCGCCTGGTCCCAAGTCCTCCATCTCTAATCGGAAGCGAAGCCTGTAACCACTGAATGTCATTGAGCTCCGTGTTGAGGATCCTCTCCAGTCCTGTTTTAGTCTGATAGTCTATTGTTTCCAGTAACGGGTGGTTCCAGCACGGAGAAGTCCGCAGCAGTTAAGTCTTCTTTGCCGCCCCGAAACAGGATCTCAGCATTATGAGGGCTGCTTGTGAGTGGAGGTCCATAAGGTCTTTCAATATTCGATCAAAGTGTTCGCTGTGTTCTTGCAGTGCTTCATCAAGGGCCTTCTCTCTGAAAAGTAGAGAACCCAAAAGGGTCAGTTCCTCTGGTTCTCGTGTTCTGAAGTCCTCAAACCCTCCAATCAACTCTGCCTCCGAGTAGTATTCACATTTAAGTCTGTTCAGAGAAATTCCGAGCGTTGTCTCAAGCTCTTTTATCTTTGTCAAATCTTGCCAAACGTCATCCACGTTTCCACCTAGGGAAAGATCATCGAGGTACCCAAGCTTGAACGGAGCCCGCAATTCTTTTAACGTCGGCTGCAGGGGCAGGCAAAACAGCAGAGGGCCTAGCGGGTCTCCCTGCTGAGGTCCCATCCTAGACCTCACTACAAATCGACCGATTTGTAGGTTGGCCTCAATCGAATAAGCCTGGTGGGTGAACGCATAGAGTTCTGGGATGATGTCATGGACGGCTCGAAGCAGTACATCTCTCCGCAGCGAGTTGAAAGCATTTGCGAAGTCCAATTTTACAATGATTTGGTCTCGTTGCATGTTCGTCACAAAATTTCTTGCGGCGTGAACCTCTGCCTCTCCCTCTCCAGGGGTTGCAATGCCTACCTGGAACGGGATGAAGAACTCTCCCAGTCTTTTCAGGGCATAATTATCGGCACATTTTGCTGCCAGCCTGCGCCATACATATCCGATGACAATCGGTCTGAGGCCCCCTGATTTCTTGGAAAGAGCGATAAGAGAGCCTCCAAATATCAGTTCACGTAACGCGAGTGGACAATCACCACGCAGCAGTACATTCATGAAGTCCGTCGTAGACTGGAGTAATGTTCCAGCCAATTCACTGGTGTTTATTAGGTCGAGTAGATGCTGGGGTCGGAACCCAACCGGACCTCCGCTGAACCCGCCGAAAACGATCTAAACGCATCTTCCACTTCTCTCACAGTACTCTGGAAAGAACGCGTTTGTGACGACTCGAGCCAGTCTGACATTTGGTCCTTCCATCCATTTGCTGGGTGTCTTTCCTGCATAGCGTTAAGTGATTCGGTCGCCGCCTCGACTGGGTGGTCCTGACCGCAGAGTATACGTGATGCGGTCCTGAGGCCCTCCTCCACCTTGGCATTCATCGCTGCCAAAAACATCTCGAGCATCTACCCTCCTTCGTGTCCCTGACGCACAATCTGCTTCCACATGATCCTCTCTTGCGTAGTCCTTATTATATATATATATATATATATGGTGGTGCTTTGGTGACAGCATGGGCGAGAGCATTCTAAATGGCTTAGAGGTGGTTTATTTGATTGATGTCTATGTTGAGGAAAACTTATGCTGCAGCATGCGCATGTATTTCGTATTTACGCAAAAGCACATCTTTCGAGCCTCGTTCTCCGCAAATTGGTCGATCAATGTGTCCAGATATCGGGCATACTTGTTTTCGATAGAGATAACTACAAGCGCTGAAAGACTGTCATCTGTCATGGCTGAGCACAGGAAATTCTTTATCAGTTTAATTCTGCTGAAGTTCCTTTCAGCTCCAGTCTTGTTAGTAAAGGTTAAACCCTACATTTTTCCTCTTTTGGGGCCCCCTTCCTCGCGGGGTCCCCTCCGGTCGGAGGGTTCGGAGGGCGGTCGCAACGCTTCTGATCTGAGGCGCTCTCTCACGGACGATGCGCCCGTAATTCAACGCATTCACTGATGCAAGATTCTTCTGCAGTTGTAGTCACAAATTCTTCTCGTCAGTCAATTCTTCTTCTATCAGCGAACGAAATCATCAATATTAACTCCATGTAAATTATGGATGTAAGCGATTTCTTCAAAGACTAGGAAAGCCACTACTAACCCTGGTGACCCATTATCAATGAGAAATGTAATATTGAAACCTCACTGACCAAAATATCAGAAACTAGTCAACGCTAGTAAAGTGTTCTAAACACTACAGGAACAACGTTAGAGCAACACTGTTAAATGCAAACTTTGAACAGACGACGGAGACTGGAATGGAAATGTTCTGGAAATGACCTGGAAATGAATGGAAATGTCCCGTACACAAACTCGTATAATAATGCAAGGATTAATACAGAATATAATTATACGCAAAACGATAATTTACATCAACCAAACGACGGAGGCAACCAGACTTTGTGTCAATAGTGAGAAATATTAACAATTCTTGTCGAACTTTAGCACGGAATGTATACGGGTGCACAAACACACCCACAAAGACGCACATACACAGATACACACAGACACAGAGATACGGAATGTGAAGACTCAGGGTTACAATCACTGTACACTGGATAAGAAAATAGTTCAACAAAATTGATCAGAAGATGGAAATACGTTGGGATGAACATCTCTATCATTCGACCTGAACGCCGTTGCCGTGACAACCCTACGTCAGAGCGAACCCGCCCCTCTGACCAACCAACCAGTCACCAGCCATCGGAAAATCATTAAATTTACAATACATCCTATCAACGATACTTCGTCATCCCGGCTCATTACATCATCTTACTCGATCGCCCAATCACGCCACTTCATAGCAAACCAATCCCAAGAGAGCCTTTCGTTCAAGGACCAATCGGACTGCGTATATAAGGCCTCTGGGAGGGGCTTCTCTATCATACCTGCGTCATCCTAATAATTACGTCATCATACACACGTCACTACTCTGTCCATGAATGAAAGTATCCTGCGTTGGGGTCGAAAAGCGTGGATGCGTTTCTCCATGTGGCCCAGCTGAGTCCTGGCTCTGGACTGACGCAGACGCCGTTCCCTCGCCACCAATCGCTCAGTTTATCGAAGACCATGTGGTGCTTTGTCCGTTGTGCATCGTGTACCATCGCACACAGACGACACCAGAACTTCGTGTCTATAAACGCCCCCGTTCCTTTCCAGCGGAAGTAGGAGTTGTAGAGGTCATCGTCTTTGTCGACCTTGAGCAGATACTCTGCGAGGGCTTTCGGCGATTCGAAGTCATCGACGTGGATGTAGGAGTGGGGTGGGGCGAGACGGGCGTAGTCGTCCGGATGGGCCCCCATCACGACCGGAAGTACGTCATTTCTAAAACAAAAGACCACATACGTCAGAAACAGTGCAGGCTTAATAAGAGGGTTTCTGTCCCATCTTCTATACATCCACAATATACGATAGCCTCCCTGCAGTGGTCGGAACACAGAGTTGTCCGTTGGTCCAATTTTTATGACCTGACCTGACCCAACCCGACCTACTTAAAACGGACCCGACCCGACTACTAATGCCAATTATACCTGACCCGACCCATGATGTAAGCCTACATGCTACATGACCCGACCCAATCCGACCCCACCGCCTTTAAAACTAATTTTTCTAATATTATTTATCGTCAAATTCTCATGTCGTAAAAACGCAGCACTGTCAGACCGCCATATATGACCATACCATTGATTTGTGAGGACTTATCGGGGAAGATACCCTTCGTTTATTTCGGATGCGTATGAGTCCGGTATGCATGTCCCAGCGTTGCCTTCTTTGTGAACTCACATGCTTGTAATAAATCTGCTGACCTGTCGTTTTTTTCATTAATTCACGAGAGATTATTCCATACGACAGCTTCAGCTGAGTTCGGTGTAAAAAGGAACAAATCCGGTGTTGCCCTAAGTTCTCGCCATAATTCTTTCGCCATATTCAATTAATTTGATTGTAATTGATTAACATCACGAATAGCAAAGATTTGAAAATAAATTAAGCTTTGCAAATAAATTGGTGGGTCGAAATAGCTTCGGATGTGGGACCCGACCCAATGAGACCCGCCAGAACCTTGACCCGACCGATCCGACCCGCCTAAACTATACAGATCTTCGTGACCCGACCCGACTCGCTGGTTAATCCGACCCGTGGACAATTCTGTCGGAACATTGCACCCTTGAGCTTCATGTTCCTTCTCCGTCTCCATCTAATTCGCCTGCGATTGAAACCTTCATACTCGACCGTGCTGCCACTCCTGTCAGGCTCTGGAGGACCTCTTAGAAGTTTCGTTGAAGTGGCGAAACATAAATCATGTGATGTAGTCAAAGACGGCGCCGACAGATGGACACGTTTTCCAACCAATGACGTCACTAAATCATGATTAATCTATGGCGTAATCATCACAACACACAGAAATAAAAGATTCAATGCCATGTTCTGTGTTTTGTGATGATGTTGTTGTCGACTCTTCGGTGCTATTCATCTCTAAGCCTTAGAGGATGGAGTACTATGAAACGAATGATGCATGGATGGTAGTCGTTGAGGAGCATTAATAACGGCGCTATAGGAGTCATTGCCCTACAACATGCCTACAAGGAGCTTACATGCAGGGACGGCGATCCCGGGGGGGGGTGTCGAGGTGTCGAGGGGGACAAGTCCTCCCCACCTTTTACAGATTGGACATTTTTTACATGTACCCCTCCCTCCCCAAATTTCCTACCCCTGTCATTGGGTGTCCCCCACCTGTGAAACGAGATCTCCACCTCTGCTTACATGGGACCCATATTCCCGTTATGGGCCCGGTCTAGTGGGACCCGTATTGAACCCGTTTGGGTCCCGGATAACGTGCATGAAATAATGAGAAGAGTAGAGCAGACTGCAGAGGCGCAGTTTCGTCGTACTCGAGAGCGTTCCAGTAGAGTTTCTCGGTGATGTAATCCTTGCAGTTTGAGTTTTCGAAGGCCAGATAGAACTTGTATTCGTCCTTCAGCTTCCGTTTGCATTCATCCGATCCACGGAAACAGGTGAGCTTACCACATGCACCGTAGATATCGACATCTACACACAACAAGCACACAGGAACCACAGAATCAACAACAACAATAGAAAAGAAATATGTCTGTCTGTCTTTAGGTGAAGTTAACTCTCTTGTTACGTTCACAGGTCGCGCTGCTATAAGGTCTTACACTATGAACGAGACTTGTCTTACTGCTTTTGAGGGAAGTGGAGGGGTAGGAAAGGGATAGGGAAGGGAGTTGGAGAGGGGAAAGGGTGGAAGTAGAGACGTCGCTTCGGTGCCATATAGCCTACCTCTATACAATTTTTCTTTCGCACTGATCTCTGTTAGTTTCACTAACAACATCTTTAACTCGACGGCCTTTCGAACTTTGCCGCTATTTATCTAAAACATGCAATTATCAAGTCACTCGCTCTCAGAACAGAACAACTATTTATTAACAATTTAACAGTGCACTTCTATTTGTTTATGGCATTTGCAGAGTAGGCGTGGCTAGACAGCTGTACTGTATGATCTCTCGTATGAACAGTAAACACAATCACATCAGTCCAAGAAAAACCTTTCCTAAAGGGACCACATTCGAATCCAATGTTTGCTGAACCGAGTCTCTTCTACACCTCTGGACCGATCGGCGATCTAAGCAGTACTCAAATTGGTCTAACTGACGCCACTTGTGTATGGAGCTCTGAGAAATTGAAGAGATCTACATTACATTTGCAATGCGTTTAAACAACGTCTACATTACGTTTACATAATATTACAATGCATTTACATTAGCGCTCATTTGTCTCGCACGAAACTTCATGTGTTGATGTAATTACAGACTAGAAATAAACGAATAAAGAGTAAAAACAGCGAAGTTACCGATGTATTTTTTCAGTTCGTTGACATAGTTGTGTCTTCCGTTGGGGGCGCCACAGTTGGAAACGAACCAGGCCACCTTCTTCGTCTTTCCTCTGGCGTAGTTCATCGGGGCTCTGGCCGGAAGTGATGTATAGTTGGCGAATGGCGTGAATCGCTCGTAAGGGGTCACCATCGTAGAATCGGTTCTATACGTTGCCGTCCAATTCACCTGGGAATAAGATGGTGGACATCGGATAGTTGGCCTCCGCTAATTACTGCACTAATTAGAGATAATAAGGAATTCCGACGACGTCAGATGTCATTAGTCTCATCATAAATAATTTCCATTATTTCTCAATGGCTATGATTAAGCATCGGCAGGCATGGGTGTGATCGTAATGGTACTTGTAGGGTTACAAGTAAAGTATTAATGAAGACCCTACAGGGATGATGAATGGTGATGCATGGGAGAGTCGAATCGGCTATTATTAGGTCAACTAGCAATCGGTCGGTCAGCTCTTCATAGAACACACAATGCATACATGTATATTGCATGAAATGAACACTTCTGTGAGCAGCTGGCTATAGTGGCGCTCTATGAATTTGGAATTTCTCTGATTAAGACGGACTTGTCCACATTAAACTTACATTGGCTATTCGCTTTGGAACGATATTCTCTCTACGACTCGCTTCTTTATCTTAACTAAGGTGCTTCTGTTTCTGCCCGCCTACTTTCATCACCGGGATTTTCGCACTGGGAACGCCTCTGATTAGGTTGTACTGTGAGAGTAGCTTTGACCTCGCTGTGTGTGTGTATGTGTGTGTGTGTGTGTGTGTGTGTGTTATAAGACAGAGCGTAGACACCAGATGCATGTATATCTCGTAAGGATACCTACGACTCTATCAAGGCCCGTGAAGGCCGCCGTGTGAAAGGGCGACTCGAGCATGAAGAGGACCCAGATCTGTTTCGACGGGCGACTGACGGCTGGTTGGTTGACGTAATCCTTGAATAGGATGACGTCAGCGGTTCGTGCGTCCTCCAATCGATCGGTTATGGAACATTGGTTGACGGGACATTTGTGGTCAATGAATCGACTCTGGCCATTCGACATGCCATGGTCAAGACCACTGCTCATCAGGATCTTCTTCAGCTTCTGACCTTCACGCAGACAACCATCACACATAGTCACATCGTCATCGCTCGTCCTACGTGTGTGTGTGCTTCCACATAATTCACGTGCCTCAATACATGCATGTATTCATGTGTGCAAGTGTGTGTCTGTGTGTGTGTGTGTAAATGTAAGTATGTATATTTTTCCTCACCAACCCGTTCACCAAGACGACTGGGTAACGCATTCGTACGATGTCACCGCAAATAGTCCGGAGGGAGAGTGGGCAGATTCACTTAAGTGCCATTGAATTCAATCCCCTCTGCTCCTCAGCATCTCTTGGGCTGCTGCCATCCCACGCCTCCTCCTCCTCCTCCTAAGACTCGATTAAGGTCGACTGGGTGCAGTTTTACAATAAGATGTAGATGAAAAGTCTGAAAATCAATGAAAGACTACGATGCATAACATAAGAAATGTTTGAAATGTTTTGCTTTGGCGGATGAGGAAGATAAGAATCCAGAGAGAGAGAGAGAGAGAGAGAGAGAGAGAGAGAGAGAGAGAGAGAGAGAGAGAGAGAGAGAGAGAGAGAGAGAGAGAGATGAGAGAGAGAGAGAGAGAGAGAGAGAGAGAGTGAGAGAGAGAGAGAGAGAGAGAGACAGACAGACAGAGAGAGAGAGAGACAGAGAGAGAGAGAGAGAGACAGAGACAGAGAGAGAGAGAGAGAGAGAGAGAGACATTGAAATCAGTCGGTCATAAGAAAGCGAAGTGGGACCCGCCGTGTGACCGATCGCCCTTTGGCCAGGTGCAAAGATTAGCAGACGTCGTACAGGTAAATATAATATGATGGACAGGTATACACTTAGATCGAATTCGATATCATTAATTGCGCAGGTGTGTATGCCACCTCCACCGCCATATCGGACTGTCAAACCGACGACTGGAAAATGTAGATCTCTGATTTAAGTAGATAGGACGGGGGGATTGAGGGAGAGGGGGTTAAGGGAGTGGAAGGGGCGGCAGTGTACGAATCCGACTGGCAGAAATATTGCGCTAAAGAAATCATGAAGACGAGATATTGTTACAACTGAAGCATAGAATGGATAGTATACGAATAAATGAATGAATGAATGAATGAACGAAGGATTTATTGATCGAATAAATAATTAAACGATTGATCGAATGAGTGAGTGAAAGATACTGTATGGTGTATGGATGAACGAATGAACGTAAGAATAGATGAATGAAAGAGAAGGGAGGGATGCCGAAGATTGCTTTATCAGCTGAACGTCTTGAATTCGACTCCACCATCATGGATCAGATTCCGTATCCACATAGTTCACTCATACTTCGTCCACTTGAACTGAACTGAACTGCCTTCTCATTCAACCGCCAATTCTAAACTAGACATCATCTACTTGCTACTTCAGTAGCCATAGTATAGATATTTTCATAATAGCGTTCTTATTACCAAACACACTAGGACCTAGGACGACGGCCTAAACGACAGTTCAACCAGCATTCATTGCAGACTGTATTAACAGCCTTAAGACAGTGTTATAATACATTGATTTTTTAATATGCCAGCAATCGACCAAAATAACCTTTGATTTATGCAGCCATTAAAGTACAAATGCTTAGTTATTTATGACGGCTTTTAATGTGGTTTAGCAGAATAGGAAGAGATTTGAAACAAAATCTGCCTCGATGTTCTGCGCCTCATACAATGAGTACACTGGCCGTACACTGTCGTTGGGAAGACGAAGCATTGAATAAGAGGATTGAACACACGCCTTCGTATGCCGAGGCTAAGAAAATGAGGTCGCTAACACTTCGACCCCATAGCAGCCGCTCATGCTAGCTTACTCACAGAACTGATAATTAGAGATAAGGTAATCTTTAATTAACTCCGCTTATTTTTACCCCATGCATTCTCTTCACTCGGGCATAAGAACTCACCTGTGGGGTCATCATGAACGAGGTGAATCTGGTTCATTATCCGATCCTCCTTTTCGCCCACTTCTGGCCAGATCCTAGTACCCGTCATCTGATACTGAAGGTACTGCTTCCACCCCGTTCCCTTGTCCTTGCCCTTTGGCACGAGAGCCTTGAGTTCACGAATGTGCTGCTGGCGTCGATAGACCGGATCCTCAGGGGCACTCAGCGATAGATCCATTGGCACGTGACCTGTGAAGAGACTGAGGCTAATGAAGAACGTTCCAATGCTCCAGGCCAACATCAGAATACGACAGAGAGGACGACGCATGGCTGCCGTCAAGACGTTTCTACAGGGACAGACAGACATACAGACAGACAAACAGGTGTCAGATTCAGAGGCAATTGATATAATAATAATAATAATAATAATAATAATAATAATAACAGGTGAGGTATCGGCCTTGACCAGTCAGAAGGTCTGAGACAGACCCTTGATTAACATCGACAAAGCTGCAGTGTTGTCTTCCAGTAATGACCCACTCAGTCGGACAAGGCTGGGCGCGATGTCATCACCCCACTCTGGAGATTGGCTCTCGACTGTTCCCGTCATCTCTTGCGGGTTAGGTCTGAGCAATGAGGCCGTGAGGGTGGCGGTGGGCTTTCGCCTGGGACTCAACATGTGTGCGCCGCCTCAATGTCAGTGTGGAGAAACCGTTGACCCGGGAGGACATCACGGTCTTGTTTGCAGACATTCGACAGGAGGAGCGACCCGACACTTCGCCTTGAATGATATTGTCTGGAGAGCCCTTTTAAAGGCAGACGTTCCATCCTCGAAGGAGCCACAAGGTTTGATCCGGAGCGACGGAAAGAGACCGGATGGAGCGACACTCATCCCGTGGGCGAGAGGCAAATACATCGCTTGGGATGCAACAACCATCCACACATGCGCCGCCTCCTACACCCACCTGTCTTCGGCAGTGCCTGGCGGTGCGTCTGAACATGCCGCGGTCCGAAAGTGTTCCAAGTATTCAACTCTTCCCACCACACATGATTTCGTTCCCTTGGCATTCGAATCACTGGGACCCATCAATCGCGCTGGTCGGGAGTTCTTGACGGAGTTGGGTCGCCGCATGACCGCCGTATCAGAAGATCCTATGGAGACCGTGCACTTGTTTCAACGTCTCTCCATTTGCACTCAAAGATTCAACTCCGTAGCGTTCAGAAGCACGTTCAAACAGCCCATAGGGATCGTCAATTAAAGCGCTGTCGGTCATAATAATAATAATTATTATTATTATTATTATTTTTATTATTATTATTATTATCGCATTAATTCTCATCATCATTGAAGTATATTTAACATAATAATAGTATCAGAGCTGGCGAAGCAGCCGAACGCGCAGCTAAGACGAAGAGGGCCAAGTATTCCACCATAACCAACACCCACGACTTCGTAGCCCTCTCCTTGGAATCCGGCGGCGCTTGGAGCAGTGAAGGACTGGAGTTCATCTCAGAGTTGGGTAGTCGAACGAGTGCTGCAACCCACGATCCAATGGAGACGTCATTTCTGTTCCAACGTATCTCGGTTGTTCTTCAGCGTGGGAACGCAGTCTGCCTCTTCGGGACATTGCCAACACTCCATTAGCTCATCATGGGCGATAACAGCATAATGTGAAACATATATGTGCAATAATAATAATAATAATAATAATAATAATAATAATAGTAATAATAATAATAATAATAAGTAGCTCTAATTATGGAGGAAAGTATCATAGAATCCGGATCCTCTGATGTGCTTCTTACTGGATTAACAAGGCACCAACACACACACACACACGCACACACACACACACACACACACACACACACACACACGCACACACACACGAGAGTCCTTTCTGTCTAATACGGGTCGTCATTCGTTGCGTTCTACTGTCTGTGGAGATCTGCAGGTTATACACATCATCACCTCACACTCTCCTGCGTAGGTCCCTTCCTTTGGATTGTAGTCTGAATGGGATTAACACTATCCTGTCAACTCGTTCCAAGTAACATTCTCGTCGTTTGTAAAAATCCTCTGTTTAATTAAATCTCCCCTACGACAGCGACGCTCACAAGAGCTTTTGAGAGGTTATTACAGATGCACTATATAAAAGCAAAGATGCACCCACACAAACACACACGCACACTCACACCTACACACACACACACACACACACACACACACACACACATATATATATATACAATAAAATGCGTGGCGTGCTATTAGTTGGAGATCTGTCATTCCAATTCTTGGCTCTTCTCCAGCTAGGTTGTGTCCAACCCAAAGTTCAGTGGAAGGAAGGGAGCAAGGAAGGGAAGGAGGGATGGAAAGGAGGAAGGCAAAAATGAAGGAAAGAGTGAAGGAGTGTGTACCATTGAATTTGTCTCAGGTCACGATACAGAATGAAGGAAGGAGCACAATTTCCTGGTATTCGCAGTTCACCCATCGAACTCTTAATTAGCAGTGATTACTAATTAATAAACCACTGATGTTTAAGAGACAATTCCGTTCTGCAGCGCAAATGTTTCGTGCAGCGCTGAGAACATCCCACCATTGTAACAAGGTGTCACATTGCATGTAACGCAATGCTTCATTGTTACCAGACCTGTAATTTCACATTACCAATGTACCATTACAATCATAATGGAGAATGCATTGACGCTTAGTTACCCGATTATGAAGAATGTTGTTTGCAACTCAGAATCCAGTCTGTGACTGTGAATCAATACTTGTTACTTAATTATTACACAGACCGCAATAACCTTGTAACTGGATGTTACTTTCGACGCAACGTCATGTGACACAGTAAGCACGTGTTACATTCTACGTAATGAAATATTTATGATCGTATAGCTGATGACGTCGCCCTGCATTATGTTTTATTTGGCCAACGTATTACACAGAGCGGTCCATAATATTTGGCAAGGCCATTCAGAGTGTGAATAGGCTAAGGTGTGCATTAAATAAGGCCTAGAAAGACATCTCAAGCATTTCGGTCAATATGAGTTCTCACAAAAGCTAAGACGCTGACAGTTATAACAGAAGACCCCATTGGGTGATCTTAAGGGGCGGATTCAAAATATCAGCCTCTGATCGGTTCGTACATATGGTTTCAAGAACTTGGGGTTTTATCAAAGTACTTGGGGCTTACGCAAAGTACTTGGAAGATCGTGTAACCACTATCCATATGAGTCAGCGAATGCACTACTCAAAGCCCCGTTTCAAACGACAATCCGGTCGCAAGTTGTTGTACACCACGATGGAGAAAAATGAAGAAAGGAAACGGTGCTCTGAAGGAACAACATAAGCCTATGTTGCCTATATGCCTACATCAGGCTACATGCATGTATACACGCGAATACAAATACATACATACGCGCGCGCGCACACACACACACACACACACACACACACACACACACACACACACACACACACAGACATAGTTTTCATTAACTAGTGTTCATTTACCGATAGCATAACGGGAAAAAAGTTTCAGATAATTATAATGAGGAAGTTGACTAGGTATATGCAATTGCAGACCCTACTAAACAGACTTCAGACATACATTCACACATATTGTATATATATATATTGATGTATACATACATGCAACATGCAAGCACATTATGCGTAGATATATATATATATATATATATCCGTAGGCAACACATGCAAATACGTTGTCTAATAGGGCTATAGACTAATTTTTTCGCTGTGTACTGTACCACAACGACTCCATTAATGGTCTATGGCCCGAAATGATTCGGCCTTCGAACAGCATTCCTCTGGCCCCGAAACGGGTCTATAGTGGCCACGATTGCACCCTCAAAAGAGACTTACCGATACTTATCCGGAGGAAGGTATCAAACATTAATTCCGTACGACCATAGTTGTCAGTGGCATTTATCGAAGTCCGTCGTACAGTCAACGCATATAAGTCGGACTAAATGCTACCATCGAGGTAGGCTAATTGCCTATAATAGACCATCGTGTCCAAATGGGCCATCGCTGCAGCGCTTGGGTCTTAAGGCCGCCTTAGTAGTAGGCCTGCAGATGGGCGGTTCAAGAGCAGACGGGGCTCTAACGCATGGCATCCTGTTGGTGGCTGTAGGGCTGCGACTAGGCCTAGGCCTACGCGCACACACGCACAGGGCAAGACAGTCTGCAACAGGAACTATTAATTGAGCTGTAGTTAAGGCCATCGAATGCTCTACACAGTCTTCACGTCATCAGCGATTTAGGCATGGGCTAAAACGCAAAACGTAAGCTTACTATGTGTCTAATAGAACATGTCTAGTATTGCTGTTACTTGTCATGAACTCCGCCATCGTTGCTCTCTGACAGTGTCGGTCCAAAGCCTGACTAAAGGAGGAGGGTGACGCTAATGACCTATGTTATCACACAGTGTCGTTAAACTGCAACCAACTAACCAACTTGTCATTTAATTTCTCGCCTCCTCTATAGGAGGTATGTTTTGATATGAGATATGTTTTGAACTACAGAAAAACTATAGAAGAACTATAGAAGAACCATAGGAGAACTATAGACCTCTGACTCTGCGCCCTTGATTTTAATCAATTTAACTCTGTAAATTAAGTATCGGTTTGTCGGCTTGATTGCGATTAGATGAATATTGAATTGAATTTTCACTGTACATAAGTAACTTAACAAGAAATTGTAGTGTGATCGATTTGCTCCAATGCCCGGTCTGTAACGCGAAGAGTAGGGATTCGAGGGACCACTGGTCATACATAGGTGTAGGCCCAGTGCCGGGCTTAGCCTCTTTGGCCCCCTCGAGCAGGGTCCTTAACCCACTTGGTGCTCTCAGGCGGGTCCCGGTGTAGGAGGCTAAATTAACTCCCCGGAAAAACTAAATCCCTGAGTGTATTGTACCTAGGATATATTGATCCCGGAGTTAATTGTTCTTAGGATAAATACACTCCACCCCGCGAATAAACACTCTCGGCGAGTTAATTCTGCCTAGGACAAACTGACTCCAGAGGAGTTTATTCTTCCTGTTTATCCTACGAAGAAGTAACTCCCCGGGAGTCAATTTGTCCTAGGTAGAATTAACTTCCCTAATGCATTACGTATGGGAGTCAATTTATCCTATGAACAAATAACTCCACGGGAGTCACTTTGTCCTAGGAACAATTCACTCCACTACTCAATTTTCCCAAGGAAGAATTAACTCAACCAGTTAATATATCGTAGGATAAATTGACCCGGGAATGTTTAAACTGGGAGTGTATTTGGCCTACTACACCGGCGCTGTGTACTATCCAACTCGTAGACATTTTTATTTGATGCTAAGCAATTGTTCCATGACTGTCATTAGATGTACAGACGTTGATACATGTCAATAGGAAAACGAAAAACAGTCTACGCACACTCTGAGTACAACTATACATAATATATATATATATATATATTATACATATACTATACATTTTTATCTCTTAGTATTTGTGTGCGTAGGTGTGTGCGTGATGTCTGTAAGTGGTTATGGTCAGTGAAGCGGAAAGAAAGACATGAGAAGAGCAGCTGAGACGTAACCGATCGGTTCATCCATCCGTGAATGTCTTCGGTCCATTGCAATCGGTCTTTCTTTTGCTCTCCATCCATAGCTATGTTTCTACCACGATCGGCGATTCTGCATTGTAACGGCGCTATATAATTGCTAAGTGACTAATTATCGTATTGTATTTCTCATCAAATGTGATTGACCCTGCGTTTAACCTTACGGGAACCTTTATTTGGTTGACCCCTTAACAATGCATTATATTATCATCGTTTCAACCTATTGCTTGATATCACTATTCCGCCCATAAATTATATTCATATTAATTCATCCTTTCATTCTAAGCACTTATTTAGGCGTGCTCAATGTGGATGGTCAACCTGGATGGCATCGCAACAGTCAATCCTACTACAAAGAACCGCATGAATAAGTTAGAGTAAGTGCGGGTTTGGGTGAAAGTGAACATAACAGGACCCACAATTGTCGCAACTGAAAATTGAAGCGCGGCGTAAAAGATTTAGAATTTCAGAGAAAGGTCAAAAGGTCAACTGTTCAAAGGACTTTTAAATGAACTTGAAGATTAACACCATCCATCCATCATCGATTCGTACATTGACATCATCTATTATTCCATTATATATAGTATATATATTATAACATGAACAAATAAGTATATATATAAGTATATATATATGTATACATATATATACGATAATATAATTATATATGATCACTGACTGTATATAATATTGACATAACTTTAGATATCATATTATAGACAGAAATTGATTATCTTCTACCTCATTAGTCATTAAGATAGGCCAAGCTCCCTCTCCCAATCTCTCTCTCTCTCTCTCTCTCTCTCTCTCTCTCTCTCTCTCTCTCTCTCTGTGTCTCTCTGTGTCTCTCTATCTCTCTCTGACCGCATGTGTGACACCGTGTGTGTGTGTGTGTGTGTGTGTGTGTGGTTGTCATGACAAAGCGTCTTCATGCATCCGTCGCTGCATTATAACAGACATCCTTGGATATCAATGTGTCTGTCTGGTTGTGTCCTTGCGTGTTTCTAAGAACACAGACGCACCTGTTTTATCATTTGAGCGCACTTCTGGTTCTGCATTATTAGGCCGCATATGTAGGGTTATGAGCCTATGAGATCGGGTTCACATATACACCTCAGCAGGACGATAGCCATATTCGCCTGCTTCTCATGCCAGACTCAGTCAGTGTGGTATACCATTGCCCATGCATCACCTCATCCGTGTCTCTGTTTAAGTAGCGTTACTCAACGAATCAGGAATAGACGAGTAGAATGTCTGTGCAACGGCGTCGTCTTTCTGGGGGAGAAAAGGTCATTCGGATTCATGTGCCGAGACCGTGAAATTGAAGTCGCAATCGGTTCAAGGTTGGATTAGAATCCGTCTGAGAATGTGAGTCACCGTCTCTTGCATCGTCGATGACAAACACGACCACATCCTCTTCTCTTCCTCATCTTCATTCGCCATTCTCCTCTCTTCTCTGCTTCTTTGCTATACATCCTCTCCTCTCTTCTCCTTTTTTAGACATCCTCTCCTCTCTTCTGCTCTCTTTTCTTCTGCTCTCTTCTCCCTTTCCACACATCTTCTCCTCTCCTCTCCTTTCTTCTCCTTTTCTACACATCCTCTCCTCTCCTCTTTTCTCCTTTTCTACACATCCTCTCCTCTCCTTTCTTCTCCTTTTCTACACATCTTCGCCTCTCTTCTCCTTTCTTCTCCTTCTCTACACATCTTCTCCTCTCTTCTCCTCTCTTCTCCTTTTCCACACATCCTCTCCTCTCCTTTCTTCTCCTTTTCTACACATCCTCTCCTCTCTTCTCCTTTTCCACACATCTTCTCCTCTCCTCTCTTCTCCTTTTCCACACATCTTCTCCTCTCCTCTCTTCTCCTTTTCTACACATCTTCTCCTCTCCTCTCCTTTCTTCTCCTTTTCCACACATCTTCTCCTCTCCTCTCTTCTCCTTTTCCACACATCTTCTCCTCTCCTCTCTTCTTCTTTTCCACACATCTTCTCCTCTCCTCTCCTTTCTTCTCCTTTTCCACACATCCTCTCCTCTCTTCTCCTTTTCCACACATCTTCTCCTCTCCTCTCCTTTCTTCTCCTTTTCCACACATCTTCTCCTCTCCTCTCCTTTCTTATCCTTTTCCACACATCTTCTCCTCTTCTCTCCTTTCTTCTCCTTTTCCACACATCTTCTCCTCTCCTCTCCTTTCTTCTCCTTTTCCACACATCCTCTCCTCTCTTCTCCTTTTCCACACATCTTCTCCTCTCTTCTCCTTTTCCACACATCTTCTCCTCTCCTCTCTTCTCCTTTTCCACACATCTTCTCCTCTCCTCTCTTCTCCTTTTCCACACATCTTCTCCTCTCCTTTCTTCTCCTTTTCCACACATCCTCTCCTCTCCTTTCTTCTCCTCTCCTCTCTTCTCCTTTTCCACACATCCTCTCCTCTCCTTTCTTCTCCTCTCCTCTCTTCTCCTTTTCTACACATCCTCTTTTCTTCGCTTGTCTGCTGTCCCTCCTTGCTAAGTGGCTTAGTTGACGTCGCGTACACATATATACACTACAGCCAGGAGTCCTTAGATTAGTTTCACGTCGTTATCATAAACCGAGGGTCACGTTCATTTTTCCGTCTCTGCTCGCACCCTGCCAATGCCAGTCCCAAGCCGGGAGAAAGGGGAGGGCGATGCTAATCATCTTAGCTAAGACACGTTGTCGTTAGACACAAAAAAGAACGCCACCTTCTCTTACGATGGCAGCTATAGACTGTGTTTATCAGCCGAAAGGAAGAAGCCATAACTTACATGTATCGTATGCTACACTAAACAGCGTCTTCCGTGTATCAATGCAAGCATATGTATGTATGTTTGTTTGCATGTATGGTGTTGTATGCATATATTATGTATGAAATTCATGTTTATTATATGTATACATATAAATATGTGGGCTAGTATCTGTATATGTAATACGTTGACTTGAAAGCATGTACGTAATAATGTGTATTTGCGATTGTGTGTTTTATAATTATTTGAATAAATTAGCAGTTAATGTTGAGCCTATTAACCTGCAATAATTTCTATTTTCTGGTTGAAAATTATTATTACGTGCATGAAATATTTGTTATTTACTTCTAAGCATTCTTAATCAGATCAGCAATGATTATAAATTCATTTTACGTGCATTAGAGGCGCCCCGCTTCTAATGCACGTAAAATGAATTTATATAACGTGTCCCCTCTCTGTAAAAGGGGAGGGAAACTTGTCCCAATCGACTCCCTTCCCAGAATCGTATCCTCTGACGTGCAGCAAATAATATTATCTGTTCACCCGTCAAACTGTTATTTACGTCTAAGAATTCCTAATCAAATCACGAGATCCACTGCAGATGATTTCCTGCCGCAGCAGCAGCCAAACTCTGTGTGCTGTTTTCTCACCTGCCAATTGTCTTCATCGATCCAAAGAAGCGATCAACAGTTATCATTGATGAATTTTCATCCCCAACAGACTTCGTTCGGACTCTGCCTCTGAATCCCTCAGATGTACGAAGAACCTCCAGTGGTTCTGTCAACAGACGAGAGATCAATCATGTAAACATCATTTCCATATGAAAACACACACAAAAGGTATACGTACATGTACGTACGTATCTATCTATGCACCCTTCATGTAGCGCTTTTTTGGGCCGCGTAGGGAAAGAGCCTAGTGTTGCTTTAATTAACGAAAACTAAACAGTTTTAACTTTTATTGACCAAAACTTTAGGTTATCGTAAACTTAAACTTAAACTAGAACTATGGCCAAATAACTAAAATCCGATGAACTCTCTAGGCTCTATAATGTGCTTCTAAAGTCCAAGTAACTTTGAAGTTAGGTCCATCTCATAGATTTAATTTCGAATTTGACATGTTATCAAACTAGATGTACCATTAGTGTGATTTGGAATTTGAAGACATGGGGCATTAGAAATGTTATCAAATGAACAAAGCAAGGTACGGTAAGGTAAAGAAAAACAAGAGCGAGGTAATGTAATCATTCATTAAAGACGAATTCAGATATGAACCCCAAGGCAGCTAGAACAGCTATACCCTGCCGTACAGTAGTCCAACGCATCAGTCTGAAAACGACAATTTTCTGGATCATTGGATGTAGATATCGACCTCTATATCAATTTGTGATGTCCTGAAGAACCCCTGAAAATGCGAATCGATGAAGTTTGTCCCCGAAATATCTCATAATTCTTTTTGTAGAAATAGATTTAAACTTAGAAAATTTATTGTGTTCAGAAGAAAACAAAAGAATAAATCCATAAAAGACACAAATATCGTCAACAGCTCCAATAATAATCGACTCTTAGGGAATAGTAAGCTGCACACAGTGTGCAGTTTCCAAGCCTGAGGCCACTTTCACTTCATAGCTTAATAGCGGCAACAGTTGAACATCAAGCACGCACTGTACTGTACTTACGACAATTCATAAATTGCAAGCTCCTTCTATGTGACTTGACAATGTCAACTGCCAACGCAGCTGCATCTCCTGTTAGTGCTTGAATTCATATCTTACCCATATCCACGCACCATCCGCCATCACCCACCATCAGGGGCGGCGATCTCGGGGGTAACAAGTTCCCTCACCGTTTACAGAGAGGTGTCAAGTTATCGTGTGTCCTCCAGATTTCATACCTCTGTAAATGGATGACACTCACCTGTCAGACGAGATCGCCGCCTCTGCCCACCATCACCCACCATCGTCTGACTCAGGCTCCTCTATTCATCACCCTCTCAGTGGTCTCTCTCGCAACTGGACTTGGACGTCCTCCACGTGATCTCTTTGGGCAGCCACCTCATTCATCACAACATTCGAGCAAAAAGAAATTATATATTTGGATTATTATTCTATTTGCATTACACCGTGACCAGTCTTTGTCTTGCAATAGACATTGGTGTCTGCCTTCACTAGATGCATCATTACGCAACTATTGCGTTGCAGTTAATCGATGTGCTTTTATTCAATAAACGAACTGACATGTCCGATAAACTCTGGCAGGTGATTAAACTTAAATCCGTCAGAAAAGAGTTCATTGAGTGTAAAACGCACGTAACAGTTGGCGCAGTTCTTGTTAAAGCGGTAAAAACTCTGGGAACAAGTAATAAGTGAAAGCTCACGACTAGATTATGACGATTCACAGGACCGCATTTCGGGCTAACGAGATTCGTACTTGATGGCAATGCGGCGCCGTATAAATCGATTATGTAGCGCCGCAACAAAGCAAGTGCTGCTGAAAGGGCGCTTTGACAAGACAGCACAAGGTTAAGTTAGAGATACGATCACCAGAAAGAGCAGAATGACGTCAATCAAGACTTAAACGACTCCAAGGTTGCTGCTGAGTGCATAGAAGGTGGAAGGCTGTTCCAGCACCTGGATGACCTTGGTTATGCCATGGAGATTGGAGAAGGCACGGTCACCAAAACAAGTAATCGAATTGACCACTCTCAGATCACCCTTCGTCTCGGATCGCACAGATGGTCTCTGCTTGAACTCCTACAATCCTAATCGCAGCCCAGAGATTTCTGCAGCGTACAAAACAGCGAAGTCTCGGAAACAGAGGCTCTTAGTCAACACAAAATTGATGGACAGATGGGATCAGAAGCAGTTCCATGCAGCGCTGGATAAAGAATTTAAAAAATAACTAAACGACGTAAACGTACTTACGTTACCAGGACTCGAACCATGTAGGCCTATTGTACGATTATATAGTAATACATTATCTACCAAATAGCAACTGCTGCGATCTGCGCTATATGAATTATTAAAACACAATACAATAATTATCGTCCCTATATGAAAATCTATATGCGCTTTGTTATAGAAATATTTACCAAGTGCCTAGATCAAAGTGACCAGATTTTATGTAACTCCGTTGCATAAATTGTCTTCCCGAAGCACCTTTTGTATTGCCTGGTAAATGCTAGGCATTTAGTTACAAAGAGCACAAAGACTATAAGGCTACTTTCATCCATTGCTGAAAATCAAAGATAAGGTTTAACGAAACAGTTAGGCCTACATCGCTTAGTAATAGGCTACGAATGACGGAGGTTGAATACCTTAAACTGGACACAGTTGAATCGAGGTTGAAATCAATGTGAATACTATTTAATTACATTATTTTAGATGCGAGGTGACAAAGACGACAACATTACTCGAGTTGATTTGAAATTCAAATGCGAAGTCCGTCATCGTGCTATTTGACGCATCACAATGACGTCATCAAACCATTTTTTTAAAATTGCATAATTAATAGTAGAAGTTGGTTGGACAGGACACAAGAAAGGTTGCAACAAATGGTGGGAGAGAAAAGATCAATGATGCAGACAACAAGAGAACGAAAAAAGAGTTGAATTGGACAGCCACTAGAAGGCGACTCCCTACAGTCCCTACTACGAAGCATCATGGAGGGAAAATGAAGGGAAACATGAGGAAGACCGAGAACAATTATTTTGGACTGGATGATGGAAGGGGGCGGCTACAAGAGGATAAGGATAAGACCCAGAACAGAGGGAAGTGGCGAAATTAGACACGCGAACCTGCCGAATAGGCAGAAAACTAAAGAATTCTTATTGCCATCTGTGGACTACTGTCTTCGATTAAGTAGATCTGACTGAATCTAACGAAACGCGGGACAAAGAATGCTCAAAAGGTTTTTTAACTTTTATTTTGACAATTAATACACATTTCTATTAAAAGAATCACTAACAATGAGATCACTTCAGCAATATCACCCATTTCTAACAGCGGTGAATCGATAAAACTAGTAATAGCACAGAAATCATCAACAAGATAACAAATTGGCCTGATGTAATTATCAATTAACTCCATTAAGTTTAACAATACGTTAATTAAGATACAGTTAAATACGAATACAATCATTGCAATCGAAAGACAACCATAAAATATTAAAAACAATCATAAAATACTGGGTTGCTCAAATCAAAATGATATAGGTCTACTCTAAGAATAGAACTGTTTAACTAATTATGCACATATATTGATCGCCATGTCACTATCAAGCGACCAAGAAGCATACATCGATGGCGCCATATAATGATATCAACGGAGCAAAGAAGTTAAACGCGGTCGACAGAATATGCATAGAATTATAACAGACAGTTTCAGTTTCACCCGTTAATTAATTGAACCACAATATATTCAAGTAACTTCTGCTGTACCATTGTACAGATGTTAAATCTGTCTTCGTCAACTCCTGAGAGAATAGAAGCCGAAAGTGTTTAACAGTTTCAAGCAAAGCTGATTGTAAAATCACAATTGAATCTTATAATGGTTAACAGTAAAAACGAAGCTCATACGTGGGTAAAAATACAAAGATAAAATTCTAAGTAGCTAACAGTAAAAATAAAAAAGAATATATCAACACAATATGATACGTTAGTAGTAGGAATTGAAACGCTAAACCTTATAAAACACTCTCTGACCTGTGACCTTAAACAATAATTAAAGCATCGTGAAAATACTGTAATGCAAGATATAATAATGCGATCCATTGTAACTAAAACGTTACACTTCAGTGCTTCCGAAATCTTACCAGCATCCTAAAATTCTTAGACAGATATAAGAAGCTTCGTAAAGATCTCGTTGCCGTCGCCAGACTCTTAGATATGATAGCTTTATGGTGGTATCAAAGGGCCTACTGAAAAGAAAACTGCTCCAAATACAAATGACTAGAAATGTCGACCAACTACATAAAACAATTCATAAAAAAATTCTATAACAGTAAAGTTCCTAAAGTGCTCTGAAAATCAGGCTCCAAAATGGTGACAAAAACAACCGTTCTTATCCAGAGTCATAACGACCCATGACGTACCAATGTCCTTACAACAGAACGTCATAAATATATCCAACATCATGGCATTATAATATTCTAAAACTACGACGTGGTTACATCAAAAAACCATAACGCTGTAGCATCAGCACAACATGATATGACGTCATAATAAGAATATCAGTATGACGTAATAATGTTCTAAACACACATGAGATTTTTCGTTTCTAAATGCAAATCGCATCTTGCTATCGGCATAATTAGAGCTTCTTGAAAAAGCGTAACACAGTAAATGAACATATAAATAATTATAGATGGCAACAAAATACGAATAGGTAATATCATCATCATCATCATCATCATCATCATCATCATCATCATCATCGTACTACGACGTAATGGAACATACGACTCTTGACTCTTGACTAATGTAAAATGTAATGACATATAATTGAACACTTACTCTAGCGCATTTCCATTACGCTGTCCTCAAAAGAGAACTAGCGTGCGACTTGGTACAATGCCATACAATATTGTTATGCTGCGAAAACGTAATAGAATAGAAACTAATATAATTATTGTCACTCAAAATGCTAAAACTAACTCAGGATCTCATTACGATAGAGAGGCAATAGCAATAGTGGTCATAGTAGCATTTGAGGTTTCAATGGTAGTTGTAATGGTAATAGAATACTACTGGTATTAGTAGACAAAATGGTGTTAGTAGGGTCAGGGGTCAGAGGTGATTGTAGAGGTACTAATAGTAGAAGTGACAGCTGAATACTTTTCTTTGGTATCACTAAGAGCTGTGGTTATATCCGCAGGGAGCTGTGGTTATATCCGCAGGGAGCTGTGGCTATATTCGCAGGGAGCTGTGGTTATATCCGCAGGGAGCTGTGGCTATATCCGCAGGGAGCTGTGGTTATATCCGCAGGGAGCTGTGGCTATATCCGCAGGGAGCTGTGGTTATATCCGCAGGGAGCTGTGGCTATATCCGCAGGGAGCTGTCGGTCTCACTCTTCCAGGAGAGGTGGCACAGACCTCCTTCAGAGTGTTTTGAAGTAGACAGAGTACAGCGCAGACCTTCAGTTCTTGCTTCGCATAAACCGTTTCATTAGCGATGAAGTTCTTCGCCGGTTCCATGTCCACAGTCGTCGGTGTCGTTGAGTTAAGAAAGGCATTCAATTTATCGCGAACGTTCTTGATACGGTTGATCGTAGTAGTGTCATTACGTTTGGACAAAGCTTTGTCGGCCTCCAAGGCGTGATAGATGACCTCTCTTGCGACGAAGGCTGCTTCTCTCAGGTTCTGAAACAGTTTCATCATCATCATCATCATCATCATCATCATCACCTCAGTTCTGTTAATATAACTTTGGATTTCGACAACTCTCAGAACAGCTCTGTGAGTATACAATCAGGTAACCGCTCAAGTTTAATTCGATGAAGGGAACAGATCCTTTTCCTCTGCTCCTCCTTTTCCTCTGCTCCTCCTTTTCCTCTGCTCCTCCTTTTCCTTCGCCTTATTCTACTCCTCCTCCTCTTCATCTGCTTCCTCCTATTTCTCATATATATATATAGATATATATATATATAGCCATAATATTTATTATTCCCATAAACACAATATGACAATAAAAACAATATATTTCACAATAACAATGGGAAACAAGGAAAAAGGATCTAAATATGATGGGAGATAGGATAGAGAGTGGAAATAAGGCATGGGCAAATGACAGCTTCTTATTCGTAAACTCTACTTACAGGCTTGGTCACGGTTCTGTTGGCTTTGACGATGTCCATCAGTTCAATGATCTGATCTGAAAAAGGCGAATTCTGAAAAACAGACATAGCAGACATTTTTACTTAGAAAACAAGTCACAACTAATAACACGAGTTATTCACATGCAGTGCATTGAAATAATGTTCACTGATTATATAGCGCCTTCTCAGCTCGTAATGCTGAACATTGGAGGTAAATCATTGAAACTCTGTATGCCTACACATCATCACATAATTATGTGGGCTGTTAATGGGTTCTATTTGGAAACATGGGTCCTATGACTCCCTGTCATAGGCAATAACGATAACGAGGACAATATCGATGAAAGGGATGACTAAGATGGCATAACGCCTGAAGAAAACCCTCAGAAGTATAGATGACGACGATTATTATTATGATCAATATTGCTACGACGACGACGACGATGATGATGATGACAATGATAATGATGTCGTTAGTGATACGTACTTGGATCGGATTATCTCCATCTGCGTAGTAAACTCTAAAACTTGTGAGAGCGAGTGACATTGACTCCTGAAGGTCCTTCCTACTGGCTTGTGGACACTCTACACACACACACACACACACACACACACACATATATATATATATATATATATATATACCAACTGCGTAAGGTTGTTAACGTGGGCGAATGTGTGTTTACAGCGGGACGTCTACTCTCGGCCAAAATAGAAAGCTTCCTGCTTAGACCTGTTAACACTGCACCAGTTCTACGTCGATCGTCACGATCGAACAGCAGCAAACGAAAAGGAAAGATAAAATAGAGCGATCGCCTGATAGAATTAATCGCATTATAGATCATTATATAGACTCCTCGATAGACGGTTTTAGTGACCCAGTAAATAGAGGTTTTATTGTACCTTTTGTTTCTGTCGCTCACATTATTCCCCGTTGCTATGGAAGTTATTGATTAATTAGTCTGAATTATAGAATAAATGGCAACAGGGAAGAACTGGAAAACAATTAACAGAACAATGGATGTGTGTGATTAATTAAACATTAATGATTTAGACGACATATTACAGTTAAAGATGATAAAATCATTTTTTCAAGCAGTCTGCTGTTTTAAAATGCCGTCTTTAAACTAGTTGTCACAAGGTAAATAAACCGCTTTAAATGACTGTAGTTGCTACTTTGTTATGAATGGCTGAGTAAAGGCGTCGATTTGGTTCACAGAACTTTTAATGCACTTCAAAGATCAAAGATTTTTGCCGCGGGTTATTTGACTGTTATACAGAATTTTAATTTGTATCCCTTGTTGAATTTTTATGAGTAATCCATTTATTAAAAACGATTTCAAAAGAGCTTCAGTCACTTTGAAAGACCATCAGGTTAGAGTAAATATCTCTTAGATTTCTCATCCCAAACGTACACATGTCAATGAAGGCAGTATAGCTGAGCACATTAATCGCCGGCGATATAATAATCCAGGTGACGCGGATGCAATTCGAAACTCTGCGTAAGAGGGCGGTTAATGGTTAGTCCTAATCATTAAGTAATATGGTTAGCGATGAACGGAGACAAATAGGAACACGAAAAGAGACAGACGGACAGAGACAGACGGACAGAGACAGACGGACAGAGACAGACGGACAGAGACAGACGGACAGAGACACACTTAGACGCATTGAGACTTACACAGACTGTTTGGGTGTAAATTCGAAATGGATTAGCCAACGTCAGAGTGTTAGCACTTTCGTCCGTCTGTCTCTGTTTGCCTCTGTCTCTGTCTCTGTCTGTTTGTCTCTGTTTGTCTCTGTCTCTGTCTGTCTGTCTCTGTTTGTCTCTGTTTGTCTCTGTCTGTCTGTCTGTCTGTCTGTCTCTGTACGTTTCCCTTCGCGTCGTTGGATGTTCCAAGAAAGAGGTGAAAACGCGATGAGATAAGAGACGACGTCATTGCGTCTCGTATCTGAGTTCAATATTCTCCGACGTAATTAGACATTTGTGGATTATAAAGAACTTATTGATCTGGATTGTTGTGTTGATGACGATAACGATGATGAAAATGATTGTGACGACGATTGTGATATAAAAAAAGATGACAATGATTGTGATGGTGATGATGACTAAGATAATGTTGGTATTGATTAGAATGCTGGACTCTACCTGCGACTCCTCTGCTCTTTTTGCTGTGTTTTCCATTTCCCCCTTTTCCTCCTCCTCGCTTCTCTTCGTTACGATTTTTCTCAGACGCTTCCGTCAAACCTTTATTTTCATTCTTCCTTTTCTTTGAGGATTTTTCAAGCGACTCTTTGCTTCCGCCCTTTGCATGCACTTTCGTGACAGGCGCCACAGATATGACAGGTGTCACGGACATGATGACTGATGTCGACTTCTTCCTGTTCTTTGTTGCAGGGATCGGCGACACTGAACCAGTAGGTCTGGGTTTTCCAGATGTCCCATTTCTTTTTGCCTTTTGAGGTCTTCCAGTTGGAGCCGACAAAGCAAATGCAATCAACCCGACTGTTGAAACAACAAACAACTCATTAGTTGATTATAATAATAAAATGCCTTAATTGTGATTAAATACTAGCAATCATCATCATCATCGTAATAGTTGCAGTTGACCTTGCAGCCTAATCGACAGTACTATTATAATGATTATCTACGAATGACTGAATATTTTCATTTTTTCTGAATGCTCTAAGAATCTACGAATAAAAAATTCACTATTGATTACAGTGTGTATAATAATTGTGATATTCCAATAGCAATGGCTGTGGTAGTTGTTGTTGTAGTAGTAGTGAAAGTTTTAGTAATATTAGTAGTAGTAGAAAAAGGAGCATCAGCAGCAATGGCAACTGTAATAGTAGTACGCAGAGTAAGAGTAAGGTAATGAGTTGAAATGAAATGAGACTGCTCAGGTTCTTACACAAAATCAGAAGGCTGAATATTTTCATTTTTTCTGAATGCTCTAAGAATCTACAAATTAAAAATTGATCTTCCTCAAGGAAGAGCTGTTCAAAACAGTCGTTTCCTTCAACCCTTCAAGACTGCAATTAACTCGTAATTCGTCTCTAATTCTACAAAGAGATCTTTCGACATATGATCCTATCCACTTCCAACTCCTCTTTTATACTTACGCATACTCATTGGTGTCCTGTATTCGAAATTTCTGTTCTTTACAAAATCCCGTCAGAAAAGTTTTATGGCCACATGAGCTCTTCCGTGAGGTTCTGTATCGCCACAGCCAGCTGCAGTCAAGGGCAACGCGTGAAAGTCACAGATAATTCCCTCAGTTGAGACTTACTCAGCGGGTGACGAACGTTGCTGACAGCGAGCAGACACCACGAGAGATGAGTGTGTTGCAAAGGGAAACCTTCGCTTGTGTTTTCGTCAGAGCAGAGCTAGAGCCGAGCGATGGATAAAACATCTCCTCATTTAGTAATTAACGTGTGGGTTGGTTATGCATTAAAACGTGTTTTATGATGTAAACACCGGCGGCCAACACTTACTCCGTTTGACTGACTTTCTTGGTATCGATGGTGACCTCGTTGTAGCATTGATCTTCAACAGACCAGAACGGGGAGGAAAAACCACCTGTTATAACACAACTGATATTCATTGTTCCACCCACCTATAGCGGTTGCATTTCAGTGACAAAACTCACCAAATAGGTGCTTATTATATGTTAGAGTATGTCTGCATTGAGATTGCTCATATATGACACCATTTATTGGTCTAACCAAGGTGAAGACAACATGACTAAGTGATTTGAATATCGATATATTTGCAGTGCATACTAAAATGCAACAGTACGTTGAGAGTTGGTAATGTATATAGATTGGGATTCTTTAGCGAATGTTGTCTGTATGACTGCCTGACTGAGTGCCTGTATGCTTCCACTACATCGTCTGACTGCCTGCCTGACTGACCGACCGGCTGATTGCCTGACTGGTTGTTTGACCAACTGACTAAGTGAGGGACTCAAACGTATAATTGATTATATCTGACTGACTGACTGGCTGACTGGCTAACTGACTGACTGACTGGCTGGCTGGCCGACTGGCTGACAGACTGACTGACAACCCAGTGGCTGCTATGGCGCCGAGTGTCTATCCCAAAACCTTGGAATTGATGGCTGGCCCAGTTTGGTTCATTTTGTCATTCAGGTCAAAAGCTAAGACTCATCTGTTTCGACTTCTTCCCACTCTCAACCCATTTTCGGTTTTCCCGGCTTATTTTATTTCGAATGAGCTTCCCCAGGGTATTATGAGTCTTCACTTGAAGCGATCAGCGACCAATTCCTCGTTGATTCAGTTCACAGAACTTTCGACGTCATCGATTCTAATTATCTTTAAACTGCGAGGACATGACTGGATTCGAAAGGAGTCCTGACACTGAGAATTACATTTATTCTTACGCCACCCAGTATAATGTTCTCTTTATCGAGCACGATTCCCTGCGGACGTCGACTTCAAAGAGGAGCGAGGGAGATTTCCCCGAAAACCACACGGTTACTTAACAACCTGATGACAGATATCTCGTATTATTGCTGAGTACGAGTATAATTAATGGAGGTCGTAATTTATACGTTTGTAGCTAATATACGATTTTGTTCACTTTGGCCTTCAGGTAGTTGATTAGATTTATACATCAACTGAGAAAGGTCTTTTTAAACGCACCCCAAGATCCTGGGCTCTGGCTTACGTTTTATTCTACGAGATATGTCAAACAAGATCGATCTTTAATCAAACCATGTTCAAACTGTCCTTTATAATATTGCACTCTTCAAATGTTCCACTATTTTATCCACAACGATCATCTTCATGACCTCAAACACAACAACTGGCTAAAACTGCGATTGCGCTGTATGCGTGTGCGGGGGCAGCAAGTGGTCACGTTTTTCTAATTGACTTAACACTAACTGTTAAATAAACGACAGACTCAGCTACTTTCGTTCTCCTTATTTGCATGCATGTAGCTAATCGCATAGTTTTGCCTTGAAACAAACGCACCTTCATGCAAATCACATGTACGCTGACAAAGCCCATTCGATCATCTAATAATTTAGGATAACTTCGCTGCAAAGTGGACCAACAGATGACGGATGTGAAACCATCTGTACTCATCAGCGTCTGATAATTCCACAGTCCTTCAGTTGTTGAGGTGAGAATGTATTGAAAGCCATTAGTGGATCACTGGAACTGCATCCGAAGCAATGCAGTCACGTCGACTCCTATAAATGACCACCTGCCTTCAGAATAGTTTGTTCATCATGTTCATCATTTAAAATCACAGGTGAAGTATAATTATTATTACAATTATTATTATTATTATTGTTGTTATTATTATTATTATTATTATTATTATTATTATTATTATTATTATTATTATTATTATTGTGAGATGCAAATACATGCCATTTATTTACTTACTCATTTACTTGATACTCACAAAGTTAGAATCGCTTCGGTAGGGGCCTATAGCGCAGTGGAACCACCTAACCATCACACGCAACAAACTCATCTTTCGATTAATTTATTTTCTCTCGAGTGCGGTTTGTATGCGTTCTTTAATCGCTCTCGTTCTCCGTTATTTGGCCGCCGTTTGAGTTTCGCTTTGTTAATTATTATTAATATTATCAGCACGCGTCGGTAATAGCGTATTTCCGTATAAATAATAGACGTTAGTAATCTTATTAATTACATCGGGTGATTCCCATGCCAGGTTGTCAGACGATTAAGCTTCATCGAGTACGGTTTACAGAGCACCGGTATTGCTATTATTATGAACTTATATGAGGCAGGATTTGCTCAACATAGTATTTTATGACCTACGCGGTTGGTGGAAAATAACTGTTTTATTTGCTGAGGCAATTGAAGGTGAATTATCGGATGAACCGTTATGAACTCATTTGAGACTATATATAGATCGAAACACTCTTCCGTATTTGCCAACCGCCAACAAACAACAGCGATTCTAGAGACGCAATAAAATTAATCTGAGACGTTTATATTTGTATGCATGTAGGCCTTGATGATATCTTTAAAAGACTACGTCATTATCTGATTCAATTAGTTATTCAAATGCTCATAATTTTTCTGTCCGAATCTTCCAGACCACAGAGGCTATGTCAGCGCTGTTACGCACACTCTTCCATGATGACGGTGGATGCTACCAGCGAATTTTCTAGCACAATTCCATTTCACATCGCTTCATTTCTCAAACAATTGAAGACATATCGTTATCCCTTTTTATCTATCGTACAACCGTGAATTCATTTCAACAGTGGGACACTGTTCAGATGCATTCAGAGATGTCCGATAGATAATAATGTTAGTCATTGCTAGAAATACAAATTAATTTGACTGATAAAAAGTTGATAGATTACAGGAAGTCCTTCTGTCCAAGGGAAAACATATCGTCGCTCAAAATCTACCCCAATTGACTTATCACTAGCTACGGCGATTAGGAAAATCCTCGATGAAGTTAGGGGTAGTTGTAAGGATTTTCTGGACAAGCTGAATAAAGATACTAAAATGCATATCTTAACCCATCAAACTGTCTGACTCAATACTGCAACACTAGTCAATCGCTTGACGTAGGCCTATGTCTTTATATTCCGACAAATGACCGGTGTATTCTTAGAACCAATTGCAAGCCTGGGTAGAGGAGGAGGAGGAGGAGGAGGAGGAGGAGGAGGAGGAGGGTGACGCTAAACACACAAAGCACGACTCAGATATGCAATCTTTAAATCGTGTAAAAAAATTTCTCAATCACATGACAGGACTTTGTCAGAAACTTAAAAAATACCGGGCAGGGATTGAAGTAGTCGCCCTTGTCTTACTTTGCTGACCCAGGAAAGTAAAAATGGGGCGATTAGTCGGAAGCCACATCTCCAGTTGCATTTTCAAACAGATTGCGCCTGTGAATATGCTGGTTACCTCGACTTAGCTTTTGTGGGCTAAGTAGAAATGTGGAGATTACGATTACATCCCGTTCTGCATCTTAAGATGAAGTGGTCTAAACTTAACGATGAGTTTCAGTAACTTCTCATGCACTTTTAGTACAATCTCACGTCTTCGTAGGGCTAATTCGGTCAGTCTATAGTATGACATTATTAAAATATTCAGAATGGGAGCGAAATAATATTCTCCATATTATCCAGCATATGTTTGGCTATTGTAGAGTTATAGTCAACACATAGGGACCATGTCACCTTCTAACTAGAGTAGTCCTCCACTGTGGAGAAAACTAAAGAATATAAGAAATTTACATTGATTTCGGTTTCTAACTCACATAGTGTTTCCTAACGGCGGTAGAAGTTGATAAATCCATGGATAATATGGGAAATACTATTTCGCTCCTATTCTGGGTATTTTAAAAATGCTAGTTACTACATACCGATATATGGTCTAAATACGCTTACAAACTCATCCGGCGCCGATCTGTCCGGCGTCGAATTGTCCGGGAACCAGCTCAGTTATAGGATCGAGTGTAGGCCTACTATCGTACACTGTAGGTGGGAAGTTAGGCGGTCGGTGTGGATGCTGAGTGACCAAACGCCTCATATACCGAGGCTAAGAAAAACTAAGCCGCTATAGCATTTCATGAGAGTTTTATCCTAAAGTCTAGTCTGGTCTACTTAAACTCGTTCTCATCTGATCGTCAACTTTTGATGAATTTATGCGCCCAGGTACATAGTAAGGTTTATTAGTATTAGCACACATGATGCGCACAATCTTTATGACCATATCTTGCTCATGATGAGCGATGTTTTAAGAGACCATGATCTCCTAGCAAGACTTGACCTAGAAAATGAACCCATGACCGCATTGAGACTATTTGACATAGAAAATAAACCAATAACCTCTGTTGTGTTAGGGCTCTTGCGATTAAATTCTTTCACACGTATGTCAAATTGTTTTACCCAAAATTCTCCTAAATTTCATTAAATTTCTATCGAATTTCTTTCCAATTTGTCACAAATTTTTCAAGAAGGAGATTGTTTTAGTGTTTCTTTCATATTCCTCCAACACTTCTTCAACACTTTGTCTAAACTTCCTGAAACTTCTTCTGAAATCCCCTTCGAAGTCCTCTGTAAATAATAACCGCTCAGAAACAAGTCAGCCCTCTAAACCTGGGCGACCACTTTGTCTCTGCCACTTGAGAGGAGAAACTCGTCTGGTCACTTGACACATTTGAGCCTCTCTCAGTTTCGTCTTTAGTGAAGCACCTGTCCAGGGTGTAACAATGGGGCAGTCAATTCCCGTTGGGATTCACCTCCAACTGATTATCTCTAGTCTCTACCGGTTAAGGACACATCCTTTCGTATACAAAAAGCACCGTTATGCAGAGACAAGAGATCACAATGCCTTCTTTTAAACAGTTAGATAACACGGTCGACACTGACACGTCGTGATTATCCGCAGTAGGCAACCGCTACCCACGTGACGTGTAACACACCAGCACCCACATCCACCAAGGGTAGCCATACCAACCAAATCTATTCCTTCCATTACTTCTATTGAGCCATTTTCATGTTGTCCAATTCCATAACCGATGTTGGCTTAGGGTGAGATTGCAATCAAGATTCGCAGCAAATTCAAAAGGAAGTTATGTTGAAATCCGATAGATCCGAGAAACGTAGGCCAGGTTGCTTACGATGGAATAACTCGAATAAATGTATTTACGATAATTGCGTCTATTTTTATCAGACCTAATGACTAAGCGTGAGTTTGTGGCCTATTATTCACTTACTTTAAACTTTTCTTAGGCAGCCAATTCGAATAACAGTGAACTTCTGAAGTCAACTAAGCCGGAACTCACTTTATTTTCTCTACGTAAGTAAGCTAGAATACCGGCATTAATTTTGCTACCGTAAACGTCTTAAGGTTTACCCAAATGGTAGCAATGGTCGAAGAATGAAGTTAATTCACGATAAAACAACTGACTACAAGAAATTAAGGAATTCTTTAGCTTTAGGCGTTATAGGTTAGCCAGTCCATTGCAATGTTTTGATTGGTCGTGCTTTGTGCTTTCGCTATTTAAAAATATATTTGAGCAATATTGTTTTGCTTGTTATTTAATGTGAAATTCAACCTTTTTATTGAATGAGAGCCGAAGGAGTTTTGATAATGAACTGAGTTGAGTGAATTTAAAATCATTTGTATTCAAACGCCTTGAAATTGGTTTAGCTGATCTATAAATGGAGTTAGAAACTAGGTTTAAAAAACAAACTATAAACAAATTGATAGCGTTGTTTTCATTTTAATAATCAGAAATGATGATAAACAGTTTGTTTTATAAAACGATTAGGCCTATGTAAATACATCTTGAATACACAGAGACCGAAGTGAAATTGCGTTGACTTAGTTTAACTCTTTCATCATAAGCTCACATGACACGTATCATCTCCACAATTCTGATGAGTCGCTAAAAAGAGGCACCGCTTAAGTTGCTGATTACAATCACAGTCGTAACATAAAAAATATAATCAATCTTTAATCGTGTAAGTTGAAAGAACGGTGAAACCGTAATAATGCGTCAATTTCAAAATCAAATACAGTTCAAACAAATCAATTACGCAGTCAAAACAAATGGTTACAACAAATATCAAACAGTAGGATAATGTTGAACAACTGAATCTCTGCTAACAGGCTACAGGAAATATTATGCTATTTCAAGTTCTAGAAAATACGATTAATCAGAAGAAGCTCCGACTAAAAAAATTAATATTCATAATAAACGTAACGTTATGATAACATAAGAGCAAATAGCGTATGCGATAGACTTAAAATGATGTCCATCGTAAACATTGAATCGTTTAATATAATATATTCTCATTTTCCTAGAATAGCGTTTGGCAAAAACCCGGAATAACGTCACCAATAAGCTCAGCATAATTTATACAAAATACAACAGAAAATAACATAAATAATCAAAACAGAGAAGTCAAAAACAAACTCAACATAACGTATACACCAACTTAAAGTTCATAACAAACGTGATATTTTATAAACAACATAGAATTAGAATAATAATTTAATTAGAAAAATATTCATAATTAACTTAGAAAAACGTTCGTATTAACTTAGAAATGCAATTAGACTCTTTTCAATGACGTCAATTCAATCGGTGAACACATTAAGACAATATTACTCACTGGTCCATCTAAGCATATAGCGATTAATTGAGCAAAAACTGGTCACTCCATGACAACCCAAATGTCACATACGAACAATTACGAGGAAAGCTGACTCACTGACTGACTGCGTGGAGGTGTGCTCTTAACAAAGGCCTTTCGTTGTTGATGTCCTTTCAGTTGCTTTGGCAACACTGGTTTTGGTTCGTTTTTTTCTCCTTTCGTTTTTTGGTTGATTGTGATGGATTTGACGCCTTCTGTGGATTCGGAGTTGCCTCCTGTTTCTGAGGCATCGTTGGTTTTTTCGGTGGTTTATTCGTTGAGAAGCTGCAGGTGTTGTTGATACTTCGAATGAGAGTTTGGAAATTCGTGAGAACTGCGAGGGCCTTGCTGCAAGGCTCCAATCTACTATTCACCGGGAGGGATGTCGTATTATCATTACAGTCTCCAGTTGCATTGATCAGTAGAATCAGGTTTTTACGAGAATCTGCCAGATTCACGTTCTGATGACAGTGTGTCATGTTCTTCCATAGGTCGTTCAGCTCCGCTCTAAGGTGACAGAGCGGCTTCAGATAAACCTGAAGATTGATATGATAAAGATAAATTTGTTAATGCGGAAACAGTCACAGGAAGACTTCATAATTTCATACACAGACAGACAGACAGACAGACAGACAGACAGACAGACATATATATATATACATATATATAAATATTTGTTGATTTTTAAAATTCCCAAACCGCTTTAATACTGACATATTTATCCACAAATCTGTAGTTTATGTCCTGGTCTGGTTAAAAAATGCGTCATATTGACGTATTTAAGTTACAAAGTTAATGCGTGGCAGGAATTTGATCAGCCGATCATTGATGCCTCTGTTGGCCTGTAACGCAGGTGTCTTGAGGCTTGCGTTGATCCCAAAGGTGGTGCTACTGCTGCTGCTGATGATGATAATGATGATCATAATATAATAATAGTACACACATTTTGATTCTTCTTTAGAATTGAACTGCATTGTTTCTGGTTTTTCTTCTTGATGTCGCTTTTCTCTTTCTCTGTTAAGCCAGGTGCCTTCTGTGATGCGTTTCCTGCGCACTTCAGAATCTTCGGCCAGTCTTTGCTCCATTTGTTTCCAAGCTGCTTCTGGTTGGATTCGGTAGTACGATACCCCTACAGAATCAATGCAACGTGATTGTAATGTGATGTAACGTATGTTTGTATAGAAACACGTGTCTGTCGATATTAAAATAATCGCTGTCAAATGATACGACTCGGTACGTTTTAAACTATAAATGAACCGAGTGTAACGTTTAGTGGTTAGGAATGCAATCCAATGCGATGTTGAACAGAAAGACAGAAATAGAGAAAGAGACAGGGACAGAGACAATGATAAATGCCGAGAGAGATAGAGAGAAGGAGTAGCAGAAGAGAAAGTGAGAGGTACAGAGAGAGAAGACTGAGAGCGAAGGACTAAGTTTTGGAGCCACGGCAATCTTGCCATAGCACCATTGATCTACTTCATGACAACACAGAACTGGAAACGACTGCCTATCACACTCTCTACATTTTCGGCGACTCTTCTGCAAAATACCCCTCTTTAAACATAAAATGATTTTTATTGGTTTACCCTGTCTTCAAGATTTTTCAGATCCTTCGATTCTTGTTTCGGATATTCCTTCGCCAACGAACACAGGGCTACAAAGAAGAAGTGCACATTACGGTAAAGTTACGCAATTCACGGCAAGGCAAATGAAGGTCAGGCAAGCCAAGGTATGTTAAGATAAATAAAGGTAAGGTAATGCCGTAGAAGATACAATAAATGAAGGTAAGATGAAGCAAGGAAAAGAAAGTATAAGGCAAGTATATAACTTAAGAGAAGACAAGGTAAGAGATCTTGAGAAAAGATAATTTTGAATGTATCTTTCACTTGTCTTTATGCTTACCACCTTCACCCCGCACCCATTCCACCATTAGCACCATCCGACAACGTCAGAACACCACCACCAACACCGTTCAACTACCATAATTATCACTTGCTAAGTGAACCTAATGAATGAATGGCTAACGTACTGACCTATTGAAAAGTGAGAAGAAACAGATGAGCGATTACTTGTAACAGTCTTCCTTGGTGTTGGTGTTTTTGCCCCATTCCCTCGTATTTTTCCTGACGATGTCCTGTTAAAAGTAGAAGTTGTATTCGTGGTTCTCGCCTCCGAAGATCCGATCCATGAGGCGGTTGCGAACAACGCAACACCAATGGCTAGAAAACAAAACATACGGCGTCATCATCAATATAATCAATAATCATAATGATAATAGTAGCAGCAGTAGCAGCAGCAGTAACAACAGCAGAAGCAGCAAGGGAAGAAGCTGTATTATTAGTGGTAGTAAAAGCAATGACAGTATTAATCCTATAACGATGAGCTGCATAGGTTTTCCTAAGCATTTAGTACTGGCTCGTCGTAATAAAGATTTAAGCAGAAAAATAATTACTAAAATTGTGTTAATATCTCATTAGATAGTACGTGTATGACTAAAAACGAAGCCAATGTTAAACAGACCAAACGTCAGTAGCCTCGTCCACTTCATTCTGCTCTTTTAAGCTGATAAACTTCTATTAAATTAATATCCTTATTTGATGTCGAGGAACTTTGAATTGATGAAAACTAAATTTCGACGCCTTTTTATAGGTACCCATCGAAGCTGAAAATAGCCGTGGAAAGACATTTGGATGAATACTGGAAAATTAGATATACAAACAATTGCATCAGTGTTTCACCTGATGCTGAAAAGAACGAAGAAAAACGTCTTTCAGTTGTAAGACAGCTTGAGACGATTTCTAGAAAAATCTGTTTAGGCCTACGTCAAGATGACGATGAAGAAGAAGAGAAACTTTGACAGTTGCCTTTGAGTCATTCGTAATTGACTCTGTCTATTTCTTTCTTTCTGACTAAGGAGATCGTCCGTGCATGGTATCTGCTGTCGTCGGTCGACCCTGCGCTATGGCCGCATTGAGAGACGGACGGAAACGAGGCAATTGTTAATTAGTTTGGGCTTTCGATTAGCTCATGATGAAAAAAAACCGGTACTCTGCTGTCTTTTTGTTTTGTTTGGTAATCGCTTTGCATCGTTTTATCATTTTCATCGCAATGTCATAGCCATCATCGTCGTTGTCGTCATCATAATCATTTGATAGCGCCATTATAAGACACCACAATCTAATACATCAAGCATCATGACTGGAGATCGTCTACTCTTCGCGTCTATACATTAGGTTCCAATAGAAACTTAAGTGAATATATATATATCCCATATATATGTTAATTAAGAGGTAAATGTAGATAAGATGCCACTGAACAAATGTGAGTAAAGGACTTGCTCAAGGTAACTATACACAATGAACCACTCAGGGCAGGACAATAGAACCCTTGCTCGCCGTATTTCAAGGCGAGCGTCCAAAATATCGTGACCCACTATTACTTAAAAAAGTGAAAAACTGATTTTCCATTAAAGTGAATTAGGTAAATCATTTTTATTGCCCCTCTCAATCGCGATATGGGTTATTGAAAATCCCCACCGGGAAGTCGGTCACGTTTGCGTCTGACCCGGAACAGCTGCTGTTAACTTGCAGCGCATAGAAATTGAGAGATGCGGGTGTTGTACAGTGTACGCAGCGGGACGACCGACAGCCGTGTGACGACGAATAGTTATCAACGCAGACGTCTTAAGACAAAAAGCGTAGAAGTAAAAGAAATAACAGTGACAATTTATATGGGGCCGTAACATGGCCATATCGCTACACGGGCGCCTCCCAAACAACTAGAAAGTATAATATTCTATGGACAACTAGCTATCAAAGCACGTTCTCAGGCCAATCGAGAGAGGGGCCGGGGGAAAGTGACCATGGGTCCGGCGATTGGTATGGGGTCTGGACCTGACCCGCAATTAACTTATGAGAAATGTTATAGTCAGTTATACAAAGTTTATGATTTATAATTAGGACCTCTTTAAATATTGTGTCACCAACACTTAGCTACAATCCGCCTAAACTTCAGCCATCTAAATTTTCCTTGCATTAATTTTTCATCATAGATCTCATAGATATTCAGTACATAAATTGAAATAAATTGTTGATTAAAATAATGGCATTTAGCCCGCACCGATTGTCCTGTAACGAGGCACTATGTACATAACTTTCGCTCTGTCTTTCATAAGCAATTACCTACCATTACCTGTGTCCACTGCTAATTACTATCGATGGAAGAAAACGTGAAAAATTAATTAATGGCACGCACACAAATATAGGTTCTCTGGTCGAATGCAATTATCTGTTGAGTCAAAGAAGGAAGTATTCTTTTTTAGGCACAAGATATACTTTCGATGTTGATCTAGATGTGCATGATATTTACTCTGTGACTAAAATTTCTTGCTAATAGTTATAGGAATTTCAATTGACGAGCATAATTCTTGCTTAATTGTTTGCGGTCGAATTGTCCCATTGCTGACTTCAGCAATTGCGAGTGAAAATTTAATGCGTCCTTCTAAATTTGGTCACCTCTCCTGCAATATGCTGGATGTGCTCGACTGGCTCCCTCTTCAGTAGCGGATCTCTTACCACCGAATCATTGCATTGGTATTAAGGCGGTCCTTCTGGGTCCCGCCTCGGTCTATCTTCTCGACCTCTGCTGCCCTACCTTGAGTGCACCAGGTCGCCGCTCCCTGCGCTATCATAATCAACGCCTATTCCTCATCCATTTTCCTGCACACAGCTACTAAGCAGAATGGCGCCTTCTCAGTGGTTTGCCCATCGCTGTGAGATATACCTTCGTATACGCTACGCTTGTTCCCCAGGGTCACTCTGACTCTTTTTGTGCTCGCGTCCATGGGGGATTTGGAGAAGTAAAAGTGGGAAGAGGAAGAAGATCGAACCCATACTCTCCGAGCATTCCCACCAATCAGCTGCCGTGCTCCTTTATGTCATGGATTAGTTCAGAATTTCTGTACTACAATGAACTCCAAAATCTCCAAAGGCTTGTGCGTCTGGTCGGATATGGTGTATAAATAATAATGCTATTCACGGTACGTGGTGTTTTGGCGCAGGGCGTTTTGGAGCAGGACGTTTTGGCGCAGATCTTTGATACAATAATATTGCATATTATATAAAAATATTATATGGCAATCTACCACTTTAGTGTTGTAAATTATTCCTCACGGCAAGTCTCTGGAGCATCGGTAGTAGAAGAGGGATTGGTGAAATGAATCATGATTAATTAGAAGCAGGATCATTGACAGGGATACTGTTAAACTGGGTGCTGGATTGACGAAAAGAATCATGCTTAAATGGACGCTAGATTGATGATAAGAATAAATATTACATTGAACCTGGACAGATTAAAGGAATCATGCCTAAATGGAAGCTGAATTGATGAAAAGAATAATTCTTAAATTGAAGCTGGACTGACTAAAAGAATCACGCCTAAATGGAAGCTGGATTAATGATAATAATCATGCTTAAGTCGAAGCTGGATTGACGAAAATAATCATGCCCAAATGGACGCTGGATTGATGAAAGAATCATGCTTAAATTGAAGCTGGATTGATGAAAAATAGTGCCGTTTAACTGGAAGCGGAATTTATGAGAAGAATGCGACTAAAATGGTTCCACGACGAGTAGCGTTTCTATTTAAGCACGATTATTTTCATCATTCCAGTTCCCAGTTTAGCATTGTTTTCACCGATCATGCTTCATAGTACATTATATATTGTTTCAGATATCTGGGCCAAAAAATCCTCCTGCGTAAAAACGTCCTGCTGCGTCTTATTCTCTAGTCACAATATAGTCACATAATGCTAATTGTAAAGTTGTTTAGGCCTAAATACGTCTGTATGCCAATGTGTATTAACATAACGTGCTTAAAACATGCAAGTGCTCAAACTAGGTTAGGTAAAACGGGTTAACCGACCTTGACCAATTTCAATCGATAAGCACTATTCCGGAAAATCGAAACCGAAAGTGAAGCCACATGAAGCCACTGTATGAGGTTTGGTAGGAACGAATCGAAAAGACAGACGGTTGAATGAGGCGTGTGATCGAATTTCAGGTTTGTTCAAGAGGTTTCTATTGAAAACATTTTAGATTTAAATAAGATTTTTAATCCGAGGACGAACGACAGAAGGATGTTCTTCCATATAGGCCTACTGTATGATTATGTAACAGGAGGTGGAACCTGGTACGACGTTCTAGGCAAAGACAAATGTTAGATACGCGTCAACGGCAGCAATTATTTATAGCCAATACAAAGGCGGCCACTATTACGGCTGCTTCCACTATGAAAAATACTTTCACTGCTACCACTACTGCTGCTGCGACTACTAGTAATCAATTTATTTATTTGTTAAGAGGATTTCTGACGCGCCAGCCTCAGGATTACTAATTTACTGCGTCCTACTACTACTAATGGCCAGGGGCGGATCCAGACCATCTAGTAAGGGGGGGGGGCGATTTTTAGGTTTTAGTGGCAACCGCAGGCAAGCCCACAAATCGTAAAACTTGTTTACTTTTTTTTCTTTGAGTATCATTCTTCTACTGTCTTAATCTATGAAATGTAACTATAAAATGACGTCATATATTGGTATTCCAATAGTCCGATTTAAAATACGCACCGCACAACTTTATTAAAATTCGTATTACTTTTAAACAGTCTGCTCAATAGACCTAATTTACTTCCGTTTTCAAACACCATGCTGTGTTAGTTAAAAATATAATAAATAGTAATAATTTACAACAGTGTATATCTACATTAAAATTTGAACATTTTTGTTGACATTGCATACTTTCTTTATAAAGGGCTGCAAAAGCCAAGTAAAAATCGCTAAAGAAATTTCTTTCCAAATAATATAAGGGGGGGCGATCGCCCCCATCGCCCCCCCTATGGATCCGCCACTGCTAATGGCCTATTTTATGTGATGATTGGGATACCTTGGAAATCGTCAAATGCCAAGGAACGAAGGGAAGAAACGAATGCCACCCAGACCTGCATACATATAAACACATTCATAAATACGAGCATCTTTTTCTGGTCTTTCAGTTTCAACCCAGAGCCATGTTTTCTGTTCATATGAAACCAACCGAATCCGATTCGGTTCATTGCTTCCACTGCACCGATGAGACATTGAACCCAAGACTCCTTCCCTGCTTTCACTCGTATTGTCTCGGGTGCCTCGATTCTCTCATCCAGCGCTCCTACTCGGATGTCTCGGTTCGTTGCCCAGATTGTTCAGAGGAGACTCTACTCAACGAAACCCTCGATCAGCTTCCACCGAGTGACATCTTCGGAAGGAGGATTCTAGATATCAATAGGATCCTAAGGGGGTCAACCGCCCAAGAGCCGTGCGCCGGTTGTACAGAGGGCGATGGAAACAACACCTACAGCAACCCAGTCAGTTCTTACTGCTTGGACTGCCAGGAGTTCTTCTGCGGCGCATGCGCGGGGAATCACACGTACTTCCGATTCGCTTCTTCTCATCGTCTCATAACTGGTAACGCCGATGAGTTAAAGAAACCACGTGATTTGGTAGACGGAACGTTGAGGTTCTGTAAGGTACACGGGGAGGAAATGGAGAAGTTGTATTGTCATCAGTGTAAAGAATATGTCTGTGAGTTGTGTTACTCGGAGAATCACGATCAGTGTGATCATGTGGAACTCATCGACGATATGAAAGTGGAAATGGAGGAATTCGTGATGGAAACGATTGATGATCTTCGCAAACGAATTGCTTCTGGAAGAGAATTTGTGAGAAGTTTTGAACGCAAAGAACGACAATTGCTCAGAAGAATGAAGCGGATTGAAGGTGAACTGGAAGAAGGTCATAACCTAGCGAAGGAGTTCGTCGCTCGTTCTGTTAATGATTTCCACCAACAGCTGGATAACCAAGCTAGGCAGCGATCCGAATTATATGAGACTGTGAGATGGGGAGCCAGCCAGCAAGTGGTGAATCTGGAAATCCTCCACAAGACGATGACGAGGTGTATCGAAAGAGCTTCGCAGGGTCACATCGTTTCGATAAACCATGGAGGTCATCTGCAGAAAGTGGAGCAAGAGGCGATAGATTTCTCAGAGAGTTGGCACACGAGATTGCTGACATTCGACGAGTCCAATGAGCTCGAGGAGTTACTGGGAGATGATTCGATCGGAGAGGTTCTTGGACGATTGGAAGACGGTAATATGGACGATGGTCATGATGATGATGATGGGAAGAATGGATCTGAATTAACTGATGAGGATGAGGTACAGAAGATGGATCCGGAGATTGGGAAAGTAGAGATCGTAGAGGAGACTGGCGAAATCGATGTGAATGGGTATATTGAAGATGAGGGCAATGGGGAAGTGGAGGGAAGAATTGAGGATCAGAAGAGAACAGGTAAAGAGAATAATGATGACAGGAAAAATCGAGGAGAAATTGCAGACACGCAGGAATTAGGGAATGAAGATGAGGCGGATAAAACTGAAAATGTGGAGCAGACGGAAGTGGAACGTGAGATCGTTTACAACAGAACCAAAGATGCGAAGAATGAGATTCGTGAAATGACTAGAGAGGTATCGGAGAACATCTTAGACCTAACAACAAGACCCATAGACACGGAATCAAATAGAGTGGTAGAGGGAACTGATAGTGCCGTGGAGATTGGTAGCGAAGAGGGGACTAACAGCGTTGAGGGGACTGATAGCGTAGAAGGGACTAATAGTGCCGTGGAGATTGGTAGCGCAGAGGTTACTAGTGACATAGAGGGGACTAATTGCCTAGTGGGGACAGAGAGCGGCACAAAACCAATGACAAAGTCAAGAGCAAATAAAGGAAAAAGGATGAGAGCAAATCATAGCGTCAGTACAAAACTGTTTACAGTTCCAAGTACTGTCGAGGCTGACGAGCAGTATGAGTTTACAATGAAGCATTACGATCCTCCTCCTCCTCCTCAACAGACGATCGATCATCGTAACATCGAGAAGGATGATGCTACAAGTGAGACGGTTATGCGTCGAGCGAATGAAAATGCAACGAGGTCTAATGAAAGCGTTTCTGGAATTTCTTTTACCGTCTGCGATCACAGACCAGAGATTCAGACGATGAGTTTCGAAGGTCAGCGTGCGACCTTGTCGAACAGTTATAATTATGGAGCATTGAATGCTCTGCGGGATTTAAAATCACCGGTTATAAGTGGCCAACCAATCCCAATGAGGCAGGAAGAAGGAACAGACAGAATTCTCTTTTCAGGCAATAGTCCAATGAGACAAAACTCGACAGAGCAAGACTCAACCAGGGCACTCTTTCAAGGCACCAGCGGTCATCCAATCGCCGTGAGACAAAATGTGTCAGAGCCAGGCTATCCAATCTCAAGGAGACCAAACTGGGTAGAGCAAGGCTCAACTAGGGCACTCTCTCCAGTCATCAGTGGCCATCCACCTCTAAATATAAAAAATTGGTTTGGAGCGGAAACCGTTGAACCGGAAGTTCTATTCTGTCACGAGGCAGACACCTATCGAGGAACTGAACGAATTGGATCAGGTGTCATCAAGGTCCTCATTGGCAAAGCAGACCTCACGAATACCTCAGGAATATACTTTGAGTGGGAGGAGGAGATCGAACAGCTGACACCCGACTCGCGTTTGGAACTTCTCATCATGGACCCAGAAATCCGCGCCATCCAGGTTTCTTCTCACTCACTGTCGCGCCGGGAAGCCAGCGCAGTTGGGTTTGAAAATAGCGAAGAAGCAGAAAAGTTCGAGAACACTCTGGAACAGCTAATCGACCAGATGGATTCTCTGCGAATTACTAAGAAAGCAACTCAATGCTAACATTTACATAGCGCAAGATGGACTTGATCCACTGGCAGCAAACCATACCGGCAGGTATAACACTCTTCATGAATTCTTCAAACCCATATGCATGAATTTTATGAAGTTCTTTTGTTGTTTACAATTTTACTCTAAGTAGTGTTTTGTCTGTTGCTAGTTTATCAATAATTTGCCTTTTGAATAGATAGATAGTTGATCTTTGATAACATAATTTTCTTCATTTTATGCTTCTGGAATACTTATCACTGGGAAATAATATAATGTAGTGATATTATTAATTAGATCATAAGTTATTAATGATTATATTATTGTATTTTCTGATGTTGATATTGTCATCGTGTACCTTCATTATTATAACTGTTGATTATGATATGCAGAAAAAGTCCGAGTTCTCGTTTTGTTTTGCTTATACATTGTACACAATAATTTAATAGTTTGCTTGAGTAGGATCAGAATGGTGAATACGGCGATCAGTCCTAGTATTACAATCTAACACAATCAAACATTATGTAGCCAAGTATCTCTTAAGTTAGACGTCTCACATTTTATATCCTTGTATATCACAACTTCGGACAGTGGCGTAGGCAGGATTTCCCCAAGAGGGGGGAGGGGGGTTAGTGTAGGCACTTTTGGGATTGTAATTTTCCCCACTAGATCTACAATAAATTAGGGGGCTCAATGAGCCAGGATTTTTTAAATTTTAGCCTTTTTTGCAGTGCAACAGTTTGTTTTGTAATATTATAAAATAGAAATACTTTTTTATTAAAATCGGCTAAGGCGCATAGCTGGTGATTTTAAAACAAAGAACAAAAAATTACAAACAAGCTCAAGCTTTAAATTTTATATGATTATAAAATAGCTCTGCCTATGCAAGTCAGTCTCAGATTTTCTTTTCTTAACATCTTATAGGCTATTATACTTCTGCTGATTATCAGTAGAAGTTAAGTTTTCTTGTCATTAGGGCCTATCTTTTTTATTCATTCCTTAATCATAAATAATGAATAGGCCTATTGGTCTTAACTTGCTTGGCTTCACGGAACCAAATCTAATTTTCGCTTCCTTAATAGTTGATTGATTATTTCCTCGGTTGTTGGGGTCATTTCACGGTGAAGAAGAACGCTCATTTGTACAGATGGAAACAGGCAGTGTAATGTTGCCAAGGTTTGAAACAACTTTGTAATATTTGGATGAACTGTTGAATGACACAAATACATTGCGCCCAAAGCATTAGGTCTACCAGTTTCTTTGCGTGAAAGACGACGGTACCATAGCCTTAGTCATTAATGAATCCAAATACGTTGAGAGCCATTGCTTGTGGAATGATCGCGTTGTTTAGTGCTATTCTTGCCCCAACATCTTATAGCAAGAGATGACAATGTTTAGTTAAGCTTACCACAACACCTTCCAGCGAGAGATAATTCTGCTTACTGATTTTATAGTTGATCCACTATACAATGCAGCAATTTCTCTAATTTGTCATTTATAGTCAACTGTTTTAAACTTCTGACACTCAACTTGGTATAATGCGTTCAATGATCATTTCTAAGGATGAACTGACCTATATACACTTTCTATCTCTTTATATATATATATATACATTAGTTAAATACATATACGAACACCCATTTTATATAGTTATATATATAGTACGCACAGAGCCTATGACAGCTGTCTTATATCGTCCTATATCCGAAAATAATTGAATGATACATTTCGCTTGTCACATTATAAGCTAAGTTCTGCTTCATTTACACCCTGCCAGAGTGACCCTGGTATACGGTATCGGGTATGCATCAAATCTATGCCACAGCTGTTGCCTCCGTGGAGTCGACGCGTATGCTGAACTCGGTGAACTGTGAGTGTCTGTTATTCTTCTAGCGAGGGCCACGGTCCCAAAATTATCCCAACTTATTCTGTAGGTTGTTTCTAAAAAATATTTTCAACCATGCCAATGGGGGGGGGGAGTTTAACCCCCCAAACCCCCTTGCCTACGCCACTGACTTCGGAAGAACTAACAACTTGAGGCAATGAAGCGTAAGAGTTAAGCTTTATCGGTCTTCAAACCTTGGTGTATACTAACTATACTTTGTATTGTGAATTCATCCTTTATTCAGCAAATATTAAACTATATTGCAATTTATAGTGATCGCAATTTCTATATATAGTCGGTGTATTATGCACAAAGCATCGACCGATGAGGAAAAGGAACCGCAACGGATGGATTAACCAACTGAAAATGAAGAGACTTATTCGAAGGGAAATGTCGTCGTTTCAACAGTTTCTCATTCACTAACAAATAAGGAAATATCAATGAAAGTAGAAGAACGACTTCAAACTGAGTCCTTTCGGAAAGAAGAAGTCTCTGCCAGTAGGGTCGGTTCCTAAATGTTGACAAAAGTTCGGTGTGTTCCATTAAATCGTTCCCGCACTGGGTTCATTCCAACTCTTCAGCTGATACAGTGTTAAGAGAACTGTCAGTCTAAGTCCTGGCCGTTGGACCTATTGCCCCATCCCTTTCTGCTCTGCCTCAGGATCGCTTCTTTCGAGCAGAAGATGCTCCCAGAGTACGAGACGGGATGATTCACAATTTTCAGTGTATTCTCGTGAGGAGCAGCTGAAACCTGACTGTAGCTGGGCTGAACTGAGTTATGACCTGGAGGATGAGGATTAGTCATGGCAATAGTGGACATCGATGGAAGAGGTACTTCTGATGGGAAATCATCACTAATAATGGACTGAACGAATGCCAGTTTGTTTGCAGGATCAGATGACTTGATATCTTTCAGATCGGGATATTTCCACCAGATATCACCCGGCCTTGCGGTTTCTAGGAGTCGTGTTGTGAAGCCTCGATGGACTGACTTGGACAAAGGAAGTCTTTGCAAGCCTCCACCCTTTGAGCTGAAAGTCTGAATCGACTCAGACCTGTCGATTTGCGTTGCAAAGCATGGCTCAGTTGCAACTGTCTTGCAGATCCTTTGAGGTACATCTGACGACTTAATTTGAGAGAAATTCTGAGAGTTCCATGCTGCCTGAAACGATCGATCAACCTGTCTACGACCACCTGAAGAAGGCGAAAGAGTCGGATTGAGACCTACACTTACAATTGGCGTGTCCTCATTCGCTGGACTCTTCGTGTATGACAACTTGCAGAATTCATCGTCACTGTGTTCCTGTTCTGCAAACGGCAGACCTCTGACGGTATTCCTTTCTGAGTGGCGTTTCGTGTAAGATCTGATCGTTTCTGAATCGTCCCCATTGCACTGAGGTGAATACCTGTGATCTGAGAACCTGATGTACCCGAAGGATGTATGGTCATCCTGATCAACTGTGTTCTTCCGTCCATAGGGTCGTGGACACATCATGATCGCCAGTCGCCTGTTGCGCAGCTCAGATGATGAGCGCTTTCCCAACATACTTTTTCCAGGTGGAGTCGACAGCTGCTTACGAACACTCCTTTCCTGCAGTCTGAAATTCAGTTGAACTGACCCAAGAGGTTGTTGTTGTTCTGCGGCGACTACCTGTTGTGTCGTCGGGGGAACCTCCAAAGTGTCGTTCGCTGGTGAGTCTCTTCCTCGCTTTGAATACGTCATCGAGATGTCACTCTGGTAGCAGTCGATTTTCGTCAGGCTGCTGCTTCTTCCTCGCACGAATCCTCGCTTCCCTTCCAAGGAATTGTGCTCGACCTCCTCTGCAGCGTCACCTGGAAGAGACTGACCTACTATGCTCTCTAGACTTAGAGACTGTGCAGCTGAACCAACTGGCTTCCGTGCACGATGGACGTCGCCATGATGCCAATACCTTGCTCCTCTGAGATTTTGTGAAGCACCGCTACGTAGATATCGATGCAGCGATTTCGACCTCTTATCTTCACGAGATGTCAGCTCGTCCGCTGGGTCAAAATCGATTGCACAGGAAGACTGAAAGCGTAGACCAGAGTTGATGAGTCCCTCAATAGACGAACCTAGTGAATCCAGATTTCCACCCAGCAAATTATTATCGGCATTCGTTCGCCTTTTGGTGTCCTGAGAGTGAAATTTTCCCCCCAGTTCATCCTCTCTATCGATTGATTTTACAGGTTTATTATGGTCATAATATGCGTGAGAAGTTTTCATCCTTTGGTCTGATTCGACTACAATTTGGGACTGTTGGCTGTCTGGCATCGATTCCAATTCGATGGATTCGGAGCCCTTTACTACCTAAAATAACAGACACATTGCAACTACGGTGAAGCTTTAAAACACACAACTAACGATGGAGCAATGCAAATAATGTCTCAATAAAAGTTTATGCACAGACAATGTCAACTCGAGATTCAAGTTAACAACTAGAAAACAGTTAGTACAATTGTCTGTTTGATTAGCATGTCATAAGAATGATAATTATGACTTTGAAGATACAACCTGTTTAAGAGGTCATTTAGTGCCAGGCTATAAGACATAAAAATGCACTTAGCATGCAGGGCATAAAAGGCAATCGAGTACATGCTCATCCTTTATTCCGTTCTTAGAAATAATTGTCTCACAAATCATTTTGGAAAGAACCTGCCAGTCTGTGAAGAGATCCGACAGCATTAAATTAACCTCCACGTCAGATCGAGACATGAATTACGGACAGCTCTTTCTTTGATTTGCCTAAGTAAGAATTGATCTGAAGGAGTTCAATATAAAATTGACCTACATAAAGAGAACTCATTTCTGACAAATAACCGCAAAATGGTTTCCAGAACGTCGTAAATATGGTTGGAGCAGAGTTTTCAAAGTAATCGCACAGTTATGAAATGTAGTAGACCTACCTAATATCGATTTATGTAAGTCAATGAACAGCAATTATGCCATGATGCATCTGAATAGCAAAAAAATTCTTTTTGACATTTGGCATTCTCGACGTATCTAAAGAATTAGTTTTACCATACACAATTTAATCTTCGACCGCCGCTTTCTAAACGGTTCTTGACTTTGGATAACCCCAATTGAAGCAAGGAATGTTGGGTTAAACAATGGGCTAAGTTAATGCTGGCGAAAGAGACAGGGTAATTCAAACTAATAATCTTTTCCATATAAAAACCGACAAAATAAACATAACTGATATAACTGGTTAATTTATCCAAAAGATTGGTTATACCAAATTTCTATTGTTAAGGCATGTGTACTAAGTATACCTGTGATTAAAAGTCAAAGCTTTTCAATATGAAACCTTGATGCCAGACAAGCTTAACGTAAGACATCTGAACGAACCTTCCTCTGTTGACTTTCACTGTCTGGTATCCGGTCACTTCCGGCACGGACAAGCTTCCAGTAAGTTCCGAAATGCTCTGTTGTCGGTTGACACCTGTTCCCAAGGTCGTCCCAGCTTGTTTGGTTCAAGAAAGGCCTGTCAAACGAACTATCTGAGCCTTCTAGGCCATCAGGGTTCTCTGATGAAGCCCCGCGTCTATGGCTGGCGATTTTCTCTGGCGAAATAAACGATATGAAAGCTAGGTCACTGTCTGGGTCATGTCGGAATGACGCCCCAAACGGACTACTATAAGTCAAGCCATCCGTCTTCCCTCTGTACGTCCGAGCCTTCGATTTTGACTTGGACGAACCTTTCTTGTGGAAAGAAAGTTTTGAAAGACCGCTACCTAGCCTGCGAAAAATATCCATGGCGATCTAAAAACGCTTTTGTGTCAAAATTCGCAAAACAATTGTCGCAATTAATATTTGTTTACTATTATCAAATAGACCTTTTGCGCTAAGCTTTTCTACGACGCAACTCACGAATTTCAAACTCGTAAGGTATTGCGTCACGAATGACGTCACGTGATGACGAACGATGGCTTACTAAGACTAGTATGACTTCGGCTCATAATCTACGATACAAATATTAATGCAATAATAATATTGTGACTTGTATTTATAAAGCTCATGACTAAAATAAAGTCTTACTCAAATATATAGCGACTAGTCATAGTACCTAAAGAAGAGGTGAGTGTTATTAAGTTTAGATTTTAAAAGGTTAATCTAGAAGATTCTCGGTTTATGCTGGGCCAGCTAGGTCCTAATTCAAACATGCTGCAACCAAACTGTCGATCGCCTCTTTGGATCACTAAGTTTCCTTTTGAGGCTGATCGCAATTCGCATCTTGACTCAGAAGCAGCACTTGCTATAACTAAAAATGATAAGTAAAGAGGGGCAGAACAGAAAGACAGATTCTTAAAGATATAAGAGACTAGATGGGCGATCACGCCGATCAGAGTGTCACAGGACGCGGCTAATGCGATCTCTAGGGTCAAGCTTGAAGCTTTTGACTGGACGAGCTGCATTGCGGTGATGGGTAGCAGAGGTGTAACAAGGTTTTGAAAAGTGGAGGGGGCATGATTTAAAAAATATTGCACGAAGCGCAAAATTTTTTTGGGGACCCCACTCTTTGAATTTCGCGCCCCCCCAGAAATTTGATAAATAGGGGGGGGCAAAAATAATCTTAACAAAAGTCATCTTAAAAAGCCATTGGAGAAGCATAAAAAGAACCGATTTTGGGGGCACACGAGGAGCACTGAGCACTAAAACTGGGGGCTTTGCTCCCCTCCCAGTTTTGAAACTGTCAAAACTGGGGGGCCGGTGCCCTCTGTCCCCCGCTTGTTACACCCCTGCTGGGTAGCATTGAATGAACTAAGACAAGAAGAGAATGCTCATTTGAACAGCGTTTCATTTGACGTATCGTCGGAGATGATAAGCAAACTTTAATGCTCGACTGAGCCAATAATTATGATTAGACATAGAAAGTGTACTATCGTGGAGAAATCCAAGATCACGAACTACATTAATAGACTGAATAGAGCAGGTTGTTTCTAGTCGCAGGGAGAGAAAGATTTCAAGTCAAGTTGCGATCGGTATCGACAGTCAAATCACATCAATTATGTTTTGATAAGTATAGGTATAACTTCAAGCGCGTAGACGCACACCAAGATTATATCTCATGTAATCAAGAAATGAGTCTGGTTTTGAGTGATGATCATACTGTATATGCTCATAAGTCGATATATTATGTTTAGTCGGGTGTCTATTCTAATCAGCTCAAATATCTTCCTATTTTTGTTTATTTGTATTTATTCTAGTTTATTTCCAGCGCATCTATCAACCAAACACCTTTCTATGTTCTATCCGCCTAATTTTTATTTCTACATCTGCTGCGTTTTGTCTGCTGTTAATTCAACAAACGAATATAATTTTGTCGATGTACTACAATGAGACACTGAATACGATAGACCTACATTGTTTTCAACATTAGCTCACTATGCTTAGGCATAGGCTACCATTGCTTAAGCTTCAAGGTGTGATAGTCCATCTGTCCCTGAATATATATATAAACACACATTCACACACACATTGCATGTAATCTAAGCATGTTATTACGTATACACATGAATGTGTGTAGACCCTATGTATGTGTGCGTGTGTACTATACAATATGTCAAGCAACCGCATTTTATATTGCCATGCTTTCAAAGCGGTTCAAAGGTGCACACATCGAAGGCGTTGAGCCTCTGTGAGCAAATGACTTGCTCCTCTATGTCCCCAAAGGGTCCTTTCTTCAGGCGAGACTCTATGCGATCGAACGCTCAGCGTTACGGTCGCCGATCCCTTCAATCAATCGGTCACCTCAACATACGCCAATGTACATGTATTCAACCGCACAGCGTCTCCTAGCAATTGTCGCTTGGAAACTGACGTCATGGCAACCAAGATAAGGTCATCACAATTGATTTATTTCGTGGGAAACGACTGGTCTTATCGCTTCCTTGACGCTCGAATCTCCTTCTCCGTTGCTAGCAGAGATTTCGTCTATTAATACCCATTTCCGATTGCCTGCAGCTACGAATTCTTCGTTTAGACGCCTTCAGCGGATTATCCGAGGAACAGAGAACGTATATCATTTTGCAACGTGGTCTATGAATACGCAGACCTGGAAAACCCTTATTTCATGTCGTGTGACTAGTTGAAGTGCAGCCATCTGTCGGTCAGGAAGTATTTATCGCGTCTTGCTTGCATAACAAATGCATTAAGCTTATCGCCTTAATGAAAAATCGACACCTACAAATTTGTATTTTTGCAGTGCAAACCAATAGGCCATCTGTGACAGAACTCATTTATTGGCTTATTAAGCATTGAATTGGAGCGACATATGTGAACGAGGAACTCAGTATGCAGCCGGATATAAATTATTGTACCGAGTTTCCATTCCTCATTTGTAAGATTTGTACGTCTTGACATCCTTGTGTGGCAAGGATTTTGAAGAATATTGCGGAAAATAAACTTGAAACTGTCGCACGCGGGCTGCAAAAATCAAATCACGTCTCCACGGGGAAATAATACAAGATGTTATGATTTATGCATTGGAACTAACACGTGATAAAAACTTAAATGGTTGTCCTACCAATTTCATGTGGCTCAATAAATTACAGAGGACGACGGATTTCGTTCTCTCTCTTTTCCATCCCTCTCCATGTTCAGATCGCTAACAGCGGAATCTTCCAGGATTATATTTGGCTGACTGGAGCAGATTTTATGAGCTTTTGTCTCTTCTCTCCTCTCCTCTCTTTTCCTCTCTTCTCCTCTTCCTCGTCAACTCTATTTCTGTCAACATTGACTTGAACCAATCCTTTCCAATCTCCCTCTCTTCCCTTCCAACCGATATTGATTCAACCCTATCGTGTCTCCCTGGGGATGTGTACACAGCTTTTCTGGGGTTTCGAAATGGCGCTATATTAAGTGCCTTCATGAATGCTTACATACTTACACACACACATACATAAAAACATAGGTCTACATAACTATGTTCTGTATTGCGAGCGACCTGAAGGCATTTCTCCCACAGCAGAGTTAGAACCTGCTGAACGTTGCCCCATTTCCACCCCGCATTTCCAGTGGTAGGTTTCGGCAAACAATGTCCATTAGTACCATCCATTGTTTTCATTTCTGAAACAACATCCTCTCTGTCTCTGTCTGTCTCTGTCTGTCTCTGTCTGTCTCTGTCTGTCTCTGTCTGTCTCTGTCTGTCTCTGTCTGTCTCTGTCTGTCTCTGTCTGTCTCTGTCTGTCTCTGTCTGTCTCTGTCTGTCTCTGTCTGTCTCTGTCTGTCTCTGTCTGTCTCTGTCTGTCTCTGTCTGTCTCTGTCTGTCTCTGTCTGTCTCTGTCTCTGTCTGTCTCTGTCTGTCTCTGTCTGTCTCTGTCTGTCTCTGTCTGTCTGTCTGTCTCTGTCTGTCTCTGTCTGTCTCTGTCTGTCTCTGTCTGTCTCTGTCTGTCTCTGTCTGTCTCTGTCTGTCTCTGTCTGTCTCTGTCTGTCTCTGTCTGTCTCTGTCTGCCTCTGTCTGTCTCTGTCTGTCTCTGTCTGTCTCTGTCTGTCTCTGTCTGTCTCTGTCTGTCTCTGTCTCTCTGTGTCTCTCTCTCTGTCTCTCTCTCTATCTCTATGTCTTCGTCTCTCTCTTCATGTGTCTCTCTGTCCTTTCAGTTTTAAGATATATTTCCAAGTATATAGCGCAATGCTCCGATATCATATCAATCGTCAATAACATGTTAATATGTATGTTAATGTATAAAGAATATATATATATATATATATATATATATATATATACAGAGACAGAAAGACATAGAGAGAGACAGAGAGACAGACAGATAGAGAGACAGACAGACAAAGGTAGAGATTCCGTGGGTTGAATCAGTTGTCGTAAGCCATTGATTGGATTGACAACTGATGCCTTCAAGTCCTTTGTCGATATCGGACGAACTTCATCCCAGCTAACTACCCAACCCACCCACCCTCCATAAGCCCACCCACCCCAACACATCCACCCAATCACCCAACAAATGTCAAACTTCCCGTTTCATATGATCTCCACGCATATTGATTATTTTATCTACAGTTTCTAAGCATCATATTTGAATGTAAACTGATATTCATTATTATATTCGATAAATAATGTAGGTCTACACGTTCATTCACTGCAATGATATATATATATACACTGAATATATACGTATTTATATATATACATATATATATAAGTATAATAGAGTGCACCTTATACAACCAGAGGCAATAAAAAAACTGCACATATCGTCCTCTCGTGTCCACATATTTTCAGATCATATGTTCTTCGGTGCAGAGATAGTTTTTGTTCTGTGATGACTGGTTTAGATGGTGATGATGATGATGACGACGACGACGATGATGACGATGATGATGACGATGACGATGATAATGATGATGATGATGAAGATGATGATGATGATGACGACGACGACGATGACGACGATGACGATGACGATGACGACGACGACGACGATGATGATGATGATGTTGTTGGTTGTGCTCTCTCTCAGTGGACTTAAATGTCTGCTTATAACAGGAAGTCATCAATAACGAACGGTTATTAAACCCTACACTATAGTTTATTGTCGACTGAAGCAAAGAGGACAGTATAGACATATACAAAGGCAGAGACTAAGAGAAGGAGACAGACGGACTGACAGACAGGTGGAAGAACAGTTAGATGTAGAGAGTGTATGGTGTGGAGGACAATACCTGCAGTCGAAAGGAACGCAACAAACATTAGCAAACATTCATGCTCAAAATAATACACTCAGTCACGTATGAACTTTATGGTCCCCCCTCTCTCTCTCTCTCTTCACTCTCTCTATCTCCCTGCCTCCCTCTCTCTCTCTGTCTCTCTGTCTCTCTGTCTGTCTCTCTGTCTCTCTGTCTCTGTCTCTCTGTCACTCTCTGTCTCTCTCTGTCTCTCTCTGTCTCTCTGTCTCTCTGTCTCTGTCTCTCTGTCTCTCTCTCTCTCTCTATATATATATATATATATATATATATCACACACAAACACACACACACACACACACACCTATCCCTGTATCTAAACACACACACTTGAAATGTCATGCATTCCTGTCCCTCTTTCTCGCCATCTGTATGCCGCTCATCCTCTGTCTCTGTTCCTGTTTGTGTGCTTCTGTCTGTATTTCTTTCCGTCGTTTGTCTGTCTTTACCTCTTTTCCTCAGACATCCGTCTGTCTGTCACGTTTTGCGACGCAGTGTATCGAAGTTCGTCGTCAAGTCCTCCATTGAAAAGAAGAGGCTACAAAGAAACACTGTCAAAGTTGCCATGAGAATAGGATGTCTTAAAATTCAACATAAAATCTAACTGTATTGTTTCTGTCTGTGGTCTTTTACTGTCCAAAACAGACCCATGAACAGAACAACAGAACAGAGTATCTCGAGGGTTGTCAGATGCTCACCGAAGCATGAAATAGCAGAGGAGGTATCGTCTAAATACTCTACTGCTCCTCAGTGTCGGTCCCAAGGCTGAGTGAAGGAGAAGGGCGACGCTAATGACTCGTGACACTGTCACAAGATGTCGCTCAACCGGAACTACTATTAGACAACGACGTCCATAATAAAACAAGACTTATATTGCGGATGTAAAGTTATACGACATTATTATCTTCCAATAGGTCGACCTACTTCTTGGTAAAGGTCGGATATGATGGAAGAGTATCCAGGGTTTCAGAATCTGAAGCAGAGCGAGGCACTATGATGTTCCAGGCATCAGATGATGATGATGATGATGATGATGATGATGATGATGATGATGATGATGATGTAATAGAAGCCTTTACGAGTGTCACTAGAGCTGGACTCCTACCTGCATCTTTGTTTATTTGCCTACACACCCATGGACCCTCATCAGGTGTATCTCCATGTGCTATGATGTGCATGTGTGTGTGTTCATGTGTGAGTTCGTGTGCTTGTGTGTGTCTATATATATATATAGAAATATGCACGCATGCGCTTGTGTTCACGTCGTGTTTAGCCATGGTGATAAAGACGGTGCCCACGGTAACCATAGAAACCTTGAAGCTGTCTATGAAGGTCGTCAGTCAGTCGATAATGGCCTCTAACGATAAAGTCATTTCTTGATATTTATTTGTATTAGAGCAACGACTAAACTGAAATCAAAACAACGGTAGTATAGGTTGACCGACGACGTAGCATTTTACATCATCTGTAAAAATTTTACGTTATGGTAGAAGCCGAAATGTGAAAGAGTGAAATGGAAGCCAGATAAAATAGACTGCAAGTTCATAGAAGAATTGTTTTATGTTTCAATTATAGGCCTAACATGAGGACAAAGTTTCCGTCGGCTTATAAGACACTCGAGACGGATGATTAAATAATTCCAGGAATATTGTCTAGACAAACTCATTTTTGTCTGCTGCTTCTCCAGTGAGAAGGAGCTGAGAAAATCCTGATTAATATAAATGGAATCAAAGAAGGTCAAACGGTCGCCATGGAAGCACTTGTGAATATATGTAAATAAAGAGCAGAGAGGTCGTAAGAATCTGGTTGTTGAAGGTGCACTTCTAAATGATCTATTCTTGACAGCAACTGCTTGGGTCGGGTGGGGTCAGGTGGTAGGGGAGGAACCTCGACCCATAACTGCCTCTCAGGCAGTTCGCAAATCAGGTCGATGTGAAGCAGTAATTGCTACCGGATGAATTGGCGAAGTGGCTGTGACCGTGGCCTCCGCAGCTACACTCCAGCGAAGATGGATGGATGGATGGATGGAGTTGATGGAAGAAGTCCTTGGAGTAACATAGAACAGGGTTTATGATTTGGCTGGGACATATGATGAGGTTTCTTGCCAGAGCCAAACACGTGCGACTGCAAGGGCTCAATTGGTGGCGTTGTAAAAGCACGGATATGGCCACTTTTGGGGGATTAGTTCTAAGTACCCATATGAACCCAAAGTGGGACTCTTGATGGCCCCATATGGGACCAGAACCGAGTCCATTTTGCTTCCATCCAATCCATACAACGATTGCATTTACTTGAGTCCACTGTAGAGGACAACCTTGATAAAGATTTCTGTCGTTACGATTGGTAAGCGGAGGTTCCTTTTGTGTGAAGCAAGACATAGCGAGATTCAGGTTAAATGCACGGTCTGTTTCCGATTATCTTCCGGACCAAAATGCGCGAAATTAGCGATGACATATTATGGCGACAGGAAACGACAGATCTGGATAAAGCGAGATTGATGCTGAAAAAGAGAGAGAGAAGGACAGACAGACAGACAGACAGACAGACAGACAGACAGACAGATAGGCAGACGAACAGACAGGAATTTCTTTGGTTGATAACAATAATATTATGTGTTGACACCTCATTCCTCATTCTCCAATCAATTCCTTCTTCCCTATTTCGATCACTTGCTGCTCCATCTCCTTTTTCCTTCCTTCCTTCTACTTTCTTCCATGTCCTTTCTTTTTTCCAGCCCCACCTCACCCAATTCCTCTTCCATGCACCTAGTCTCCAGATGTATCGACCGTTTCTAGATTCAGGTGAAACCGTTGTATAGTCGAAATCGTGCTACTTAGGGAAACAACGATACAATGCCGTAGAGTACAAAGAGAGCAGTCAGTCATCACTTTCTTCTCTCTCTCTCTCTCTTTATCTCTCTCTCTTTCTCTTTGTCTCTCTCTCTCTTTCTCTCTATCTCTCTTTGTCTCTTTCTCTTTGTCTCTCCCTCCCTCTCTCTCTCTTTCTTACTCTCTCTATCCGCGTTCCATCACCCCGTCCATCTTATCGCTCCATTTCTTGATACCTCAATCAATATATTTTTCTCTTTACTCTCCTTTACCACTCCCTACTCTCTCTCCCCTTACTTCATTCCACCTTTCCCTCTCTCCATTCTTCTCTTCATTTCTTCATTCCACCATTCGTCGACTATCCCTCCATCCGGTCATAGCTCCATCTCTTTCTCATTCTATTTTCCATTCTCGCAAAACGATACCTTGAGCGAGTGTTCGTTGCTCTTCCATCTAAATCCCTTTATCACTTGGTGTCCTGCGCAGTTGACAGACGAAGCTTTTGAACTGGCGTTATATAAACACTTGAATAAACATGCGACGGTCTGGGAATCGTTCATTGATTGAAGCTCAACGTCTGTAAAAGTTTCAAGGTAGCGATTATTCTGCAAATATTTGTTTACACCCAACTCGTGTTTGCTACATCCATCGGTCCGTCCTTTGTTTTTCCACATTACGTATGCCTCTGTGAGTACGCTTTTCGATGCCTCAATGTGTGCGTCTGTTAAGCTTCTTTTTATGCCATTATCCAGTGGATAAATTCAACCAGATCCCGCATATCGGATTTGGAAACCATCACCTGATATATTTTCAGCATAATGATATCGACCTCTGAAAAAGTAGATACGTCACATAACTGTGTTTCTGTTACATTAATCGACCCTAATTTTTATGAACCTTGTCTCTTGCATTTCATGCTTATCCAAATCTATAGCAAACACCTAAAATCAGTTATAGATTCACCCGATAGGCCCAGGTATTGATTTTTAAAGATTTAGAGATAACAGTCTCTGTTCGGGAAAAGCATTTGAGCCACAGCCTCTCTTTGTTTTTACTCATGTGTAGGGCCTATATAGACCTATCTCTAAATTTATCTCTTTCCATGCCTCTGTGAACAACTTCTATCATACCTCTACGATCTGTACCATTTATTTTACCTCTTCTATCACTTCTCAATGAAGAACAACAAAACACGATCTGTAGAGTCGATCATAATCTTCATTCTCTCATATTTTCTTCTCTCCGTTTTCTTTGCTCTTTCTCTTCATAAATAGAAACGTCGCACAAACCAGGCGAGACGTAAACCTTCCACTACATTGTGTGAATATATAAATATATAATGATGATGAAGAAGAAGAGAGCATATATATATATAAATTCAAATTCATATACATGTATATATGAAATACGAAGACCGTTTTTGAAGGGCTCTTAAGTATGCTATTTGAACGCATGGATGCATTAGAGTATTTACACTTGAATACGAAGTGGAAAGAGAAATAGGAGAAATGTTTACAGTGAGTGAGAGAGACACAAGGAGACAGACAGAGACAGACAGAGACACAGAGAGTGACGAATATATATATATATATATATATATATATATATATATATATATATATATATATATACATGTACACAAAGCGATGCCGAGATCTTACGAAAACGTAAACCAAGAGGTACATATGAGAGTAAGGAAGGGATACAGAGAGAGAGAGAGACAGAGACAGAGAGAGAAACAGAGAGACAGAGAGACAGAGAGAGCGAGAGAGAGAGACAGAGAGAGAGAGAAACAGAGAGACAGAGAGAGCGAGAGAGAGAGACAGAGAGAGAGAGAAACAGAGAGACAGAGAGAGCGACAGAGAGAGACAGAGAGAGATAATGACAGTCGTCGACTCTTCATCTGGGACGACGGATGATTGCGTTGCATCGACGCCTCTACCTGCGAATGGATGCTTGACAGAAATAGCGACGGAGGCAGTGGACGGAAGGGAAGGAGGAAGAGGACAAGAAGGAGGGTAGGGAAAATGGCTCCCAGTCATAGGATACGGAAATTGAACGCACACGCAGTCTTTAAGAGAGCAAGAGGCAGAGCTCGGCTTTCTCCTGCTGACGCAGAAACCACAGCCAACGCAGCAGCAGCAGCAGCAGCTGTAGCAGCCTCCGGTCAGATCAGGTTTTCTGGTTCAATCGCACAGTCGTTCGTTCGTGGACTTGTTCTTTTCCGGTTCAAGTAAGAAAGAACAAAATTCAATCGTTTTTCTTAGATAGTCTTATATTTGTTATCGTATGTGTCGTCGTCACTATAGTCATCATCATAATTATCATCACTTATTTATTGTCTTTTTGAAATTGTAAAAATGCGCTATATCATGTGTCTCAGCGTGCAGATATATGCATGCATCGTCGTCGTCGTCATCAGTATCATCATTTCCAGAACCATGAATTTAGTGGCTTTGGTAGGAATCGATAATCTCCCCCCTCTTCCGTCACCTGTCAAGTCTGTCATTTCTCCCATGCGTGACTAATCCAAGTCTGACTATTATACTCATTTCTATACTTGTCAATTTTTATTCGGCTGAATCTTTGAATTGGTTTTTCTAGGCTTTCACTCTGCCTTCGATTCTGCTTTGTTCCGTTAGCCATACATAGGAGGCGCAGCTGGAATTCGTTCACTGTGACCAGCCTAGATTTATATAGCGCCTCTTCAAGGTTACTACTCGAGAGCGCTCCCATCCAAACACCGGCTGAAAAGAGAGGGCTTTAATGCTGCTATGAAACGCATTTGAGTAAAACGCAGGTATTCAGCGAAAGGCAAGAGGTTCGACGACATACCAACCACAGGGGTAACCAGCGCCTCACTCATGGGGGTGGCATCAAACGCCAGGCAGTTATCATGGGTATGCCTGGACATCGCCAGCATAAGGGTGTTAGGGCAATCTTCCAGTATTCCCGCAGAGAACGAAAACGTTTCGCTTACATGCCCTCTCTGTATCTCTGCCTCTGTAGTTCTCTTTTTATCTGTCTGTCTGTCTGTCTCCATTGCAGTCTGTCTGTCTTTTTGTCTCTTCTCTCTTTCTGTCTGTCTGTCTGTCTCTGTCTGTCTGTCTGTCTGTCTGTCTGTCTCTCTGTCTTACACTCAACAGATGCTGGTATAATCAGTGAATTTTAATATTATGTCGAGCGCTGTTCTCTCATCTCTCTTTCACACTGTCATCGTATAAGGCTTTCGAATAAGTTAAGTCCTTCACACCCAACTGCACAGCATCATGGGCTTATATGTTCATCTTCTTCTCCTTCATCCTCATCGTATTCTTCTTTTTCTTCTCCTTCTTTCTTTCATTCTTTCCTTCAAGAGCTGTTCCTTGTTTCTTCATCGCTCCTTCTATTTCATCCATTTCCCTTTTCTCCCATTATGTCTTCTTCCAATTTAGCCTGGAAAGCCCTGGACCGATTAATTTCCTTCTGGCATCACCACAATGTTCCAATTAGCCTCGCATAGGACGCAAACGCTGGCCCGCTTCCACGCGCTCTCTCCCTCTACCTTCTGTCTCTCCCTCTCCTTTCTGTCTCTCCCTCCCTCCTGTCTCTCCCTCTCCTTTCTGTCTCTCTCTCTCCCTCCTGTCTCTCCCTCTCCTTTCTGTCTCTCTCTCTCCCTCCGGTCTCCCCCTCTCCTTTCTGTCTCTCTCTCTCCCTCCGGTCTCCCCCTCTCCTTTCTGTCTCTCTCTCTCCCTCCTGTCTCTCCCTCTCCTTTCTGTCTCTCTCTCCCCCTCCTGTCTCTCCCTCTCCTTTCTGTCTCTCTCTCTCCCTCCTGTCTCTCCCTCTCCTTTCTGTCTCTCTCTCTCCCTCCTGTCTCTCCCTCTCCTTTCTGTCTCTCTCTCTCCCTCCTGTCTCTCCCTCTCCCTCTCCTTTCTGTCTTTCTCTCTCCCTCCTGTCTCTCCCTCTCCTTTCTGTCTCTCTCTCTCCCTCCTGTCTCTCCCTCTCCTTTCTGTCTCTCTCTCTCCCTCCGGTCTCTCCCTCTCCTTTCTGTCTCTCTCTCTCCCTCCTGTCTCTCCCTCTCCTTTCTGTCTCTCTCTCTCCCTCCTGTCTCTCCCTCTCCTTTCTGTCTCTCTCTCTCCCTCCTGTCTCTCCCTCTCCTTTCTGTCTCTCTCTCTCCCTCCGGTCTCCCCCTCTCCTTTCTGTCTCTCTCTCTCCCTCCGGTCTCCCCCTCTCCCTCTGGCACTGTTCCTGTCTCTGTCTCTCTCTTCCTGCTTCCTCCCTTTCCGTCGCTTCTTCCTTTGGCGTCGTGTCTGCAGCGGCCAGTATTGATTCTCCAACGGCTCATTGTCTTTCACAGTAGTCTGAAACGGAAGTACGGATGAAATGGCTGACGGGAACAGATTACAATCGTAGCGACGCCTACTGGATGACGGCATCCAGTCACGTGACTTCCGGGTGAGAGAACGAGTTCTTGTTTATCCAGCTTTTTGTGACGATCGATTCTATCCCATCGTTTAAAAAGTGCACGGTCACTCAACTGACCTCGGCGCATGAGTTGACAGTGACCGCTCGAAGTGAACACAGGAACTTACAAACCTAGCTGGACATTCTGCGGCAAATGAACGCAGAACTAACCGAAGCAATTTAGATGAATTCTCAGTTGAAAGATTTGTTGATAGCAAAACTCAAGAGATCCTCACTTACATTGACCAATGTTTGCTATGTTTGAGTTGGATTTAATAGTATATTCAACAGCGGATTAACAATTTTCCTCGTTCAAGAGTTACATCAGTTGATTTGTTTCAAGCGACATACAGTACCTAAAGCGTCTATACTTAGACTGCTCTAAGAGTATAGTTTGCGTGTTAATACAGTAGGGTATTGGAGAACGTATTAATAGCTATGCGGGAAAGCAGTTGTGTGGGCAGATTGTGAATCACTGCTTATAGGAATTGCGCTGAAAGTTGAAGCGGCTGTTTACGCGAAGTGTCGACGCCTAGGAATTGTCGAGTAGTTAACAGGATATTAATGGAATTGATATCGCAAGAACTGGGATAATTATTCCACTGAATGTCCGTGGAATTTACTACGTGAACAGTGGAATACCAGACAAAATAATTCTTATGGAGTTGACATTCAGGAATTTCAATGACATCAACACAAAGTTTATAAAAGTCATCGAAAGACTTGCTCCATCTTCGATACGATATCCACGTGAATATAAGAATCAGGAATTCAAGACAACAACCGAATCGAACTGACATTGATGGAATTAGTCGACTGGTGTTTTCCATATCATCCACACAAAAGCTGCTGTGGACCGATCGAAACGCATTCGCTAACAACAGACCTTCGTCTTTTTGGATCCTGACTTGACAGCGAGAGTGCTCAGATTGAGCAATTCTTCCTGGATTAAACGACTATTTCCCACTGGAAGTGGCTTCTTCCTCTTCCTCTTGAATACCTCGCTCATCGATCCATCAACTATGACGCACACACATCTCTTGTTGTCTGTTGTCCATAATCCTAATCTTCCGTCTGTCGACGAAAGACGCGATGAACACTGGAATATCCGGGTAATTGATGACCTATCATAACCCTGCAGAGATTCTGCCAGTCGTCCTCTTCCCTCGTTAAAGCATTGCGCTACGCTGTTTATCTCGTTCCGTGGAGTAGGCCAATTGAGAGTCCTTCTAGTGGAAAAAGGACTCCTCTCTCATCGCTCCACGTACCAATCACAGCATCGCACTCTTCAAACTCAGCCGTCATTGTTGAGTGAGTGTGTCTGCGTCTGTGTGTCTGTGTCTGTGTGTCTGTGTCTGTGTGAGTGTGTGAAAGCGAGTATTCAACGGAGTTTTAATGCGATCGACAACAGCGAGCGATTGCTTCTGGGAAGAGACGTCCATCGAAATATAGTCGACTCAGTCGTTCAGTAAGTAGCTAGGTAGCAAGGTTTAATTCGATGACCTGGCCAAACTCTCCTAATACTTATAGCCTCCGACCCGACTCAGATATCCTAGGCACCGTAACCTCCGACCCAGGATTCCCCAGGCCTCATAACCTCTGACCTGACACCCTCCCTCCCCATCACAATGGGTGGTCGGCAGTCATCATCGACTACTGACTCGGCGACGGTTTCTCCACAGCGGAGGAGTGCAAGACCGAGACACGAGTTCCTCACAGAAGCGGAACTGACGGCAGCCAGAACGACCTGGGTTCGACTCCAAGCGACGCGGAACATGCAGTCGATGGGAGTGAAGATCTTCCTTCGAATCTTCGAGTTGGAACCTGCGACCAAACAAGCCTTCGAGTCCTTTCGGGACCTCAGCCACGATGAGCTGGTCACGAACGTTCTCTTCAGAAGTCACGCGACGAGGTTCATGAAGGCAGTGGAGGTGACGATGAACAATCTCGATGCACTCGATGTCATCATTGTACCGAACCTCAAACACCTCGGTCGACTGCACACGGACTTCAAAGGCTTCTACATCGAGTACCTCAAGGCCTTTGATGTTGCAATGGAAGAGGTCTGGGAAGATGAACTGGGCAGGAGTGTCTTCACTGGGGATTGCCGATTGGCCTGGACGAAGATTTTTGCACTGATCACGTCCAAAGTCATGGAGGGATACAACGAAGCGAAGGCAGAGGCAGCAGCCACTCCGACAAAGTCTTCGTCCGTCAAGGACGGAGGTTCTGGCGGTCCTCGACGTCCCGTGCCATCTCCGACAAACGAAAACGAGGTCCCAACGCGACAGACGACAAATGGAGATCTATCGCCACCATCGACTTATGACATCGGAAACAATTGATCAGAGGATAAGAATTGTTCAAAAGGACTTTATTGCCTTGATTGTTGTTGATCGATTGATCGATGGATGGCTTTTGATCGATCCTTGCCAACCAGAAGATATGGATCGATATGTTGTTATTCCGTCCTCTCAATCATCCATCATCTATCCATCCATCTATCCATCCATCTACTTATCTATACATCTGGCCAACCATTCATCCATCTATACATTCATCCATCCATCTATCACCTTCATCTAACCATCCATCTAATTATCTATACATTTTATCCAACCGTTCATTCATCTGCATAATTATCTATCCATATAGTCATCCATCCATCCATTCATCCATCTATCAATCCATTCATTCATTCGTCCATCCATCCGTCCTTTCCAACCATTTTAGCCAATTATATGTAAAGGGTAGATGCGATACAATTGGTCTGTGTTTCTGCACTGCGTGTCCATCTGTTTATGCGTATGAAACTGTTTAACAGTTTAACAGTCTGTCTATCTGTCTGTCTATCTGTCTCTCTGGCTGTCTGTCTTTCTGTCTCTCTGTCTCTCTGTATGTCTATCTGTCTCTCTGTCTGTCTCTCTGTCTGTCTGACTGTCTGTTTGTCTGTCTGGCTGTCGGTCTGTCTGTCTGTCTTTAGGTGATTTCAACCATCGTCATTTCTCACAGTCTTTGTCTCCTTCTGTCTCTTTCTCAAGCTGTGGTAGATTTCACAACCCATATAAAAAAATGACCGGCCTACCGAAAATGCCAAATCCCGGAACATATTTATCGATTAACGCGAATTGCATTGATGTCCTTGAGCGATGGTGAATTATTGCATTATTTCTTCTGGCGTCATTTTTAACCCAAACGCAGTTGCGATGAATATTACGCCTTTCGGATTGTCTGCATAATATTATTGTAGTAAATTTGGTTTGTTAACAATAGAGGTATTCATCCGTTGCTATAGAAACATCTGTTAATTGTGAAGGGAGCGCTCATTGTTATTCTAACAAAAGACTAGAAATGCTTTAACATGCTTAGTTTACGAAACAGATTGATTTTTTTAAATTATTACAGATAGCAACTTGGAGGTTATGTCATTATTTATAGATATTTAGATATATTTATGTTCTTTCTATAGACATATAATAATTTTAGAGATATTAATTTTCATGCTGTAGCCTATCTAAAGATACAGATTGGTATTTAGATATATTTATGCTTATCTATAGATAGCTACAGACATTTAGATATAATTATCTTCTATCCATAAATATTAGAATATTTAGAGCAAGCAACTTGTTCCGAATTTGTATATCCTGCCTCAAGCATTTTAACCTCTCCCTCGTCGCTAGACGGCGTCATGCATTTTTAGAAATGACGTCACTATGCGATGTCAATTTTAGCAGGGACTGTTTCTAATTTTTAATGTTGCTGTTTCTTTAGTCGCTGCATTGCAACTTTTTAATAGATAATTAATTTAGCATTGATGACCATTGCGTTTTAGTTCAGAGTATATATGTGTACTTATTTATAGGCCTTAAATGTAGATTCTGCACCACATATGCATTTACAATTTTATAATGTTCTTGTAGTGTTAGGGTCTTCGTCCAGACTATCTGTTGATGACAATCCGTTGCTTCGGTTCCACGCGTGTGCGTGGTCCCACCACTGGTGACTTCTCCAGTTTACTTTGCATTGTTTTGCCAACGGATGCAGTTGTCTGGCTCTTAATAGCATCGTATCGACCGACGCATAGTCTGTCTCTAATTTGTTTTGCTCTTTGAGCGGCGATATATAAATGTTCGATTACGATTACAATTGTAGATCTATTTCATGTGTGAGGTAACCTCCGTTGCTTGTGAAGGAAAGTCTTAACAAAACTGATGCAAGTTTTACATGTAACTGTATCGTTGCTACTTTAACATTATGTGCAAGTACATTGTAATCCGAATGAAGGCTTAAGTTTATGACGAGAACGGTATAGACAGTGACCTTGTTTTATGACCATGGTGAAATTCTGTGATTGACGGAGTTTTTTTATACAGGTGAGCCACATAATAATTAAATTCACGTTATTTCAACAATTAACAGTTTAAATAGCATATGTTATTAGTATCACCTGCGCATGCATCGTATAGAACATCTGGTCAAAAGCTCCTCCGCCCAGCACAACGTTAGGCTTACTACTCCGTGGATATAAAACGAACACGTGGTAACTCTTGTATCTGAAGTTCTTCTGTGTGGCTGCATTTGGTGTATTGTTTCCAGACTTCGTGGAAAGTATTTCTGTTTTATATCCGTTTCTTTCCATAGCTAAACATCTCGTTCAGCTACCTTTCGTAAACCGAGAAACGGGAATCACTTTATCCGCCGCGGAGTAATGGAATGACGAAAGGAAATGCAATTAAAGAGAGGGAGTGATAGAGGAAAAGCAGCGAGGATCGGATTGCTTGGAAGGGGAAGCAGAGGAGGTTCGGACGATGATGCAAATTACCTCCTTTATCGGCCTTTTTTGTTCCCGTTTTGACGCCGAAAATTAACCTTGTTTGTCGCTCGAACTGTTGTTAAATCTGTCGGTCATTAAGCAGACATTTATGGTACGCCAATTCACTGCTTGCGTCAAGGTCCAAGCAATGGATGATGCGGGAAAACTATGGAAGAGATGAACATTCTTTCCAGTGGCGAATTGGGAAGGAAATTGGAAAGTAATAATGAGATAACGAAGGTACGACAGAAAGTAAGGAAGGCAATTCTCAATAAGTAGTCACAGTGAGCTGTGCGTCTGTTCGTCAGCTGAGTTTTTATTTCTTTCAATCCGTCTGTCTATCTGTGTCTGTCTGTCTGGGTCTGTCTGCAATTAAAGTTGGTGACTTCTACAGCGCCAACTGATGCAAAACGTATCAACAGATGGCGCCACCGTATAATTAGGTTAACAAGTAGATGATCTATTCAAATATACAGAACACCTGGTCTGTCTGTTTGTACATCTGCACGATTGTACGTAGGTGTGTCTGTGCGTCTATGTGTCTATCTGTAGACAGACAGACAGACAGACAGACAGACAGACAGACAGACAGACAGACAGACAGACAGACAGACAGACAGATGTTGAACATCAGCATAAACAATTACGGTTCAATTTCCTCAACCGGTCGTATCATTTACTGAGAGAGACTTTGGCAGAAACAGAATCTGGAAAGAGAAATTGAGTTAGGATTAAGTCTAACTCAGCTCTAAGATGCAGTGGAGGAGGAGGCGAAGAACGAGTGAACTGGGGAAGAGGGGGCCAGTAACTGGATCTGTCAGTATCACGTGACCAGCAGGGCCGGTGGTCGGAAGCCTTTCGTACTCATCACGCGGAATGTATTAATTCGTTCCACATTGTATAGAATATACGAGGCTTTGGGGCAGAAACATTGCTGTTGAACAGATTTGGTTAATAACATTTGTAAATAATAAATGCATTTTCTAATGACGACCTTACTTACTTCAACAGATCCAGGGTCGAATCATGAAGCATAAAATCGTTAAATGGACCAGTTTCAGTGGAGCTGAAATGATTTCCAATTAATAATCAGACTTAGTTTATCAGAGCTCATGATCTTCACGATAAGGGCGCTTTAGAAGGCTTCGTAGAAGATACATAGATAAATAAATAAACAAATAGATACAGATAGACATACAGGCAGACAGACAGACTCAATGGCAGAGAAGCACGTACACAGACAGATGGAGAGACGTATACAGATTGTCCTAGAGTGGAGCGTGACTCGCAAACAAAACTCTGCTATCCACTTAATCGTCGTCGGTGTCTGTCTGGCAGTTGGTCTGTGTGTGCGTCAACACTGTGGACAACTGTTGAAGGGGAAGGGACAGCAGAGCGACAAACAGACAGACAGACAGATAGAGAGAAATTGAGAGATGAGTGCTGAGTTAATGAACTGCATAGTGAAGAGTCAAGATGGAGGACGTGGTCTTTTTTTAGTTGCTGAAAAATAGGCGAGGAAGAGGGTTCGGGTGCTGCAGAGCGACAGACAGACAGCCAGATAGACAGACAAAGAAAGACAGAGAGAGACAGAGAAATTGAGAGACGAGTTAATGAACTGTATGTGAAGATTCAAGCTGGAGGACGTGGTCCTTTTTTAGTTGCTGACAAAATAAATCGACAGCTGTTCAGATTGCCAGAGGAAGCGACCGCCGGTGAACCTGTGATGTGCTTTCCATATGCTGCTCGCAAGACAACTGAGGTGGATGGGACCTGATCCTGGGCATCCAAAATCTTTCCGTTGCTTAGCCTTGGGGAAGAAAAAGGATAGTTAGACGGGTTGAAGGACAATCCCTCGTCAAGTAAAACGCTGAAGATAATAAGGGAGAACCGATTATAATCCAGAGTTTAGTGATACGGTGTAGTGACCTTCAGCAAGTCATTCACACACAATTGCTCTGCAGTATAACTGCTATCGCTCTATCGAGGTGTGTGTTGGCTTCTGAACTAATTGCAAGAATGGAAATATCAAATTACAGTTTTATTGTATCATTTAATATTAATATCGGACCCAGAGGCAAACTGAAAGACGCTCTGCATGGGTTGAAAGATGATTGAAGATGAAGTTGTGATCATTTGATGGTTTGAACGTTAGATGTTGTGCTATTTATAAGACAGATCCTATAATGAACTGAATGGTGAACGATGTGCTATGGTCTGCAATCGTTGTATAAAGTACACTGACTGCATAACTGTTGTTGCTCTTCCAGAAAATAAGACAGCCCTTCTGCATATGCTGCTTTAAACATCGATGCAATGACCACCCAACGTAATATTTCATGCTCTTGGTTTCATAAACAAAGACGCAATCAGACATTTGTTCAGCACGGAACCAGTTCACGAATTACAAAACATCACCGACCGAAGTGGAGAAAACGAGGAGGAGGAGGACGTGGAATGCTTCTGGAGTGGATATGGAAGGAAGGAAGGAAGGAAGACTGTCTGGTGCAGTTTCCGATGGATAATCAGAGAACTATAAGGCTAAAGAAAGATGGATGGATGTTGCGGCTCCAACGTATGAGGGAGAAGAACACTGGACCATTAGACGCCTCGAACGCAAAACCACGTGAATAAACAGAGAGACACCAGACAAACAGAGACAGAGATATAGGTAGACTTAGGCATACCTAGACGAACAGAGACAGATACACGGATAAACAGAGATTACGACTGAATGACTGACCGGTCGAATCGATGACTGAATTGGCAATAATTATCTGTATCAAACTATAGTATTAAATATGTATATATATGTATGTTTATGTATATATATATATATGTATATATATATATATTTGGGATGTGGATGAGCAATGAGCTCTGTGAAGGGGTCATTGTCGATGGTGGAGAGGTCAGAAGAGGATAGGGGAAGATTTGGTCTGAACAAAGAAAGACGTCTCGATGGAAAAATACGAAGACGAACCATTCCTTATCATCGATCAAAACTCTGATTCCGTTTGAAGAGATGGGGGGTGGAAAAGAAGGAAGAGGAGGAAGAGGATAAAGAGAAGAGGAAGAAGAGGGAAGGGGAGGAGGGTGATGGGCAGGTGCAAGAGGAGCAGGAAGAGGAGAAGGCGTAGGAGAAGTAGGAGCACAATGAATGCAGAGAATTAATAGAACCCTGAGATATAATTGTTTAGACACCTATAGCTTATGTATACACTGCATATGTTTTACCCAACATGTCATACATATATATATATATATAGATTATATATATTTGTTAACTTGTTTTTGATGAATCTATGTATATACACCCATTTGAGTGCAGTTACCTAATCGAATTTTATTACTTGCAGATGTTACGATCTGTCGAAACGTTTTCCCTATAATTGGCAAAAACGTATTCAATCTGACATCAGTTTAAATTGCATTTAGACAAAGCACTCTAGACAGAAAATCTATAGACGCAGACAGACAGACGGACAGACGGACAGACACATAAACAGGCAAATAGACACAGAGATATTCAGAGCGACTGATTCAGAAACAGCCAGACAAATAAGCTAAATGGATAAAGATTGATTTAAGTGAGTGTGTACAGAGTTTTTTGTTCAGAAGAAGAAGAAGAAGAATAATAATAATAATAAGAAGAAGTATAAAGAATTAAAATAATAATAAAAATGGATCAGTATTTACCTCGGTACAAAAAAAAATAATAATAATCGTATTGGTATTCACAATAATAGTAGTGTTGGTGATGAATTTGAAACAGCCTATGCCATCTGATATCGTTGATTCATTGAAGTGGAACGAAATCAGCGAAGCGTAGATGAGTGCTATTGATATAGAAACCATCGTCGTCTCTTCAAGCTCTCCATCTCTTCCGTCTCTCACTCTCTCTTATCTTTGCCGTCTTCTTCTGCTTCAGCAGCACAGCATCCGGTCTTATCTTTGAGCTGCCTTCATCTTTACGCCTCTTAGACTCCTCCCACCATCTATCTTTATATATATCACGTGTCTTCCTATAGCGCCTTTTCTAAACTATCAGATTGGAGCGAAATCATAATGACATCCCTACCTTCTTCCTGCTATTCCTTTATCCCACCTCTTATTCATCCTTCCATCCATTCATCCATTCATTCATTCATTCATCCGATCACGCATTGTTGAGATAAAACGCTTCGATCCTAATAATCTCTTGATTGATTCTGTTCAATCCTTTAGACGCCATCTTTACTCTTTTTATTCGCTCTGAGATCTTTTGATGCTGAGTAAAGCCAACTTCAAAGAATATATGCACATAACACAACTGTTAAGCTGATTTCCCTGACGAGACTTTTGTGGACGTTGAGAATTTCCCGAAGATATACATTACATCTTTCTGAGAACTCAGCTGATCTGCGTTTATGATGTGAGACCAGTTTTTCTGTGCCCAGCCTTCCATTGAGATCGCTTAGCACGACCTCGTTGGACGCGACTCCAGCCACAGCCTGATCACGTGGTCCTCTCCATATATGACGATACTGTTAACACGGGGTGTGTATGTATGTGTGCGTGTGAGCATGGTCGTCCCCTCCTAAGGAATCGATCCGAAGACTAGCTCTGCTGGTGCCGAAAGCAAGTTAAGCCACCGATCATGACTTTTGTAACCCTCGGCGCTCGCTCACTCCTTTCCACGATTAGAGAGACTGGCACCGACACGAGAACAGCCGCCAGCACTGTTTGTAGTCTTGACGTGATACGGGGTCTGGGCGACTCTGGTGGCAGCGCCCTGGGATCTCGTTATATCTGAACGTTCATCACAAGAACTAAGCTGTTGGCTTCAAAAATAAACAATGGTCAGGGACTTAACTGAATTATTAAGTGTTTTTTCGCATTGGAAAATGTGTTGTAAAGATCATAGTAATCAACCGATATATTTCTATTAAATATGCGCAAAATTCAGAGGGTGTAAGTGTTCCTCTGGCTCTCAATACGAACGCCAATGACTGGGTGTACGCGAGCGTAGGTCAGTGTGCATAAAAGCAGACACACGATGAACAAATGAATAAATCAACTGCAATTATTTATGGATCATATTAATGAAAATAAAAGCCAACGAATTCGATTCTTTTTCGTCCATCGTTTATTCGTTTAATGGAAACCGTTCGTAAAAAGTTCTTTGTATCATTATTATCAACAGCGTCGTCTGATCAATCGGTTATTAGTCGAACCTTTAGACGAACCCAGATCAGTTCAGAGATGTATGTCCACAAGGTTCAAACTCACAACCATATGTTCAATATTACATGCATGTCAAGGTCCACGTCTGGTTACGGTTGTGCAGTGGTTAGCGTGTTGCACTGCCAACCAAGAGGTCAGAGGGTCAAATTCCCGGCAAAGTAGAAATTTAGTTCAAGGTTTCTGCCCCAATTGGACCCCTTAACCAACTCCGCTATGATGAGTACAATGATCGTACACTGTCGGTGGGAAGATGAGACGGCTAGCAGAAGAATACAAAGTCACTAACACAGCATAGCGTACACCAATGACAGCACGAAGGCTTCGTGAACTGGTTCTACCAGGAAACGCCCTCACGCGATGGAAGTCGTTTCATAAGCGACGGTTTAACGACTTCTTATAAGGCATCAAAGGACGTTGATGGCGATTAGAAAAATTGTTTAGAGCCGTTCTGGCCGCTTCAATGCCATAATACGTATATATATATATATATATATATATATATACATCTGTTGGCCGTGGACGGGAACGAAAAATGGGGGGAGGAAAGATTCCTTAACAAGAAGAAGTAAACACTCTTTGATGACGTCATAAACAACGAGGATCTCAGCTCAAGGTCAAGAACCTTTTGAAGGAATAGTCGACATCACAGAGGATTTAGGAAACGACGGGGCTAAAAAGTCGATGTTAAGCTTATGAAGTGTGATGATGATAAATGCAAGATATAGAACATACGCACATACATACATACATACATACATACATACATACAGACATACATACATACATACATACATACATACATACATACATACATACATACATACATACACATACATACATACATACATTCCTACATACATACATATATAAATACATACATACATACATACATACAAGCATACATACATACAAACATATATACATACATACATCCATGCATATATAAATACATACATACATATATAAATACATTCATACATATATAAGGCGTCGTTAAGCTGTAATTATACATACTATTATTTACAGTCTGTACCAATTTCGTCCATGTAATGAGTTGTGTTCTTTATGGTCGCTACATCACCAGCTGCAACAACGCAAAATTATTTACAACATCCAGTCACATGACCATAAACGGCCGAGTTTTGTGACAACTATTGGTCGACTTTCAGAACGTTAATCATGTGTTGGCAAATTGCCAATACAATCGCAGTGACGACGATTATGACATTGCTTATTATTATTTTATGCTTTGATTCTGTCGCGCTCTACAATGACAATGATCATGATGTCATTCTGATGTTATAGCATTTTATGACGTCGTTGCTCATGACATCAAAAAAGGGTGAATGACTTATTGCATAGCATTATTTTGAAGTCTTCGTCCTGATCAAAACGTCTGTGTACATGAGATGCGTATGAAAACCTTAAAGACCCTCTAATGATTTCATTCGCTGACAGTTTACAAGTACTAGAAAACGGAAATCACGTGTTCCCATTCCCTCGTTCACGTATTATCGCTCGTCGATAAGACTCTCACAAAAGATCTCGCAGTACTTGCTCTATATCGTCGTCAGCCCGATTATACGTAACGAAATAAACTGATTGTAGTTCTATAAAACCAATTTGTCCTGAGTATCTTCCAATCGATATTTTTGGCTCCTTTTTATTGTCAACCGATGTCTCGGTGTTTATGGCCAACGAAATTCACCCAGCCAAGGCAATTGGAGACTGGAAAGATCTCATCTGCTATTGTTGTCATCCTATTGTCTCTGGCTGACCGATTTATCAATCCTGCTGCCTTCTCCAACCCAGCAATTCATCCATGTGAACTGCATGCCTTCTTTCCATATATATATATATATATATATATATATATATATATATATATATATAGGCTTCAATCTATGCTATCGTTACTTTTGTGGCGCTTCAATTCAATGTGGCGCATCCAATTCTCGGCTGCAATGAATAAGCGCGGACAGTGGGGTAAACACCGGCAAAAGAGAGACACTGCGTTGTTCTTATTTTTGTTCTTCTTCTTGCTCTGATAATGATGAGGAGGAGGAGAAAAAGAAGAAGAAAAAGAAAAAGAAGAAGAAGAAGAAGATGATGATGATGATGATAGTGATGTGAGGAATATCCTAGATTTGTCAATATATATTATATAGTACATCAATCGCATCGCTTGCATATATGAGACAGACAGACAGACAGACGGACAGACAGACAGACAGACGGACAGACGGACAGACGGACAGACAGAGAGTGCGCGTGTAGTTTGTGTGTGTGTGTGTGTGTATGTGTGTGTAAGACGTCCTATCAAGAACGATTGATATCACCAGTAATTGTTGCATTGCAATTTAATGACGTAGTTATTTGTTACGTTTTGAAACATCTCATAGTAGACACAGCGTAGAGAGAGTGTTATAGTGAGGGGCGAAACATGGTTGAGAAGGTCACAGAGATCCTGCAGCGATGACCACCAGGGTTTCGACGAGTTTCTTGTAAGGACGGTTGATTAGTTTCTCGGATCGGTTTAGTTGCTGACCGACTCTCAGCTTAGTGACGTCCAACGCCTGAGTCAAACTGTGTCACACATCGTGTCATCGATGATAGCGAGAGGATTACGAATGGAAGATAATCAGACGATGGATCGGGTGACTAAACATTGTTCAGCTGATGACTCTATTCATTAACCAATCAACTGACTTACTCAAAATCTCACTATCCAACCGTCTTACATTTCACTCACTATCAAAAACATCGACTTCATATACGACCGATTACCTATATAGTCAACTCACTCTGACAAAGAAAATGAGCTACAAAATCTAAGAACATCCCAACAACCAACGGAAGATATTTCTGGTTTGAACGCACTTCATGCGAAAGACTCAAACTTTTTAACGGAATACGGAAAAAGATGACTGACATGGAAATCGAGTCCGACGACAAACAAACTACGGGCCTCCTCGTTCTTGACTGTCTCATCAACTACCTTCTCTTCGCTCCGCTTACCCTCCTCTTCTGGTATGGCGTCGGCATCTTCTTCCAGCTCCTGGTCATAGATGGAGAGATCAGCCTTCTGCCTCGAACCCTCGTCGTCATGGCCGTAGCTACGTCCTTGCTGACGTACTTTGCCTATGACCAAGATCGCCTGCAAGAGATGAGCGAAAACGTCCTCAGAGATTTCGGCTACAAGCACTACTTCCTGTTCACTCGTACCCACTTCTTCCTCATGGGATTTTCCGACGTCATCCTATTCGTATCCATGCAGACGCTTTACACGGAATACGTTGGACCAGAAGTGGGGCCTATGGTGCACGCGACCTGGGCTGTCAACTTCCTTGTGATCATGCTTGCGATGAAGTTCAGTCGAACGATCGTCTGTTCACCCTATTACGTCTATTTGGATGAGGACCTGGAAAGTAATTGGTTCGCTTTTAGCCTCTACTTCAAGACTACGGTGAGTCTCAAATTGGTGGAGGAGTGGGCGAGGGTTGGGTGGGGGTCCATTTTCCCCACAGAATAGTGATGGCCATTACTCTTTCATCGCTCCCTTACCTTTCCATCTTTGTAACAAAGTGTCTTTATACAATGATTCAAGACTTGGAACTCGTGTCTGTACGACTCTTCAGTCTTTAATTTTTAGCTGGAACCAATCTCACTTTACGTGCCTGTCTACCGACTTTGTTTAAACTGAGCAGCCTGATGATTAGTTGGACCGCGCTATTTATTTGTCTTGTGTCTGAAGAGATTACGAGTAGGTATCGTAATCGTAATCACAATATGATTTAATCAGGACACCTCAAAGTATTGTCTCAGGTATAGTTAACACAATCACAGCCACACAATCACACCCACACACACATCATCGTCATCATCATCATTGTCGTCGTCGTCATCGTCATCGTCATCTTCATTATCATCATCATCAGCAGCAGCTGCAGCAGCAGCGTCACCATCATCACCACCATCACCACCACCACCACTATCTTCCTCTTCATTAGCATCTTTATGATCATTTGCATATTAGCAAATAGATCAAGAAATTACAGATGGGCAGTCAGACAGACAGACAGACAGACAGACAAACACACAGGGAGACAGACAGACATTTACAATGCATTCGTATTAAATGTTTTCAGCGAGCCGATTATTTCGTCCTTCGTCTGTTCGACGCTACTTTCACGGCCTGGTTCATCCCGTTGATAATGAACAGCTTTTGGTTCACCGCCACGTTCACCTTTGACGGCCTCGTCTATCCGTCGGATTTCGTCAAGAGCATGGTCGTGTCCATCGTAAGCGGTTACGCTATCATTGGTCTCGCCAAGTGCCTCACTCCTCTGGCCGTGAAGACCTCTGTGGCAATGGAGAGAGACGGACGGATGTTCGATAAGCTCGTCCTTGAAGACGCCCTCATCTTCGTCGCTACTATAGGAGATGTTCTGTGCTGGAAAGGTTGGACTCGTTTCTTTCCATTCTCTCCCTGTCTGTTTATCATGCATTTATTTGGCGTCATTGTTCAATGACCAGCAACTCCCTGTATCGAAACGTCATACAACGTCTGCTAATCATGCTCATCTATTGATAGATATAGCTCATGTAAATAGACCGCTATATAAATCACCTGTTGAAACGAAATCATCAGTCAGTCTTAGATATCCGTTAGTGTTAAATCATCTGTCGGGGCTGTTAATGCCTTACTTAATTCGGGTGACGAGTGTCTAAAAGCCCAAAAGCACCACGCCTATACCGGGAACTCTTGTCAATCCCAGATACTGGAGACCACGTCACACCAAGTCTCAGAGTGGGCTATGACCAGACCAAAGAAAAGACGTCGGCCACTGCAGGGAGGATAGCATATACGCCGTGGTTCAATTGAAAGCAAGCTAAACTGTTCATTTCATATACGTGTTTCTCTAATGGCTAACAATCTTCTTTTAGATTTGGTAGCAAAGTAGGCCTACTTCTAACATGAAAACAGTCTAAAAGATTTTTTGAAGAAACTCTCAGTAGTACGATCTTATTATTTAATTAAAGAAGACGTTCAAAATATCCTCCTTTTGTTTGCACGCAAGCCTGAAGGCGCTGGTGCAAATGGGAAACAGCATCGTCGATTATCGTCTGATCCAGACCGTCCCACACTTCCAACAAGCGTTGCTTCTGATCGTTTACATCATGAATAACTGTCTGGTAGACTCGCCCTTGCATTACGCTCCACACTTTGTAGTCGACAGGATTTAGATCTGGACTGTCTGGAGGCCATAATGTGGAAGAAATGAAGTCTGGTGTCTCTCTTGTTAGCATTTCGATGGTTTTCCTGGCTCTGTGGGCTGGGGCACTGTTCTGTTGAAAAACAAAACAGCCTTCTGGGGCTAGATTTCTGATAACAGGCAGAAGATGTAGTGACAGCAGAACGTCGCGATAATAGGCTCCGTTAATTTTTACTACCGGATCAATGACGACCAAATGGGAACGACCAAGCGTCGGAACACCAACGAACACCATGACAGACTTGCTGAAATGGATACGCGTATGCAACAGTCTGTTTGCAGTGACCTGCCTTTCTTAGTGCCACTCGTGACGTACAAGCGATCATTCTGGATGCAGCTTGATTAAAGGAAAATTGGTTGATTGAATCCGATGAAAATATTGATTTTGTTGATCAGTTCCAATAGGATGGGGTTGAGGTAGTTAGGGTTGTAGCCGTAGTGAAGTCTGTGAGACAGAATGCATATTGATGCAGGTAGTCCAGATTGTGCCGTGGCTCAGTCAAAAGATGGTAGAAAATAATAATAAATCAGTCGCTCATTCCGTCTGCGCATGTATAAGAAATCACGGAGTCATGAAAGGCGGATCTATTTCCAAGATGCTAATCATTAATAGTTTACGGTAGACATATTAATCATACATCTGAAATCATCTGCCCATCGATCCTAAAGGCTAAATCATTGGTGGATTGATCCTAAATCATTTATTAATCATGTTTATTTCTGGTAGGTCTGACCATGTTCTCGCAGCTGCTGTGTGAAACTCTAGCTCCAATCTTTGGAGTCAGTTCGGACGTTATAGCTGTTGTCGGCATATTTGTCGTCTTCTTTGTCATGGCTGCTCTGGGGGTGAGCTACCAGCTGATCTACAACGGTCCAGGCACAGACGGTAAAGAGACCATGGGCAAGGGATTAATCTTCCCCACTCGATACTTCGCTCCACATCCACATACATCGTAGAACAACAACATTAGTCTAAGATTCACCAACGAAACTGATTCTCAGTAACACATATTCAAAAGATTATTTAAAAATAGCCAGCCTATGATGTTCTCTGAGCGTTAGTTAAGTACATCTAAGTAATTGTTACTCTAAGTACCTCTAAGTAATTGTTACTCTAAGTACCTCTAAGTAATTGTTACCTTAGGTACCTCTAAGTTGTTACTCTAAGTACCTCTGACGGAATTGTTACTTTAAGTACTTCTGAGTAATTGCTACTCTAAATACCACTAAGTAATTATTATTTTAAGTACCTCTGAGTAATTTGAGTATCTCTAAGCAATTGTTACTCTAAGTACCTCCAAGCAATTGTTACACCAAGTACCTCTAAGTAATTGTTACTCTAAGTACCTCTAAGTTATTTGTACCCTGAGGACATTTAAGTTACTGGTACTCTAGGCACCATTGTCGTTCTAAACTCCCGCGAGAACTTACAGATCTGATGGAAGGAACATAACAAGTGCAATATAATTTGTGTTCATTTACAAGGTCAGCACACAACTTCAAATTGTTAAGCAAATTTTCTAAGTCTACATAATACTGATATTAATTTTAAACGTCACAAATGAATCCGAACAGTTTAGAACATCGACCGCTGTCATCAATATAAAATCTTCTAAAAAATCTTGTTTTTAATGTTATCTAGATAAAAAAAAAGTGTTGATGTAAGTTGTGACAGGCCAAACCAGATCCAGACATCGACAATTGTTAACGGAACCAATGCAAAAGCGTCGTTCCTGTCTGCTGACAAGTTCCATAAACAGAACGGTTTCTTAAACAGAATAATGGATCTTTAAACAGAACTGTCCCTTAAACAGAATCGTTCCTTAAACAGAACAGTTTCATGACAATCAATGTTACTCCTTTACATTTACAAATCTCTCTATATCCTTACCAGAGCGATCATTAATTCGTTAGATGTTAAAACTCAAAGAGATGCTGCTTGTTCAGTGGCCAGCTCTCGTCTCGGTAGATAGAACCACTCCTTTGCATTACAGAGTTCTTGTTCACCTTTTGATAGGTTCCAGTCATCAAGAGTATTTATGCATACCAGAGGCCTCAATCCTTCCTGAATGATGGAGGCAAACCCCGGTCCCAAGGGTATGGAAGGCAAAATATCTCCCCTTAAGACTAAAAAATATCCCCCCACCGTTATATTGGAGGTATTTGCCTCCGGACCCCCCCCCCTATGTGGACGCCCCTGATGCATGCATAGACACATCATGCATCGAGGCATATACTATACAATCCTAAGCGTAGAAGACGATAGTCTATTTCTTAGGCTAGTCTGAGAGGCGTAGGGTAAGTTCTATGAAGTGCTAGCGACCTCATTTCTTGGCCTTGGCTTACGATGACGACGGGTGACCAGTCCTTACCCTCGCCGTCTCATCCACCCACTGACAGTCTGCGGTCGGTTTACTGATCGTAGCTGCGCTGGAAAAAGGTGGGGTGCAGATGGAAAAGAAATCTAGACACAGACCATTACCTGGAACAAGTTTGAACACCACATCTCTCGACTCACAGTCCAAAGCGGTAACCACTGGAATATCGCCTACTCGATGTAATGTACAATTCCACATTTTTAATGTATCGATTGATATAAGAAATAATTCTATATTCTATATCAACACGATTAGCAAAAATCAATCCTCCATCTAATGTATGCTAAGGTTATAAATGGATCTAGGAATTGTGGCCTTCCCAAACTCAGTCAACTAGCGCCAGACATTTTTTCTCGTCCACTCAAACTGCCTCAGCTAGACACCACTCTGCTAAGCTATACTCAGCATAAAACTATTCTTAAATTTCCTAAAATCTTTACACAATTTCAATGACTGCAGTCCAATGATTTCAATCAAACTGTCATTCACGAATTCATTCTTTGAATATTAACCTGATTATGACCTGTCCTTGGGCATCAGATGGAAGTCCCCATATGGACACTCTATACGAGTCCCATGGGGGAATGATATGGAAGCAGGAAAAGAGCCCCTCTAATAAACACGCCAGACACAGACTCAGTCAATGATCATCTCTAACGAAATCCAATGATCATAACAGTTGTCCCAGATTCCCTTCTTTCCCCCAATGATCATTCTTTCCCCAATGACCTCTCCTCCAGAGCCCCTTCTTTCCCCAATGACCTCTCCTCCAGAGCCCCTTCTTTCCACAATGACCTCTCCTCCAGAACCCCTTCTTTCCCCAATGACCTCTCCTCCAGAGCCCCTTCTTTCCCCAATGACCTCTCCTCCAGAGCCCCTTCCCCCCCAATGACCTCTTCTCCGCAGATCCTAGAACTCATCTGAATGCAGCGCCTCAATCTCCCCCACCAGATGATCGCTGATATCGTTCCCCAATCGTACGTACACCGTTCTAAAGCACCCGTCTGACCGCAACCACTCAAGGACCCTCTGAGCACCGATGTCCCCCATTTGGTTTCCTTCAAGGTCCACCGTACGAACCGTTTTATTGTGGGTGAGTCCGTCAACGAGGGCTGCCACTCCCCGATCACCCAGGCCGTTGTGGTGAAGCTCGAGAGCCTCAAGCTGAACGTTGTGTGCAAGGGAATCCCCGATCGCCAGCCAACCATCGATGCCAACTGTTTTGTTTCCGGTCAGACTCAGAGAAGTCAGTCCAACGTTGACTGCGATCAGTAGCGACAGACTGCGGGCACCAGAGTCTGTCAGGCCACAGGCTCCGATGTCGAGCAGCTTTAGCTTCAGAGGATGCTGCTGGATGTTGGTCCTGCTGCTGCTCATCTCCAGACGCCCTTCTTCATCCTTCATCCTCTCATCTGTTGATGCTAATGGTGGGAGTGGCGTCGAGTGAATTTCCAGGATGGTGGAGACGAGGTCTTGGATGCCCTCATCACCAATTGGATTCTCGTGGATGCTACAATAAACATGTCCCAAGCGAAACGTTTGTTGATGAATATTAAGAGAGGCAATTTAAAGTAGGACAAAGCAGACACCATCATTGAGATATCCATCCATCCATCTCACAGTTGAACCCACATGAATGCTAACATTGACACATTCCAAGCGAGGTAAAAACAAATTGAGAAAATGTCCGGTTGAAGGGTAACGTAAGATTAACACGTGACGGGTGTAAGACGTACATATATCTATATATGTATATATATATAACAATCATACATAGAAGACACAGTGAAGACCTACAATTATATCCTTAATCCTAAACTCTAGATCCGTCAGTTTAGAGTGAAACAGAGGACACCATCTGATCTAAAATCATTGCTTCATTGTCTGACGAGTCTGCGCCCGGAACCAACAACTTAATAAATAAATGACCGAATGAATACAGAGCATGGCGAATTAACGAACAAAACGTAAATGAATGATTAAATAAACAATTAAGTAAATACGGAAGCCTTGTTGTCAGATGATCCGGGAAATGAAGGCGACAGAGGAAGAGCTAAGGCAGGTACAAGATTAGCCCCGTGAAGAGCAGATTATGAGCCATTGCCAAAAAACAATTAACCATTAAAACAATGAACCATTAGAAGCAATGAACTATTAAAGACAATTAACCATTAAAAACAATAAACCTTAAAAACAATGAACTATTAAAATAATGAACCATTAAAACAATGAGCTATTAAAAACAAAGTTAGATGCAGAAGCCTCTTCTTCTGCTTCTGCCTCCTTCATTTCCAGGATCTTCCGTGTAGTTGCAGTTTAACGACACTTTGTGATAAGAAAGATCTTTAACGCCACCCTCCTCCTTTTTTCCAGGCGTGAGACTGACACTACTAGACTGCAAGCAGTGGTGAAGTTCTGACAACAAGGTTTCGCTATGAAAACTTGATGTTTGTGGACGCAGACCCCATCAGACATGAAGCAGCGGGGATTTTAAACTAACAAGCCATTAACAATGAATGCGGAGCCGAACTCACGCCAAACTCTCCAGAGAAGGACAGTTCCTCAGAATTGTTCGGAGGTGTGGCATGCCAGCTGGGCTGATCTGATTGCAATTCAGGTTTAGGTACTTGAGGTTAGAACCTGACAAGGTCAAGGCCAGCTTCTCAAGGTCAGAGTCGTCGAGTCCCGTACTGCGCAACATCAGAGATTTTATGGATGAATTCTTCTTCACCAGTTCAGTCACTTCGGTCACCTGAAGAAATGAAGACAACCATTAAAAGATACGAATTCCTTCATTTGAATTGTTTATTTCATTTAAATCTTTATTTGATCAATTCAATTCAATTTTATTTGGTAACCAAAGAAAACATGAGAAAATGACAAACAAAAAGTTAACATAAATGAATATTCTGGTAACACAGGGGAACCCAAAGGGGTCATAGACACCGCTAACCAGAGGCCCTATGTAGAATTTATAAACTGGCAATGGATACCAATATTAATAATATTCACATATCTGGTAAGTAAAAATAGATAGAAGTTAATCTTAATTAGATCAGACAGCCACTCACGACAGCTATATTTCTTCCTTAGACAGATAAACTTAGGAAACGAGATTCTTTGACAACAGCATGTACTGGTCAAGAGCAGCGCATTGGATTCATTTCAGTATTCGTTAATGACTTCGAGCGCAATAATGTTCATTTCAAAATGCCTTGGCCATCAAACAAAGGCGCTATAGAAATTGTTAAATAAGATATGTTCTCACTTCCGTTTTAGTTAGAACGATTCCACACAGTTCCACTTCCTTTCCACTGCAGAAGAGACTGAGGTCGAGAGGTTCTCTGGAAACTACTGGAGAAGACAAAGCAGCAATAGGTAGGCCTATTATAAATACCATCATTAACACATTAAAATAATAATATTATTATCTTTGCATGTATGCATGAATATGTACGCATGCATTTGCATTTTGTGCGTGTGTTTGTATGTATGACATAGATGTGTATGTATTGTATGTTATATATATGAATGAAAGAATGTATGTTATACGCCCTATGTGCCAATGCAAAGCCTGGAATGCTCAAGCCCCTCAATTGCATAAAGCATGCTTACTAGGTCAGACACATGTTGTCAAATGCAATTAGGTCAGGTGCTGTCAAATAGGGAGCGCGATGTCTACATACAAAGAAACTGAAATAGTGTGTCAACAACAGAATGCACTTACCATTATCTGCCATAGTATCATCAGCCAGATTGAAGTTATCACTAGTAGACGGACTGTACCCATTGGCAGTTTTCCCATCTAGATCAACTACAGGTTGTCTCCCTTCATCTTCTGCAAGTGGTATCTCCCCATCTTCCTCAGATGGTCTCTCAATAACAGGTTGTCTCTCTTCATCCTCGGCAAGTGGTTTCTCGCCATATTCCTTAGATGGTCTTTCATTTACAGGTTGTTTCTCCCCATCCTCTGCAAATGGTTTCTCTCCATCGTCCTCAAATGGTCTTTCATCTTCAGGTTGTTTCTCTTCATCCTCTGCAAGTGGTTTCTCACCATCTTCTATCGATGGTTCATCAACTACAGGTTGTCTCTCTCCATCCTCTGCAATTGGTTCCTCCTCATCTTCCTCAGATGGTCTTTCATTTACAGCCTGTTTCCCTTCATCTTCTGCAAGTGGTTTCTCCCCATCTTCCTCAGATGGCCTTTCATCTACAGCCTGTTTCCCTTCATCTTCTGCAAGTGGTTTCTCCCCATCTTCCTCAGATGGTCTTTCATTTACAGGTTGTTTCTCCCCATCCTCTGCAAATGGTTTCTCCCCATCGTCCTCAGATGGTCTTTCATCTTCAGGTTGTTTCTCTTCATCCTCTGCAAGTGGTTTCTCACCATCTTCTTTCGATGGTTCATCAACTACAGGTTGTCTCTCTCCATCCTCTGCAATTGGTTCCTCCTCATCTTCCTCAGATGGTCTTTCATTTAAAGCCTGTTTCCCTTCATCTTCTGCAAGTGGTTTCTCCCCATCTTCCTCTGATGGTCTTTCATTTACAGGTTGTTTCTCCCCATCCTCTGCAAATGGTTTCTCCCCATCTTCCTCAGGTGGTCTCTCATTTAAAGGATGTCTCCCTTCATCTTCTGCAAGTGGTTCCTCCCCATATACTTCCGATGGTCCATCAACTACAGGTTGTCTGCCTCCGTCCTCTACAAGTGGTTTCTCACCATCTTCCTCAGATGGTCTCTCATTTACAGGTTGACTCTCTCCATCCTCTACTAGTGGTTTATCCCCATCCTCCTCAGATAATCTCTGATCTATAGATTGTCTCTCATCATCTTCTGCAATTGGTTTCTCCACATCCTCCTCAGATGGTCTCTCATTTAGCGGTTGTTTCTCTTCATCCTCGGCCAGTGGTTTCTCCCCTTCTTCATCAGATGGTTTTTCATCTACAAATTGTCTTTCTCCATCATCTGCAAGTGATTTCTCCCCGTCTTCCTCAGATATTCTCTCATTTACAGGTTGTCTCTCTTCACCTTCTGCAATTGGTTTCTCCCCATCTTCCTCAGATGGTCTCTCACCTACAGGTTGTCCCTCTTGATCCTCTGCAAGTGTTTTCTCCCCATCTTCTTCCGGTAGGGCATCACCTACTGGTTGCCTCTCTTCATCTTCTGCAAGTGGTTTCTCCCCATCTTCCTCTGATGGTCTTTCATCTGCAAATGGTCTCTCTGCATCGTCTGCAAGTGGTTTCTCGCCATCTTTCTCAGATGGTCTTTCATTTACAGGTTGTTTCTCTTCATCCTCGGCAAGTGGTTTCTCGCCATCTTCCTCGGATGGTCTCAAGTCTACAGGTTGTTTATCTTCATCCTCTGCAAGTGGTTTCTCCCCTTCTTCATCAGATGGTTTTTCATCTACAAATGGTCTTTCTCCATCATCTGCAGGTGGTTTCTCCCCATAATCCTCAGATATTTTCTCATTTACAGGTGGTCTCTTTTCAACTTCTGCAAGTGGTTCCTCCCCATCTTCCTCAGATGGTCTTTCATCTTCAGGTTGTCTCTCTTCATCCTCTGCAAGTGTTTTCTCCCCATCTTCTTCCGGTAGGGCATCAACTACTGGTTGTCTCTCTTCATCTTCTGCAAGTGGTTTCTCCCCATCTTCCTCAGATGGTCTTTCATCTGCAAATGGTCTCTCTGCATCGTCTGCAAGTGGTTCCTCACCATCTTCCTCAGATGGTCTTTCATCTGCAAATGGTCTCTCTGCATCGTCTGCAAGTGGTTTCTCGCCATCTTTCTCAGATGGTCTTTCATTTACAGGTTGTTTCTCTTCATCTTCTGCAAGTGGTTCCTCCCCATATACTTCCGATGGTCCATCAACTACAGGTTGTCTCCCTCCGTCCTCTACAAGTGGTTTCTCACCATCTTCCTCAGATGGTCTCTCATTTATAGGTTGACTCTCTCCATCCTCTACTAGTGGTTTCTCCCCATCCTCCTCAGATAATCTCTTATCTATAGATTGTCTCTCATCATCTTGTGCAATTGGTTTCTCCACATCTTCCTCAGATGGTCTTTCATTTACAGGTTGTTTCTCCCCATCCTCTGCAAATGGTTTCTCCCCATCGTCCTCAGATGGTCTTTCATCTTCAGGTTGTTTCTCTTCATCCTCTGCAAGTGGTTTCTCACCATCTTCTTTCGATGGTTCATCAACTACAGGTTGTCTCTCTCCATCCTCTGCAATTGGTTCCTCCTCATCTTCCTCAGATGGTCTTTCATTTACAGCCTGTTTCCCTTCATCTTCTGCAAGTGGTTTCTCCCCATCTTCCTCTGATGGTCTTTCATTTACAGGTTGTTTCTCCCCATCCTCTGCAAATGGTTTCTCCCCATCTTCCTCAGGTGGTCTCTCATTTAAAGGATGTCTCCCTTCATCTTCTGCAAGTGGTTCCTCCCCATATACTTCCGATGGTCCATCAACTACAGGTTGTCTGCCTCCGTCCTCTACAAGTGGTTTCTCACCATCTTCCTCAGATGGTCTCTCATTTACAGGTTGACTCTCTCCATCCTCTACTAGTGGTTTATCCCCATCCTCCTCAGATAATCTCTTATCTATAGATTGTCTCTCATCATCTTCTGCAATTGGTTTCTCCACATCCTCCTCAGATGGTCTCTCATTTAGAGGTTGTTTCTCTTCATCCTCGGCCAGTGGTTTCTCCCCTTCTTCATCAGATGGTTTTTCATCTACAAATTGTCTTTCTCCATCATCTGCAAGTGATTTCTCCCCGTCTTCCTCAGATATTCTCTCATTTACAGGTTGTCTCTCTTCACCTTCTGCAATTGGTTTCTCCCCATCTTCCTCAGATGGTCTCTCACCTACAGGTTGTCCCTCTTGATCCTCTGCAAGTGTTTTCTCCCCATCTTCTTCCGGTAGGGCATCACCTACTGGTTGCCTCTCTTCATCTTCTGCAAGTGGTTTCTCCCCATCTTCCTCTGATGGTCTTTCATCTGCAAATGGTCTCTCTGCATCGTCTGCAAGTGGTTTCTCGCCATCTTTCTCAGATGGTCTTTCATTTACAGGTTGTTTCTCTTCATCCTCGGCAAGTGGTTTCTCGCCATCTTCCTCGGATGGTCTCAAGTCTACAGGTTGTTTATCTTCATCCTCTGCAAGTGGTTTCTCCCCTTCTTCATCAGATGGTTTTTCATCTACAAATGGTCTTTCTCCATCATCTGCAGGTGGTTTCTCCCCATAATCCTCAGATATTTTCTCATTTACAGGTGGTCTCTTTTCAACTTCTGCAAGTGGTTCCTCCCCATCTTCCTCAGATGGTCTTTCATCTTCAGGTTGTCTCTCTTCATCCTCTGCAAGTGTTTTCTCCCCATCTTCTTCCGGTAGGGCATCAACTACTGGTTGTCTCTCTTCATCTTCTGCAAGTGGTTTCTCCCCATCTTCCTCAGATGGTCTTTCATCTGCAAATGGTCTCTCTGCATCGTCTGCAAGTGGTTCCTCACCATCTTCCTCAGATGGTCTTTCATCTGCAAATGGTCTCTCTGCATCGTCTGCAAGTGGTTTCTCGCCATCTTTCTCAGATGGTCTTTCATTTACAGGTTGTTTCTCTTCATCTTCTGCAAGTGGTTCCTCCCCATATACTTCCGATGGTCCATCAACTACAGGTTGTCTCCCTCCGTCCTCTACAAGTGGTTTCTCACCATCTTCCTCAGATGGTCTCTCATTTATAGGTTGACTCTCTCCATCCTCTACTAGTGGTTTCTCCCCATCCTCCTCAGATAATCTCTTATCTATAGATTGTCTCTCATCATCTTGTGCAATTGGTTTCTCCACATCCTCCTCAGATGGTCTCTCATTTAGAGGTTGTTTCTCTTCATCCTCGGCAAGTGGTTTCTCGCCATCTTCCTCAGATGGTCTCAAGTCTACAGGTTGTTTATCTTCATCCTCTGCAAGTGATTTCTCCCATTCTTCATCAGATGGTTTTTCATCTACAAATGGTCTTTCTCCATCATCTGCAATTGGTTTCTCCCCATCTTCCTCAGATATTCTCTCATTTACAGGTGGTCTCTCTTCATCCTCTGCAAGTGGTTTCTCACCATCTTCCTTCGATGGTTCATCAACTACAGGTTGTCTCTCTCCATCCTCTGCAAGTGGTTTCTCCCCATCTTCGTCCGACGGTCTCTCATTTACTTGTTGTCTCTCTCCATCCTCTGCAAGTGGTTTCTCCCCATCTTCCTCAGATGATCTTTCATCTACAGCCTGTTTCCCTTCATCTTCGGCAGGTGGTTTCTCCCCATCTTCGTCCGATGGTCTCTCATTTACAAGTTGTTTCTCTCCATCCGCTGCAAGTGGTTTCTCTCCATCTTCTTCAGATGGTGTCTCGTCATGCTCATCGTAAGATTTTTCATCATTTCCTTCAGTTGGTCTCTCATCTACAGTTGAACTGTCGTCAACCAAGGCATCCTGGTCAGATGGCTTTTCGTCATTCTCTTCACATGGTCTTTGATCTACAGCCGGTCTTTCGTCATCCTCTGCAATTGGTTTATCATCAATTTCAGATTCTCTTTCATGTACGATTGGCCTCTTGTCATCCTCTGCAACTGGTTCATCATAGTTTCCTTCAGTCGGTTTCTCATCTACGGATTGTCTCTCGTCATTGTCTGCGAGTGGTTTAGCATCATTTTCTTCCCGTAGTTTTTCCTCTTTGATTGAGGTGTCATCGTCGTCTGCTAGTGATTTGTCTTCCTTGTATTCAATTGGCCTTTCATAAACTTCGGGGATAAGTGCAATCTCATCTTCCTTAGGCATGCTCTCCTCTTCTTCAATAGGTGGTTTAATTTCATCTTCTGCTGGGAATATCCCTTTCTGTTCAATAGCAGATTGTTTTTCATGTTCTTCCGTAGGTTGTATATTCTCTTCTTTGGGTGATTCATCCTCTTCTCTAGGTGTTAGCTTATCTTCCTCTTCCACGTTTCTTTTATCCTCCTCTGCAGGTGGAATCTCTTCGTCTTCCGCTGGTGCCATATTCTCCTCTTCTGCGAATGGCTTATTCTCTTCGGAAGATGGCATCTCTTCCTCTTCTGCAGGTGGTTTCTCCTCCATTTCAACATATGCTTTCCCATCTTCATCCGTCAATGTTACTTCCTCCCCTGCAGCAGATAGTATCTCTCCATCAGACTGCTTATGTCCCTCCATGACCATTGATTGAACCTGTTCATCTATCTGTAAATTTCCTTCCTCTTTTCTAGGTGTTACCCTCTCTTCACCAAGTGGTTCATCTACTTCTCCCACAGGTGGTTTTACGCGCACTTCTGTTTCTGCTCTCTCTTCCGCGATTTCACTCTGCACCTCTTCCATTGTCCCTATCTCTTCCTCCTTTGCATGTGTTATCTCTTCCTCTTCTCCAGTTAGTTTCTCTTCTTCAAAGCGTTTTGACTGTTCTTTATTTAGTTCTTCCTTATCTTCTTCTCCTTCTTCACCTTCTCTTAGCAGAGTTGGACAAAGCTCTTCATCACCAGGTGGCTTTTCATCATCTTCTGCAACCTCGCTCTCACCTTGTTCTTTAAATAACTTATCATCTTCTGAAAATGGTTTCTCATCTTCTTCAATTGGTTTAGCATCCACCTGCTCTGTAGGTGGTTCCTCGCCATCATCTTTCTCATATAGATTCTCATTGGCTTCTGCGGATGGCGTGTCCTTGTCTACAAGTGTTCTACCATCTTCCCCGGCGAGTGATTGAATCTCTTCTGTTGTTCGTTGTTCCACATCCTTGGCAAATGGTTTCTCCTCTTCTGCATTTTCCTTTCGCTCCTCTCTTTCAGGCAATTCATCATCTTCAGTTTCATCTGGTTTTACACCTACTTCTGCAACTGGTTGATCCTTTTCTTCTGCAGGTGGTTTTTCAGCATTTTCTGTACTTAGTTTTTCATACCTCTCTATCATTGCGGCAGCCTCTCGTTCTGCAAGTGTTTGCTCATTTAGTCTCTCGCTGATATCTCTTTCCGGACGATCAAGATCTTCTGTCGAAGGATTCTCCATTTCTTCTGTTGTCCCTCTATCCTCCTCTTCTACAGGTTGCTGAACCTCGTCTCCTCCAATTGATATATCCCCTTCTGCAAAGGTCATCGCATTATCTTCAGTTGACTGTGCGTTTACTTCATCAGGTGATTTGTCCTCATCAGCTTCTTGTGCTACCTGTTCTTCAATTGATGAAGATGTATTACCTGGCGGTTCACCCTCTTGTTCTGCAGTCTTCTCCGTACCCTCCCCATGCAATTCACCGTGGCTGTTTTCACCCTCGTTCTGTTCTCCAAGAGCCGGAGTTTCTTCCCCCATAGTAAGACTGACCTCAGTACCCGTTGTCTCATCGTCCACTGCATCACCGAGTGGTTGCTCTTCCTCCATATTTCCCATCTCTGCATCGTTAAATCTGTTTACTTTTGAGTTCCCTGCGCGCAACGCAGTCGGTAGAATAATTGTCACCGACTCTTGTTTTCTCAGTCTTGGCTTTACTTTCTTGGCTTCCAGTGGTTTTGAAATGATCGTCGTCTTACCATTTGGCTCTGCTTTAGCCTTGACTGGTACATCCTGTTTCGTGAGACTCGGTTGAGCCCTGACTACTCGAGACATCGTTGGCCCGTCCGTACCTCTCTTCCCTACCGCTCCTCCGATGGCCTTTGAGTCCATTCGTTGTAAAGACTTGCTCTTGCTTCTGCTCTCCAATGCGATGACTTTCTTCGCAGTGGTATACGATGATTTCGATGTCGTCGTCTGCTGCTGTTTCTCCTCCGCCGCTTTCTTCGTTTCAGATGGATTTGGTTGTGCTGCACTTGTTCGTAAAGAGATTGGTGCATCGCGGTCTGCTATAGTTGTTGGCATCATTCCTACAGCTTCAGCCAGTATTTGATTTTCATGCTCTAACTCAGCCACCTTGTCACCATCTTTCTTGATACCACCTTCAGCCTCTTTCGCCTCAATCTCCACTTCATATTCTCTTCCTCTCGCCTCCTCAGCCTCTGTAGCCTCAGCCTTGGCTCCATCTTCTGCCTCTTGGACCGAGACCGAATCGTCTGCCTTGGCCTCGTTTTCACTTGTTTCAGCCTTTGCTGTGTCTTCCTTGGCCTGAGTTGCAGACTGTATGACCTTTATTTGACCTTCGTCAGCCTCTATCTCGGTCTCTATCGGATCCTCCATCATGGCCTCAGCTATGCACTCTTTGGCCTCCGTCTTCACCCCATCTTCTGATTCAGCCTGAGCCATGGCCTCTTCAGTTTCAACACCAACATCCGGGTCTTCGTTGTTGCCATTAGCTTCCTCATCCATTGCAGTGAGGTCAACGACTCCTGGTTGTTTTTCCAATGACCTCTGACCTTCGACGTCCTCTGTTCCTTTTGAATCCTTGTCATCTGTGAACAATTAAGGTAAGGTATGGTGAAAATACAACAGGAATTTGTGCATTTGGACACTCACACTAGCATCGTTCAGTATCTGCTAAAAGTGTCTTCATGCAAGTATGTAAGCATATATGTATGTATGTATGTAAGCATATATGTATGTATATATGTATGTATGAATGTATGTATAAATGTATGTATGTATGTAAGCATATATGTATGTATGTATGTATGTATGTATGTATGTATGTATGTATGTATGTATGTATTTATATATGCATGGATGTATGTATGTATGTTTGTATGTATGTATGTATGTATGTATGTATGTATGTATGTATGTATGTATGTATGTATGTATGCATGCATGTAGGTATGTATGTATGTATGTATGCAATATGCATGTTTGTATGAATTTATTTATGTCTTTATGTATGTATGTATGTATGTATGTATGTATGTATGTATGTATGTATGTATGTATGTATGTATGTATGTATGTATGCAATATGCATGTTTGTATGAATTTAATATTTATATATGTGTTTATAAATAAATTTGGCATCTTTTACGTCTCACAAAATTTGTGCCTCACTTGTCAGGAAACAGAATAGAGAAAGAAGCCTTCAAAGTAATTAACAACATCGGTCACCAACAGATCACAAAGCATCAATCATTAGCTAGATCTTTGAAGTGTAACACAAAGAGTCTTAGAACCTAGGCCAATACTAGCCTCTGTCCTTCTTCCTCTGCTTTCGATTGTTCTTCGATGAATCAGTTCCTTCTTTCTCGTCTGATCCGCCGTTTGTTGCTTGGTCTCTGCACATCTTCACCGAATTATTCTTTTTTATTGACGAATGTTCTCCTCGATCCTTCGATGACTCATCGCATTCCTTCTTCTTCTTCTTCATCTTCGTTGTAGAGTTTCCTCTTGATGATAGAGAAGTATCCTCGTTGCCATTCCGCCTTCCTTTGTCACCCCCCTTCCCAGACCCTCCCTCTGCGCTTGGTCCCTCCTCTTCCTCCTCCTCTAGCCTGGCTCTCCTGCGGCGTTCCAATCGCCTCTGTTTCCTTTTCTGATCAGAATCATCGCTTGTCTTGTCTTTGCCTCCGTCGCCATTTGATTCACACCTAAGCGTAAAAGACAATTTCAAAGGAGTGAATTGGTTCTGTCTGGTTACAATAATACATAATCAGTTGTTACACAAACATCACCTATTGTCATCAAACATTGCATGACATCCATTGTTTCATCCAAACATGTGTGTTGTTCAGTAGAAATAAGATAAACGAAAGTGTTCAATGGAAATTTGATCATCACTAATGTAATCTTTCAAAATATAAAAAAATGCAAAGATATACTAGACACTTACATGGGTTCCTCTGGTGACTTATCAAGGTAATCCAGGTTCATTAGACCCACAATGGGCCAGAAAGGGTTCAAAGATTCGTATACATGTTAAAAAATGGCACATCACGAGTGGGTTCAACAATTTTGGTAGTCATGGTTAAAGAAGTGCTTGAGTAGCCTTTAATTAAATGTTCACATCTCAAAAGGAGAAGAGAAAGCGATTCGGTTGATTTTCTTAGGGAGTGAGAAACGATGGGCACCTGTTACATGGAACTCCGCTTTCTACAGCCACTATTCCGAACTGTCCGAGCTTTCCTCCCAGTCGGACACCTGTTGCGTGCTTGCATTCACAGCAGGTGCTCAGCCGACAGTTCTGTCTCCCATTGACGTAGATGGTGAGGCTGAAAGGATAGCCACGATGACGCTGCGACACGAACCGAAACTCAGCTACAGACAGACAACAAGAAGATTAGGTTCAACTGTCGATCGTTACACTTTGAGGTAAGATTATATCAGAGGACAAGATGATGCTGAGGCCGCATAAACTGTAAAAAAGGCCACAAAGACTGAAAATGATGCCAATGAATGTGGATATAATGGGAAGGAATATGGAAATGAGGTCAAAGAATATGCAGAAGAGGCCAATCAATAGGGCCTTCGCGGATGAGGGTAAGGAATATGGAGATGAGGCCAATTAATATGCAGAAGAGGCCAAGGCATACGCTTATTAGGCCAAGAAATACGCGGATGAGACAAAGGAATATGCAGAAGAGGCCAAAGCCTTTGAACAGACGATTACATTATTTGATCCCTGGTCAATAGAAACTTTAATCCAAAAGCGTGAGTAGAGACGAACCGCCAGGAGTGATGCTATCCCTGTAGACCGTGACTGTGTTTCCGCCACAGTGCTGCTGTTCGATGACGATGTCGTCACGCATATCGATCCACGTCTGGTTGACGGTCACGTGACTTCCATAGTAACGCATAGTGATGACGCTCTGGATCTGTGGCCTCTCGTGTGACTGTGGTCGCTCGATTCCAGAAATATACAGCGACGTAGACTCAAAACCCTGTCATGTAATTATACACCTCAATGCTAGAGAAAATAACACAGATGCCCAGGTAACATGTCATAATCACCTGTATGTTATATAGTATAACACATGTTCCTGTTCCACAATGCCATGCTGCCCGTCTATCTGACCGTCTGTCTGTCCCAATTTCTCTCTCTTTCTCTGTCTGTCTGTGTCTTTCTCTGTCTGTCTGTGTCTGTCTGTCAGTCAGAATATACCTGCTGAGTCTGTGTTCGTCCGTTCATCGTCCCCGTCTTTTCCCTCGTCGTAGGATGCGTCGATTGAAGACCGGAAGTCCTTGGTCGGATGAGCCTCTGTGGAGTGAGTGGTGTCATATCTGGAGGCATTGGGAGTGGCCAGAGGTAAGGTGACACCCCCAGCCAACGATCGGTGCTGCTTCGTATCGGAATCGTCAGATCGAACAGCCCTCTCATATGAGGACTAGAGTCAAGCTGACAATGAAGTAAAATTAACACTCAAATATTATTACTTATTAGGCTTTTATTACTAGATTTCTTTGCATGTATGTACGCATTTATATTATGTGTATTTGTATTTAGCTATTTATGAAGCGCATTTTAGGATCATTATAACGTACAATCCAGGAGCTTCGCCTACGTGGGTCCCACCAGCTGGAATAGCCTCCCTTTTTCTCTTCGGGAGGAGCTGCTCGTTCTCTCTTCCCTCTGCTGCCTTTCAGAATCGCCTGAAGGATGTCCTGTTCTCCGTTTAGCCATGTGTTGAGTCGTGAGCGCCTCTGATACCGAGTGGCGCTATATAAGTGTTCCGTTACAATTACAATTACAACGCAGCAATCGAACAGAACTGAAGATGAACTGAAAATCTGGTTAAGCTGAGTCACTTTTATCTGCGAGTGTAACGTTCTTAATTATATTTTTATGGGTCTTGTGATTAATTAGTATTTCACTAATAATAGACTACTGATATTTTCTACTGTAGCATTGATTCCTCGAGTTCTCAATTGAGGAATGGTTTCCAGCTATCATTGTTCTTAACTATGATTGTACATTTTATTGGCAGTACTCTTGTTATTATGTTTTTTTATGATTATTAATAGCATCTCTATTATTAGAAGAAGATCGGGCAGAAGAAGCAGTAGAAAGCAAAATATACGTAGCACCATTAAATCTGCCCCACTACTCACAGACCCTCAGAAACTCTCAACGGGACCGTGTATTCGACATAATACCTCGGCGCCATAGCCAAGTGAAAGGAAATGCCTGTGCAAACCGAAAGGTAATAAACTCCAGGCTGCTCTCCACTCAAGCTGATAGTTTTCCATCTCACCTGTATAAACTCTTAGAGGAAACGCTATGAAACACCGCCACTGTTTGCACTCTGACAGTGCCAGCCCCAAGTCTGGATAAAGGAGGAGGAGGACGCTAATGATCTGTGTCATCACAGTGTAGTTAAACTGCAACATGAGATCAGTGCTAAAAGCAGCAAAATTCCATCAGTGGAAAAGTGGAATAATCCTAGCATGCAATGTTGTTTTGGAACTATCAATACATGTAGCTCTATACAATTTACTCATTAGAATATAGAAATGAGTCCAGATTTGAAGAAATGAAATAGAAATAAGTCGATGTGTTGCCTACACCAGCGAGCAGTTTATCACGACTCATCGTGTCTTTCGAATTCTTCAGACGTTGTTCTTTAACATCCGAACTCTTCGTCATTCTTAATCGTCTTTCATCTTCGTCTTCGGTCTACACTCAAGCCATACAAAGAAACTATATATATATATATATACATATATATATATATATGTATATATATGTGTGTGTTTGCATAGTCAATTATATAGCGCAAATTACGTGAAACAGCTTTGGATAAGCTGTTAGCACACAGCAGCTGTATCATGCCTCAAATTGAGACATGTCCTTCTCCCGTCTTCATAAAAAGTGCCAAAAATAAATAAATAGAGAGAAAGAAAGAGAGAGAGAGAGATAGGGGAAGAGAGAGAGAGAGACAGAGAGAAGGAGATTGCTTAATACCTCTCAACCACTTGTTTCGATACCTTAAACCTAGGCAGGCATGTGGGTATGAAGAGATAGCAACTTCACTTACTTGACCTCGGCATATGAGAATTAGCGGCCAGACCTCTCCCCTCAGCGTCTCATCTTCCTGCCAACAGTGTACGGTCGATGTACTCGTTATAACTCAGTTGGCTAGGGGTGGAGGCGCAGGTGGGGCAGAAATCACTAGCTGAATAAATACTCTGTTAGAGATATAACTACACAAGACTTTTAGGTTAACAGTTCAGCAGGCTAACCATTACTCTATCGATCTTATAAGGTAGATTAAAATGTAGAGCGTTTTCGAAATCTTGAATACCTCAGAAGGCTATTTACTTCGCCTGACAACCAGCAATGTTAGATCAAACATAAAAATCTTGAGCTATGTAGCATCAAACCGGATTGCAGGAGTGAGATCTGCTTCGATGGGCGGATGAGGGTGCGCTGTGTATCTCTTTTCTCCCTTGTCTCCCACCACTAACCACGTGGTCACCAGAGGCGGGAAACAGTTCTGGAAGGGTCGGTGCCTCGGACGAAAGCCTTACCTCACCACTCTGGACAAATGAAACCAACGATCACAGTAAAGTATCCCATCCTTAACTAAAATGAAAAAATGACTGATTGACTGACAGACTGACTACTAACTAACTGATGACTAACAATTGAATGACAAATGATCGATTAAATGGATGAATGATTAATGATTGGATAAATGACTGACTGACTGACTGACTGACTGACTGAGTGAGTGAGTGAGTGAGCGAGTGAGCGAGTGGGTGAGTGAGTGAGTGACTGACTGATAGAAAGAATGACAAATTAGCTGCATTACTGACTGACTGACTGACTGACTGACTGACTGACTATCCAACTAGCTTATTGACTATGGTTCACAACAGATCAAGTAAGAGATCGATTGATTACTAAATAATATTAGAAATTCGTGGAAGTCAAGCGGAGGTCAAGTGGTTTGTGCGGATAATCTCGAGGATGTTACGTCAATCACTTCTTACTTATTTCATCTGGCAGATCACGTGACGTCTGCTAGCGGTACATAAGAGGTCTGTTTCCTCAACCTATGCAAACAGTCTTCCAGTGTAAATACCTTGGTATTTATACTGCAAGGTCAACACTTAAAGGCGCCATATAAATATTACTTCATAAGTTGGAGAACTTATCCCATTGTCGCCTGTGATAGGAAAGTATTGTTCGCTATTAAATAAGTACACATGCTGCGTTGATTTACAGTTACTTTAGGTTATTGCTGTTAAATAATCAGAAATTTATATAGCGCCGGGGATAATGCACAAGGCATTATAAGATCGTGCAAAATTCCAATCATAATCCAGACAATTGGCCGAGACAGACAGACTCTGGTACGTAAGCCAGTCGACGCAGGCATGTCTTAATAACATAGTTGAAAAAGACATACCTCGAAACAAGCAGGTAATACATCAGATGTGAGGAGATAGGCTTTGTGATTAAGACGGTGAACCGCGCCGCTTAAGCTTTAGAATTGTGCTCTAGAAATTCTGTATTTACGATTACAGGGTACATGGTATGACAGAGGCATTATTTAGCCTTCACTTATTATCCACACCTGACATCACGCAGTGGCTGGAAGGATGGATGGAATGGTGGAAGAAGCGAGGAATGGAGAAGTCGGAGATCTGCCGCAGAAGCCAATTAGAAAACCAAGTGCCAAACGATAGCATCGATCTCCAATATAGATATCGATCAATTGACTGAGGAGGCACCTCAAGCACGCCTCTCATGCTCCGGATCTGGATAGACTGAGGAGGTAACTACGTAAACAATGCCACCATTGCCTCAATTTCATGACAACAATATGCTGGTGCACATGCTGTTGCATTTGCTGTTGCACATGCTGTTGCACATGCTGTTGCTGTTGCATTTGCCGTTGCACATGCTCTTGCACATGCCGTTGCACATACCGTTGCACATGCTGTTGCACATGCGGTTGTTTATGCTCTGGCCTGTTGTTGCATATGATGTTGCTGTTACGCTTTTATCAATCCTAGTATATGCCAGCTGTTCAACAATAACCAGTGTTTTTTTCTGGCGAAACGCGGTGGAAAGGCGTTCCTGCACTTTTTTCAATTGCCAAAAAAATAAATATAGCAGTGGTGTAAAAACTCTGGAATTTGAAATAAAATTTTACAATAATATTTCAAATTTTTACATTCTAAAATTTATTTACTCATTTTGTCCCATAAAATGGTTTTTATTTGGTAGCTAGTTTTAACGTCATTTCATTCGACAATACAGATGCGTTCCGGCACATTTTTTTCTATAAAAAATCACGGACAATAACTGCTAAAGTTTTATGCAGTTAAGGACAAAGCATAAATTTTTTATTTCCACCTCAATTTAGAGAAAACGGATTAACAATAGGCTTAGTTGTAGGATTTCAGAAATTCAATGAATTCAGATTGACATTTGTTATTTTTTGCCTCGGAAGCAAAATTTAGTAGAAAGACAAAGAGCTGCAATTTCAATACAGAGGACGTGACAACAACAAAACTTTTATTAATATGCTCCCCATATACGTTCAAACAACATCACTCATCTATTAGACATTACCATACCCCCCTCTGATTGTAGCCTTAGACCAATATTTTGCAGAACAGCAATTTGCCTTGAAATGTTATGGTCTGTCTGTTTGGAACGCTATTCCTTTGAGGCCTTTTTATATAGTTAACTAGTTAAGATTTAAAACCACTTTCGTACGATTTAGCCAAAATCGCTGCTAACTAGCGGGACCTTGTTGGGCCATTAGAAGCTTCTTCATTTCTTCCCTTTGAACCTTCGCTGATTAATTTCTCTTCTTTCATCTAATAATTAATTCTACATTTTCGTATCACTTCGATTTGGATTTTGTCAATAAAATGATTGGTTATGGTTAAAAAGATGGACTGACAACACGCACGCGCACTGCGCCAACCTCCCTCTCTTCCTTCCTCCCTTCTTCCATTGACAATCGCAGATGTATCTACGCAATCTACCTGTTCTACCTTCGTCGGTTGTCATAGAAACCGTTCTGCGTGCGGCCAAAGTCATCGCATTCTGTGTGTATACTCGTGTGAAGAGTGTATTCTTCTTCTTTCCTATACATCTACGGATCAATAGCATTGCATAACAGCTGCACACGCTCCTCCCCTACAAAGAGTCATTCGCTGTTCCTACGTAGTAGCTTGGCTAGATGCCGGGGGTAGCAACTATGTCTATGTCTGTCTGTGGGACACGGTGGCCGAGTGGTTAGAGCGGTCGCACAGTAACAGGTTTGAGTCCACTGCGAGGCGGTTATTGCGATGGGGACCTTGATGGCGAATCCCTCACAATTGCTTGGCGCCATCAATTGATGCATCGTCATCAGATGTGGCGCCTAATAAATGCACGTGCCAAGCTGAAGAAAGTGAAGAAGAGGGTTGTCGTGATTGTCTATGAATTGGAACTAACTTCTTAAGTTCAAAGTGTCTTTGCAAACTCTTTGCAATACAACATAATTACGATTAAGGACATCTACAGATCAATAGTAATTGTCATAAATGTATCTAAATAAAAAAATTCAGACATGAAAATACTCTCAAAAATCTTGAAGCAGAACAATCAACAAGACTTCTTCTTTTGGTAGCATGAATCGAATACCCAAACAACATCTAAGCACGCAATCGGTTAATCCATTAACTGAGCTAGTGCGCTCAACCGACCTTGATCTCTGAGGTCTGAAATATATAGATCTATCATTGGGACCTTGAAATGGTCTCAGGACCAACAAGGTTTCTGGTAAACCACTCACACCACAACAGATAGAAATCCTTCGATGATCCAATGCAACCGACCTTAATGGGATAAATCTCTATCCTTGGAGCCTTGAATTCCTCCCCTTCATCGTCAAAAGATGAAAAGACATCGAAATGTTTCTTCTTTCTCTCAGACCGTATCACGTTCAGACGATAAGTCGCCTCAGAGACAACCTCACCGTAGCGTGTTATCTGTCGAGATATACGTGTATATAGTCACAGAATAATAATCTATTGAAGGTCTACGTTCAATTTGCCATTTGCTCTTGAAGAGTAAAACGAAAGAAAATCTCTCTCCATAGATACATACGTAGAGATAGAGCGCATTAAATGACTTGATTGGTGATGATAATGACATAAGCAATGAGGCTGATAACCCCAAAGACAATAATCTAATGTGATAGTGACCCAAAGACAATTATAGTCATAATGATGACGAAGAGACAGATAATGACGATTAATATTTCGAAGAATGATGCCTTCGAACAACGTCTAAAAAAGGATGCAAATGATGACATTAATAATCGAAACACTGTCGACGACGACGATGATAAAAAAAACACTAAGAACACATGTCTGTCTAACCAATCCTGCTCTGCGAAGATGTTTCCTCCGTTGGTAGTTAGCGAAGAAGCCGGTTAGATGTGGATCTGTCAAACTATTGTACGTTCCCATTGATCTATGTTACATGAAAACGCAGATTCTCTCACTGTACCTGCTGATCCAAAATACTTAATAGATCCTAAGTAGGCAATGCAGCAGCACATTGACGTAAATTCTTTCTATCTCGTAGTGAAGGCTTCGTTTCTCTTCCGACAACAATGGACAACAAAAGCACAACGCAACAATTCAGGAGATCGTTAATTAATTACGACTGCTTTCCACACCGCTGCACAATATTAAGCAAACGCACTAATTAGCAAATACAGGACCAATCTCTGCTTAACGGGAGGCCAGTGCAACAATTCCAGGCACATTAATGCAGTGTAACTCCCTCCAGACCGCAACGAACACTAATCAACGAACCAATTGACAGTACGGATGACCTGTCCAACAGCCCAAAGTAGTCCAAACAGCATCCACTTAAAGGTTCTGCAACTTGCCAAGTCATGCAGCCTCTGTTGCATCACTAATCCGGCTTTATGAAATGCCGACGGGTCCTTATATTACAAGCCCCATAAGCCCCTCACTCCCCAACCGCCTCCCCCATCGCAGGCGACGCTTACTCACCGGAACATCCCATCTGCAATTATAATGAACCGTTGTTTCCACCAACGGCTGCGTGCATGCGAGGGTCTGTAGCCAAACTGTCCCTTAATTAACAGCGTAGGGACCTACCAAGAGTATTTCCATTCCGTGAAAGTGCCCAAACCTGTGTAGTGTGCTCATAATCATGTAGCTAAGAAAAGGTCAAGGGTAAATCGGAATAAATATTCGTCCTAACCCAAACATGCATGCGACACCCTTTTAACAATTTAACGACGTACTCTACATGTCTCCCTGTGATGTTGGATATATTTTTAGATCAATTCAGGAATGTACAACTAGCTTTAGGTGTAGAGTGAATGAATTTGTATGATCTATAATAAGCAACTCATGTGACCTATACAGAGACGCTATTGGTGCTGATCTCAGCCTCAACGGTCTGGTTTCCATGGCCAGGGGCGTCCAGATAGGGGGTCTGGAGGCCACTGCCTCCAACCTCAGGTAAGGGGGATAATTTTTTAGCCTTAGGTGGGAAAATCTTGCCTTCCTGACGCTTGGGGCTGGGGTTTGCCTCCATCACACATGGGGGATTGACGCCTCTGTCTATGGCAACCCGACTCGGACATCCGCTGGACATCTACATCTGATACGATGCGCTGAGTTTTAAAGTAGCACATCAGAAATGTTGAGATTATACAATAACGATGTGTATAATGTTTCAATCGCAATCCGTGGTTCAATTAAGCAGTAACCAAGATACGATAAACTTCGACCTCAACACGAAATACCATCTAGACCAGACTATAAATAAATATTATGTGTTATGAAATAAGTAATGAACTCATAAATATTATCTTAACCATCCGTATACCGTACCAACATCGGCCACTTATCCACCATAAACCAATATTACAATAATTATAATTGATTAAGCTTACTCCACCTGCGCATCATTGCATGCATCAGAGTTTCATTCTTGTGCATCAGGACACTGCAGCCTTCGCAACAATACACCTGTTCCATCTTAATGACTTACCTGTTCTTGAAGATGGCTTCCAACGAAGATGTCCGCACGGAATGCACACAGCGTCAACTATGAACGTCAAATAAAACCCACCCCTCTCTGATATGAGACCCTGCACCGAAGCGAGTGACGCAACACTCATCAAACCGTTGACTATATATCAGTTATCATGCAGTCGGCTACATATATTGGAACAGTCGCCGGCAAATCACGCACGACCATAGACACCGATCGATGAGTTAGTAAGAAAGCATGGAATGCACATACAGTAACTTCTATGGCGCTTTCGAGGTATACCCTGCATGGATGATTGCGCCTCGTTCAGCACATGGTCTGACGGTCCTGCTCAATCCAAGCAATCTCAAAACACATTATGTACGTTGGCCGCATACCATCCAATTATGAATGCATTCCCTTTGGACGAATGCTAAACGGGTTGAAATATTTGACATAGCCTAACTCTGCTCGTATGCAAACGTCCAGCGCTAATTAGACAGCGCAAGTGCACTGCAAAAGCTCGTATGGTAACGGGATCATAATTACACAGCCGATTAAATGACGACAAGATCATATCTTCTTAAGATAAATCGTGTAATGATTCGCTGTATTCGGTTTCTCGCAAATGAAATTCGTTCACGACCAAATTATTTTCAGGTATTGTTTTCTAGAGCAATGGCGTCTTGTTTCCCTATAGATAGCGTCTTGCGGGGCGCAGCTGGGCTTGAATTCGTCAAGTCACGCAATGCGTACTAATTATTCGACGTGCGCTATAATTTAGTGAGCGCCGCATCTAAATTCCTTATTTGGCTGATAAATTATTCATCGTGTGTGGCATCAGTTTCATTAGAAACCTAAATTTCGATCTGTCCAAATGTTGTTCTATTAATTGAGTAAGCCTATACTCCTTGCAGTCGAAGATTCATTGAGGTCTAAACGGACGAGCTTATTATATTAAAGGATATCCTAACTGGTATAGTCTGTCCGTCCGTTTGTATGAGACTTAATCGATCCATTCACCTTGTCTGTACATGTAGTCCTAATCGTTTGTGTCTCTATCACTCCCTCTGCGTATCTCTCTCACTATTTGTCTGCAAGTTGGAAACGGTAATGCGAAATAAGCGGCTAGACGCAAATTTATTGGCTCAACCGATTTCACCACCTTATTCTCGAGCGCTGCGTCGAATCAGATGAGTTGTCCAAATGGTTGTCCGAGGTAGATCAGAGTCCGACTGATGGTCAAAGAAGGCAGAAAAATTGTGGTGAAGGATCACACCCGATAAAATTCTCATTGAAAAATGAGCTGGGTTCATTGGATTGAGGTCATTATATGGGCGCTCAGGAAAACGCGAAACAACCATTTTCATTCAAGATTTATTGTGGGGCGCTCTATGAATTTTTATTGTTTACGATGTATTGCGACATACAAGGATGGCAGTGAAACAGTCTACGGCTTCTGCCATCTTTGTTTACTTCCGATGACCAATCAGTTCATCGTGTGAGCTGATTTAAAATCACGAAACCATCAGTTCAGTACAACAGGTTCATAAGTAAAATAATTTTCTTGTTTGGTGGCAATTTCATTTATTTGATTGATTTCCGTGGCGAAATCTATCATATATGCTCGGGTATAATGTGATATGAAAAATTGAGAATAAATTGTGTCCTTGCAAACATGCGTGTGCTTACCATAGTTGTTTGTTGAGCTTCGGTAAATCAGTCAGATTAAATCTTCTGCGGCTGAAAGTTGAGCCGCAATGCAAACGTAAATGTTGCTTCTACGACCGAACGCGTAAAAAATTTAGCGGGTGAAGACCTTTGCGCATACGCAATTTTCGGCGCATGCGAACTGTGAAGCCTAAAAAAATTAATAGCCTCTCATTCTTGGTTTCTTTTTCAATGAAATGCCATATCTGATAACATTTAAATGCCTTTGGTCTGTTTAAGTGTTTACTATTTGAGGTAAAGTCCTATTACTTTATTTTAGGTGCTTCAATAGACACCAGATGGCAAGTAACGTCAGCCAATATGGCCGTCTGCTGATCTGCTCAGTGTGTCATGGCATTTTCTCGAAGCCAAAGGCTCTGCCATGCATGCACACGTTTTGCGAAGACTGTCTTCGCGAATTCGTTTGCAGTAGATCTTACGATGTGATCGGGCGATTTCCGTGCCCTACATGCGAACAGGAAGTGCTCATCCCACCCAGTGGAGTGGATGGTTATCGCGACAACTTCTACATCACGTCCATCCTAGAATCTTTGTCTTTGGGGGCACGTCCCTCAGGGCAGATCGCCCTCATTGAGGGATATTCCAATGACAATCCGTCTAGGTACTCGTTTGGTTGCTATGGAAACAGTACCTTGGATATGACGTTACCCGTTGGCTTGGCGATGACCAAGTCGGGTTATATTGTTGTGTCCGACCAGCGGGAAAATCGCATCATGATCTTTGACATCTGTGGATTTGTACGGGCCGTTTTCACCTGCCGTGAGAAGTTAAACAGCATAGCCACCTCTGACAGCGACACGATTTTTGTGGCAAACTCCGAGCCAGGTCGCCCTCTAGTGGTCGAGTACAGTCTCAAGGGGGTTCAACTTCGTACATTTGGTCTGTTGAATCGGCTTGAATCAACTCACGGAGTGGCCATTCTTGAGAGTCCGTTCCAACTGGTTGCCTCTGCCCCTGAAACGAGCACCCTGCTCCTCATGAACGGACAGGGGAAGCTCGTTCAGAAGTTCTCGAGTCGTGGGACGTTTGGTCATCCGTATCACATCGTAGCCAACAGCCGGAACGAAATCATCGTATCTGATTATCTCAACCACTGCATCAAAGTTTTCGATCGTCAGGGAAAGTTGAAGTTGAAGTTCGGTTCGATCGGCATAGAGAAAGGATCACTATGTCAGCCGCTTGGTGTTTGTGTCGATTCCACTGACAATGTCATTGTGGCTGATTCTGGGAATCGCATTGTTAAAGCCTTCAGCCCAACCGGAAAGTTCCTGCGAGTTGTGGTCGATTTGAATCGCAATGGATCGGAGGGCGATATCGTTCAGCCGGTGAATGTCGTTTTTTCCGATCAGTTTGGAAGCCTCATTGTCCTCTTATCTGGAAAGGAATTTGCCCAGATTCAAGTTCATCCATATCAGGTTCCTGGACCAAAGTCAACAGGAGCAATCAAGAAGCAATCAACTGGTTGTGTGTGGGTTTAGGGATTAAATTTCACTGAAGCAGCCTTCTTACAGTCTTCCTTACACTGACGTCTGGTATAATCTGCTTGCTTTGTGTTAAAAATGCGACATTAAACAAGACGTTGCAATTAAACGATCTTGCTTCTTGCTGATCAATGCTCCTGGAAGGAAATAGCATGTGTAAGTGGCATGTGCACAACAGAGCCATTACTTATTCACTTGTTGAGTAAATGACTAATTGCCTATTTTTCAGAGTGGCAATGGGTTCTGTTTTAGTCGATGTGATGTGCTTAACCGGTGTCGATTTATGTGTTCAAAATTTATAGAGTACTTATGTAAATTATGACATTTTTGAATGCGTTGCCATCATGAATTTATAGGGAGTGTTGCATGTTTTGACTAGGGGCAACTTGCCTGTCAGTTTATACAACCCCAGCAGTGGGCTACATTTTTACCTTCCATTTAGAAATCTTCGTTGCTTCCAACACCAGTGACCTTTAATTTGGAATAGCCAGTGCAGCTTTGTTAGTATAAGCGCTTTTAACTGTTTGAAATCAATTTATTCTCTCGTATCATTTAACTGCTTAATTTAGATTGGTATCTGTTTATTTTTATTTAATAGCAGCCTAGCATTGGCCTTTTCCATTCCTTGGAGTATCAAGCTATTCCATATATATGATACTATTCACTATCTGTTGTAGCTTTATGTTCAATAGACACTGGGACATTGATGACGAAAGTGACAGGGAATCCAACGCAGTTCAGCATTAAGCTGTTACTATACCTAATTAATAAGAGACGATGAAAGTGGATTGCTTTTCTTACGTCTCGTACAGTTCTTTGATGCAGCAGTTTCTATGTTTATGTTCTTTTCTTTGATGCAATTCAAACACGTCTTTTTGAAGGTAGAAATGATTGTTGAAGTTTGTTTCTGAGACTGTAAAGTTCCTTTGAATGACTGGTTGCACCTTGTTATAGCAGAATTTCCATTGTAATAATAGGGGTTGGGGTTTATGTTGGTTCTGGAAGTTCTTTTCTTATCCTATGCCAGTCGCTTGGCTCTGCGCATGGTTCTACAATCCAGTGTTTTGGCTATGGACTTTTTCTTGTGTGTTTTTATAGTTTATTTTAATGTAATATTAATCATAGGTTTTAAAAGGATAGACATTGCAGGTTCTTATCATTTTCTGTTTTATTGTGTCTGAAAGTTTGATTCTTTTTTATTGTCTGTCATTTTAGTTTAAGATTTTAGATAATTGCTACACTGCTACATATGTTGTGACATTCTATAAAGTGCACCTTGTAAATTTGTGCACACTATGAATTTAAGTATTAAAATGCTGAAAGGTAGTGTTATAGATGGTTTGATTCGTTTGGTATCAATATCATAAGGAGTCAGTTCGGTCATTTGTTTTTGTTTTTATATTTTTTTTATAGTGCAAGTCCTGCTTTATATAGTGCTATCTTAAGGAGTGCCTCCTTTGGGCTTTTATTGTATCTCGAAAGTTGTATGGTTTCATTGGAATTTAGAATTTAGTGAAGGAATGCGATTTTCTGATTTGACGTTTGTGTTCTGGGCAGATTATTCATATTGATTGTGTAAATTCCTGTCATTGATTAATATATAAAATTGCTGAAAGAAATCCTGAGTTTTCCGATTGGAAATGTTCATGTCTATAAATAGACTCCAGAATCAAAATTAAGTAGGTCACCAACCAGGTCTCTGTTGAGCTTTTAGTTTCAATTGAATCGCTAGGTGGTCGTATGTGTGCTGTATAATAAAATACCAATAGTTAGCGATGTCTACTGATTAAATCCGTTGTCGTCTCTCTGAGGTGTTTGTTGGTATTCAAAGACGAGATAAGCCAAAGTAAACGGATGAAAGTTAAATGAAGACCAGTTTCCGTTGTCTTTGATTTCGTGTCTTTTTTGGATTTGGAGACATAGATGATAGATATCTGGAAATTTGTTGATGTCATCTTTTATAATATAATATAACATCGTCCGTTGCTATTCTTCGTTCTTGATTCTCCTTTTCCTTCTCCTCCTCTTCTTCTTCCTCCTCCTCTTCCTTCTCTTCTTCCTCTTTCTCCTCCTCCTCCTGCTCTTGGCGTTGCATCTTTCAGAAAGCTTTGAATCTTCTTCGTGTTTATGTTGTGCAGTTTGCTTGTAATGTTAATGTAATGTAATGTTAATGTAAAAATGTAAATCTTCAAAAATTTCTCAGCGCTCCAAAAGTCATGTCAGGGAGACCAGCTTACTCACCGGCGCTATACCAAGTCAATCCTCTCGTTTCTTTCCGGTGCCAGGTCAAAATGCGGGTGGTCAAGGCGAGGAAACTCTTCTACAGAAGAGAGGAGTTTGAAGGGCGTTGTAAGTGATATCTGGCAACATCTGTCCCATTTTTCCACTGAAACAGTGTACGGTCAATGGTCCATTATAGCCGTGTTGCCTATTGACGCTGGTGGAGCCGATGGCTGCAGATACCTGACCCTATTGGGGTCTTGAACCTTGACCTTTCAATTGACATTCCAATGCGCTTAGTCAACTGTCACCTCTTGGCTATAGCTCAGCTCAACGGCAGATCTACGAATGATTCGTAGTCATACGAAACAGAATTCTCCCGCTCGCTTTCTTTTTGAATTACATCTCCCTCCATACTACCACTCTGACTCTGTCTGTCTGTCTCTCTCTCTCTCCGATCTTTTCTTCTCTTGAAAGGGATCAAACAGTTTAGCAACGATTGCGGCATTAAATGCATTTTTGTTACAATTTCCACTGTCACTCATGTCTTATTATTCTCCGCTCTGGCTGTCTGTCTGTCTGTCTCTTTCTGGTTCTGTAGCTCTCATTCTTTATGCATTAACATAATGCATGTAGAGTGCGCTCAGCGGCCGTGGGCACTTAGCCAGACCGGTCCATCGGGAGCGGATGGGGCGTGTCTACTGCTGCCTTCATCTGCGGATGAGAGAGCGAGCGAGCGGTGGGCTACCGGGCGGACAGAATGGAGGTCTAAGGAACATCGTCCAGTCGATAATATTTCCCTCTGAAACTGTTGATACGAGTGCGTGGGAGGGAAGAGGATTGGCCGAAGAACGAGGGATTGTCTGTCGATCGATGTACTATGACGTCGCAGGATTCAAAACGACGTCGTGCTGTCTCATGCTCCATTTTCATCGTTTCAGGCTTTTCTTCTTAGAGCCATTGTTAACTGCGTGGATACCTCTATAACTAACGGATTCGCTCTACGCTATCTCTGGCGCACAGGGATCTTAACGTAGGTGGAAGTAGGACGTGGAAGAGGCAGGCTACATCCTTCTACCTTCCAGCAGCACCGGCGGGTTCAGAAGATCCCGCTAGACGGCCGTTAAAACGAGGATAAGGAAAAGAATATAACGAGGGAAATAGAAGAGCTGCGTATCGGATGCGGATTGGTCAGGTGGGTGGGATATGATGGACGACAGGTGTTCGATTTGTCTCTGCAACCGAGGATGGTTTCGACAGAAGGAGGAGGAGGAGGGGTGAACGCTTTGGCTGATGTAAAGGTGAGTGTTTGAGTTGAAGGAGGTCTTCGTTCGTTGCCCAAGATAGCAGCAGCAGTAGCAGCGACACGTGGTACGCATTCTGAACGAAAGGATTAACGGTGTTGTTGTTGTTGTTGTTCGAGCGAGGCAGGTGTTGATGCGCTACATAAATTCGTTTAAGTGGTCGCTTCACTGATGGAGATAATTTGATCAGATGTGTGGATGGATGGATGGACGAATGTATGTATGGATGGACTGACTCTGTTTATGAGGTGGCCATTCCTCTTCCTTGCCACCTGATCTTCCAGTCTTCCACCGACAGTGTACGGTCGGTGTACTCATTATCTTCGAGCTCGTTGGGTGCGTAGTAGGTGGAGCAGAAGCTCGGAGAATTTGGTTGGTCCTTTGAGTGTTTGATTTTCCACCCATTAATTATCAAGATGGCTAAGAACTGGGAAGTGTATCTCTCAGCCCAGCTGTTAATCCGGTGAAAGAAGGCGTGATAAATGGAGAAAGGTGTAGGCAGACAGTCTAGACAGACAGACAGAGTGGAAAAGATCCATAGGACGTGGAAGGAGTGAGGTGAATTGGTGGAACGAGGACTTGAGAGACGAGGAAATAGAGATGACGTTAAGGACTGTTGTGTAAATGACGTAAGGGACGATGTTTATCAAGTCCAGATCCTTGGCCTAAAAGCTTCACTATATATATATATATATATATATATATATATATATCGTCATCTTTAATTAGTTCGTCCCTGCCCCTCCGTCTGGGTGTTTGTGTGTGTGTGTGTGTTTCTCTCCTAATCCGTGTCTTTATAATCTGTCTCTGACACTCTACATAGCTGCGTCTGTGTCTCTTTATGCCTCCGTTTGTCTGTGACTCAGTGTCTGTCTATCTTCTTTGTCTGTGTGTTTGTCTGCTTTTGTGTTTATATCTGTGTATGTCCATCTGTGTATGTCCATCTGTGTGTGTGTGTATGTGTGTATGTGTGTGTGTGTATGTGTGTGTGTATGTGTGTGTGTATGTGTGTGTGTATGTGTGTGTGTGTATGTGTGTGTGTATGTGTGTGTATGTGTGTGTGTATGTGTGTGTGTATGTGTGTGTGTATGTGTGTGTGTATGTGTGTGTATGTGTGTGTGTATGTGTGTGTGTGTGTGTGTGTGTGTGTGTGTGTGTGTGTGTGTGTGTGTGTGTGTGTGTGTGTGTGTGTGTGTGTGTGTGTGTGTGTGTGTGTGTGTGTGTGTGTGTGTGTTGTGATTCCGTCCAATTGATTTGAAGCCATCGACGTTGACTTATTGATGAGTAATGTTTTGTCAGATAAGAGATGGGGAAGTGGGGGGATGGGGTGGGGTGGGGTGGGGGGGGGGAGTGACACTGCAGCCTCTGAATCTGCGATGAATGTTCGCGCTTTATAGGGTGCACGCAACATCTGCTCTGTGTGTTCTCAGACTGAATCTAATGCATTCGCCCTGTGCCACGCTTACTCTACACCTACTGGGAATGTGGCTGGAGTTTTACATGGATGTGTGTTCAGACAACAACAACAATGAGGGTGATGATGATGACGACGACTATGATGATGATAATGACGACGATTACTATGTTGTTCGAACGTGTCCCGTAAAGCAACTTTGTGATCGTGATTGCGATCTCCAGACTTCTAAAGAGCCACTCGGAGCCAAGCGTAGGGTGCCAGCTTATTCACAAGCGTTGAGTCGCATAAGAGGGTAGTGCAGAGGAGGTCAAGGTCTAGTTTCCAGACCTTTAGAGGGGGCAGAGTATTGCTGAGATGTGATGATGATAACGGTTATGAAAATACTGTTGTTGATGATGATGTAGTCGTCTGCGTAGCCGCAGCAGCTGTCGTTGACTTGACTCCTTCATGAATGATGACTGAAGATATTGATAGCACACCTGTTGCCTGCCGAGTGTAAGGATTCCTCCTCCTCCTCCTCCTCCTAATCTCTCTGTCGGTTGTTTTCCTCTCAACCCAATCTTCCCTCCTCCTCCTCTTCCTCCTCCTCCTCCTCTTCCTCCTCCTCCTCCTCTTCCTCCTCCTCCTCTTCTTCCTTCTCCTCCTCCTCCTCCTCCTAATCTCTCTGTCGGTTGTTTTCCTCTCAACCCAATCCTTCGTCCTCCTCCTCTTCCTCCTCCTCCTCCTCCTCTTCCTCCTCCTCCTCTTCCTCCTCCTCCTCCTCCTCTTCCTCCTCCTCCTCCTCCTCTTCTTCTTCCTCCTCCTCCTCCTCCTCCTCCTCCTCCTAATCTCTCTTTCGGTTGTTTTCCTCTCAACCCAATCCTTCCTCCTCCTCCTCCTCCTCTTCCTCCTCCTCCTCTTCTTCTTCCTCCTCCTCCTCCTCCTCCTAATCTCTCTTTCGGTTGTTTTCCTCTCAACCCAATCCTTCCTCCTCCTCCTCCTCCTCTGCCTCCTCCTCTTTCTCCTCCTCCTCCTCCTCCTCTTCTTCCTCCTCCTCCTCCTCCTCCTCTGAGGTTCTGTTTTCCTCGCATTCTGTCCTTTGCATCCATCATTCCTCTCTCTGTTATCTTCTGCGTGTCTCCTCCTCCTCCTCTTTCTCCTCCCTCATGCTCCTCTTCCTTCCACTCATCCAGTTCTACTCTTCCCTTTGTCCTCCGTTCTTTCTATGTTCCTCCTCCTTTTCCTCCTCCTCTGCAATTCTCCTCTTCATCCTCATCCTATGTTCTTCCTCCCATACGTTCTCCCAACCGCTACGCTCTTTCCTCCCATCCTCATCTTCCCATATCCATTTTCCCGCTTCTCTAATCCTCATCCTCCTTTCACTTTCTTCTTCCTCTTCCACTCTATTTCTCCTCTTTCTCAAGTCTTCCTCCATCGATCTTCCTCACTTTTCTCCTCTTTATCCTCCTATATATACTCCCACTTTTCTTTATAACCTCCTGCCCTCTTCCTTTTCTCCCTCTTCCTCCTAATCTTCTTCCTTTCCCTTCTCTTTCCTGTCAGATAGTACAAGTGCTTAAGTTCATTAAGTAATAAGCCGCTCTAATCTTCTTCTCTTATCCTCACTAATAACAAAGGCGTCTTAGAGGAGTTTCTGAGCCTTTAGGCGCAAACCCTAAAACATAATCCGATTTCAGACTAAATCTCTCTGTCTCAGATATAGAGTATCGCATCGCCTGTGTAATTTTTTGCATAAGTGTCATTTAAAAAATTTTTTTTAACGTTGTTGTACTAAAGTATCAACACTGCTATTCTCGTGTGAAATGCAAGCGGATGTTGGTGTTGTGATAACATTAGAACTGTCGACTAGAATTTTTCAGTTTCAGGAGGTCTGCTCTTATTTCCAATTATTGTTGTTGAGTAACAATACGGACTCTAGCTCAAAAATGTCTTATTGCTTTACTTAACTGAATTGTTAAGTAATGTTATTGCATCACAATAAACGCAGTCGAGATGTATAACATAATTATTTGAAAGATTTTACAATGCTTTACAAGATTTAAAAAAGTTTTGTACTTCTGTTGCGTGGGTCACTCTGTTCCACGCGGACCCTAATGCGCTTGGCTTCAGTCTCGCATGCCCTTGTATCAGCCAAGTCTCTCTGGCCGCCTTATCTAAGCCACAGCCAACCAACTCTTCAAGTCTCATTTCCAACTTTCTAAACTTCGTGTGTCGCTCTATCACCTGTCCGGTAACACCCTCCTTGTATCCTTCTGTGTTCCTCTCTGTCTTTCTGTCAATTTTTGGGGATATGTTTTAAATTTTGTTTCTATGTCTGTCGCCTGGGAAGGGCAGAGGACCTACGTCTGGGAGCGGGTTATATGATAATCGAGTCATTCATTCTCAATATTATGACGTGTTCATAATAATTTTGGGTGCAACAAACTATTGAATCGTCAATGGGTTTTCTGTGTTTCCGGATATTCTTATATTCACTTCCCTCTCCATGATATAGAAAGAGAAATGAAAGAGAAATGAATTATTTGTTAATTACCCTGAAGCAGAGAAATAATTATCTTGAGCTATATTATAAATATTATCGTTTATTTGTGCGTTTCTCATTGTCTTGCTATCCGTTTCTGTACGTGTCTATGGCTGTATGTCCCTCTGTATCTCTGTGTGTATATGTCTTGCTCTGTGTCTGTCTGTCTCTGTCTGTCTCTGTCTGTCTCTGGAGAAAGGTTCAGAGGAAGGGGAAGGGAGACAGACGCAGAGAGACGCACATAAACAGAGACAGACAGACAGGCATACATAGACAGACTATAGCTTCAATCCATCTATAGTATGATCAAATGGTTCTCGGCTATGATTAGATTAAATAAGATTAGATCAGATTAGATTAAGACATCTTCCTTTGATATCTTGTTCATTGCAGTATTAAACAGCGTCACAGAAGTCAATTGATTAGATTAGATGAGAATAGATTAGAATCTGATGTGTGTGGTCGCTCTAATTCTCTTTTGCCACTGGAGCCTTTGAGTTTTAACGCTTATTTATGGAAAACGTTTGCTTACAATTTATATAGCTCTTGGTATACGTCTAGGATAAACAGACGGAAGGAGGGGGACAGAATGGAAGGAAGGAAGGAATGGAGGAAGGGATAAATGGAGTGACGCTGGGAGGCTGTTTACATCTCGAGTGGTTGTTTACATCCCTGGAAATAGTCCGTTGGACCGTTTCTTTTCTTTTCTCTACCATAGAGACTGATCATACAGTCCACTGCACTCAGTTGACCCTCTTAACCCTATCACCGCCCCTCCTCACCCGCCTCCTCCTCCTTCTCTATTCCGCCTGCTCCTTCCACCTCTTCCTTCACCTCTTCCTCTCCTCCTCTTCCCATTCATCCTCTTCATCCGCATCTCATTCCTCGTGCTCCTCCTTTTCCCTCCTCTTTCACGTTCTTTTTCATCCTCGTCCCTAGAATCCTCCTCCTCCTTTCCTCCTTCCTCCTTCCTCCTTCCTCCTTCCTCCTTCCTCCTTCCTCCTTCCTCCTTCCTCCTTCCTCCTCTCTCTACCTTCTATTCCTTCCTCCTCAATATTTCCTCCTCCCTCCTGGACCAACCTTGTTATTCTGTTGAACCTTGGACTCGGTTGTAAACAGGAGCTCAGCCACCGACAGCATTGACTCCTATAATACACTTGACATATAAGAGTTCTTGTAATTGCATTTGTCATTGCAAATTATACGTACATACATGTATATGTATATATTTAGACATATTTTGAATGGCATAATTATATACATGTATATATAATGAAAACTCATTTCGTCATCATCAGCATCATCACTTCCTGACAACATCCATTTGGTGGTGATGGGTACTCGTGTACTAATTATTATTACAGATTATATATATATATATATATATGAAACAGAATATTATAAATTTAAAGTCAACGTATGCTATGTGTTCATAAATGCATTATATATATATATATAATGCATTTATATGGAACCCCAGCCCACACACGTACCCATATGCAATACTTGAACTAGTGATGGATGTATTTCTCTGTCTGTGTCTCAGTCTATCTCTCTATCTCTCTGTCTCTGTCCATCTCTGTCTGTTTCTGTTGGGCCACTTATCCAACTCTTCTTCCCACCACCGTCTCCACTGCAATTAACATCACTGTCAACTTGGCTCACGTGTTTTCATGCTTCACCAGAACCAATGATATATATATACATATATATATCAATATACATATAAATGTATGTATATATACCACACCTCAACATTTCAAACACACGCACTGATATATATATATATATATATATATATATAATTGTCCGTGTACCAGTGAGGTTCAAGTATTTATGCACTCAAGTATTTTATGTATGTATACCGTACAAGTGATTTGTAGCTCATTATAAATATCCACATAATTATGTCTAACCTATTTTTATTATATAAATATAAAATACATTTATACGTAGAATATATAGAATGTTGGATGGACTTATAAAGATATTTATATTAAGTAGATATATATATGTTTGAAACGTATTATTGTGGACATCCTTTTACTTATGTTTGCAATTATAAAGTATCAGTTGTGTATTTGTCATATGAATGATGTATCATAGTAATCGTAATGTTTGACACTTTGTGGGAAAATCAACGGAAACGGACGAATTATTCGTTTACTGAAGAAGAAGATAAAACACGTTTTAATGATTGTTCGCAAATTGACTTTCGCTTCGGTTGGGATTTTACTGCGATTGAAATCCTGGGGAATTTAAGTTTTGTATCATCAGTGCTAAAAGTTGAATATATAATTATATATATATATATATATATATATATATATATGTCTTCATCGGTCAATAGTCAAGGCCATTAGTTCAATTTGGATGGGTGGATGGACGGACGAATGAACGAACGAACGTATGGATCATTACACCACATAGCAGGGCACTAGTAAACACACGAACGCTAGCGCTAGAAGAATGCTTTCCTTGTTGCGTTCTACCCAGTCTCGTTCCCCATCTGTTGTCTTTTCGTTTCGTCTGATATTTCAAAGGGACCAAACGAACCGCTAAAGATTTCTGGAAGTCTTTTCCCGATCAGCGTCTATTCCCTCCGCCAGGCGGCGTTCGTCGTGTGTGTTAATCAGCGATGGATAGATGGCGTCTGAAGAGTTTGTGCAAAGACCTCATTCATCCATCATCCCCGAATGGGTAATTAACGGGTGAGGTCGGTGGATGTGTGTGTGTCCTTGTACATATGTGTCTGTTTGTGTCTATTTTTGTGTATGAAACGTATAATATGTAGATGAAAGACGCGTTGTGCAGAGGTGCAACTAGGGGGCGCTGAGGGGTGCTTGACAAAAGTTTCTGGACAAAAAGGTTGACCCACACAATTGATAAAAATCCGATGAGTTTTCTATTTTAAGGAGTAGGGGTCTTATCATAGTACGCTGCTTCGCGCACACGGCGTTTGCAGTATATATAAATATGAGCACCTCCTGAAAATGTTCTGGTTGCGCCTCTTGTGGCAAGTTGTGAGCGTTTGTATGTTCGCGTGTGTCTCATTAGACGTGTGTTTGTATGTCCGTCTGTTTGTCTTCCTCTCTTTCAGATCCTCATCTGAAGTTCTTTCCATGGCTAACCTGGAACTGGGATTCGAACGGAAGTCAGTCCGCCATAGAGGTGCTTCATCCTCGTCATGAAACCAATCTCATCTCTTGTCTCAGCAACTCAGTCGAAGCCGCATCTCCCGCCAAAACCAATCAAATACCGAAGTCCTCTGCCACCTACGGCATCCTACGTTGACCAAGAGCAACGGAATCCAGCTGGACTGAAGCAACCACCTCGATATCAGTTCGAAGAGGAACCTCTCTCGTTTCCACGATCACAAATCGATCAAGGACATCGTTCCAGATACGAGAACGATCAGGGACCCAGACCACGACCACCTCCACGGCCCCAGACTGATCAAGGTCATCGTTTTCCACCATCATCTCCTACTCCCAAAGACCTCCTCGGTGTGGATACGGAGAGACAGATTCCTGGTGGTGCTACCTTCATCCTCAACAGCTCAGTCCGACATCTGCGTCACTCTCAGTCGCGTACCGAGCGAATGAAACTGGAACGCGAGAGGTTTCTGGCCAACCTCGTCCAGTCAGAGGGGGGCGTCACTAGACAGGCACAGACCGAGACCCCCATTGGCCAATCAGCCATGGAATCGTCCCACTCCACACACCCCATTTCCAGCACCCCATCCATCTGCCCCAAAAGCGGAACAGAGCGTTTAAACGCAAATGATAATTCTTCTGCGTCAACGACGGAATTTTCAGTGACGTCACAGTCCAAACCGAATCAAACGTCATCGTATACTGCGAAGCCGACGATCGTTACGTCATCTACAATGGAGGTGACGTCATCCTACACGAAGCCGTCGGTGACATTGCCGATGGTATCGTCGGTAAAGCCGACGGTGACGTCATCGGAGGTCACCGGAAGTGACGTAATCTATGACGAGCCGTCGGTCGATTTCGAGCGTAAATCCCTGGAGCGTTTGGTCCTCGTTGATGGATACCTGAAGCTCCGATCGGATGTTGTTGAGATGGATTCCGTCCAAGAGAAGAGGTTGAACAGTCGGAATAACGATCCATCGAAATCCGGAGTGCGTCCGTCTCATTCATCCGAGTCCGTCGACCGCCTGGAGGCGCTGCTCGACTTCTCCGACTATGGGGGTGCGTTGGGTAAACCCCTGCGCAGCTCATTCGTCGACCCCAACGGGCCCCCTAGTCGCCGCAGCGTCTATATTGAGCTGGGCGAGTATCAGACTCTTCTGAAGCACTCAAGGAATGACGAAGAGTGTCTCTACTCTCTTCCCCAACCTCTCTGTTACAGCGAAGACACTCTGAAGGCCGTTAAGCTCATCACAGAAAAGTACGATACGTTCAAACGTCGCCAGTTGCGCGATCTGTCCTTCCGGGACGGAGCAGTCACAAATCGGAAGTGCTCGGAAGACAGAGTGGAACCACCTCCTCTTCCTCGGTCCATGGTTCCGGAGTCATCGTCCATAGCGGAAAGCAATAACAACAAGAGCAATGAGGGTAGTTCCGTCCAAGGGGTGGCCACAGTCGCCCCACTGGGCGAACCTGTGACCGAGCCAGACCCTGAGATGGGGTCGGTCATGGGCAAGGTGTGTGAGGGTGTCACCAAGTCGAAGCAGTCTGGATCACTGCTTCTTCGCGACTACTGTAACACCCTGGAAACTGGAGTAGATGGCGCCAGTAGCAGCGGTGGTGGTCTGTCCAAACTGAACCTGATGCGTATCGAGCTGTTCTATCGGAGTCAAGAGGCTTCCGTCTACGTCTGTCGGTGTCTGGCCGATCTCTTTGTGGGTGCATCTGTAGGGGAAGACTCCTGCTCCCTTGTTCACCAACACACGGGAGTCCCCGTCTGGCTCTTGAACTCTGGCGAAGGGGTCAGAGGTCGCGAGCTGTTACTGGTCGTAGCCGAGAGAGAAACGGGGTTGCCACTGTGGCAGGACAAGATCAACTACCTGTCCAATTACGAGGAGGTCTCTCCTGGAGTTCACTCGCTCCGTGTGTCAGGGAGTCTACGAAAGACGGTTCGGCTGCACATGTTCTGTGAAAGGTCAGCGGCTGAGTTCATCGCTCGGTTCCACGAGATCGCAGCAGATCCCAACGACGACCTGTGGAAGATCAGCTCCAAAGACCCGAAGGACTCATCGAAAAGGAAGTCCGGTCAGAAGAGGAAGGCGAAGAAGAAGACGACGACGAAGAAGAGGCGGTCAAGACTCTCCAAGTCGTCCATCTCGCAGCCGTGTAACTTTGTTCACATCTCTCGCGTTGATCCCATGGATCCGAATTTCCGTGCTGCCTTCTCTGGCCTCATTCCCCTCAGACCTCAGACCAAGGCTATCACAGACTCCGTAGACCGTAGCAGGACTGCAGTGGACACCGCTAGCTCCTCCTTGGACCCTAGCAAGGCTTTTGACAGCGTTGACCCACCGGAGAACGACAACAAATCGAAGAACGCTGCGAACACCTCGTCTTGCGAATTTCGAGCAAGGCTGCCAACTCGGTAGCAGGAAAACTGTCTGCTTTACATTACACTCTCTTGTCCCCAAAGCTGACAATAAATTTGCGGCTTGTTAACTGAAGAATCTATAGCGACGTGAACTCATCTTATTCAGTGGAATCGTATACATCGAGTGTATTTAATTGGAAGCTTTATTTATATCGGAAACTGAGTCATTTGATGACGAATAAGCCTATGCCGCAGAGTGTCCGAGGCGCTTGTTGTGTTTCAAACTGAAGTTTGTTTTACTTTATAAGAAAGGATTTTCTGTTTTGAAACGCCAAGGATTTCATAAGGTTCTATGAATATATATATATATATATGCATGCATTCATATACAAGTATCACTGTATCTATAATGTATACACACGTTCACACAATACGATGCGTATATAATATATATATATATATATAAATGTGTGTGTTTGTGTAAATACATTTGTGCAAGAGTGTATAGAACACTTTTGTTATATATATATATAGTATATATATATAATATATATATATGCAATTGACACATGTGTATGTAAACATATGTTCCCTTATGCTGAGAATGTATGCAATAATATTTGCAATCGATTTTTGGACGTTTATATTTTATCTATAAATAAATTGTAATATCTGACGATTTGAATACAGAAGAGGAAGAAATAGTTTTAACATCACGTGTTTAACGTTGTCTTCTGTCAACAAAAAACATTTGACTTCGATAGGAAATAATTATTTCCTTACATCTCTCAATGCGTAACGACAATCGAAGGTATTGATTATCAAAATATCGGTTTGTTGCCATTTTGGAAAACCCTTAAATTGAATTTTTTGGGTCCGAATCTTCAATCAATTTAAAAAATACTATGATCAGTGACGCTGTTACGTGGCGCAGTTACTACAAACCAAAGAATTACAAGCTGGCCAATTTAACGGGATAATTAGTCTTAAGTGGGAAATAAAGATTTAATAGGTTGTTTGTTCGGTTACAACTGCCCACTGGCTCGTTTTAAGTGGGAGATAAGTTTGTAAAATATTTTCACCGTCTTGCGACGGAAGCAAATCTTGTAATATATTATATTAAAAAATTAACGTTATAAAGAATGTAATATATCATTGTGAAACGCAACTCATAAGTGTCGCTTCCTATATATTACGATCAAAGAAAAGAGACCTTAAGTATTTTCTGATAAGATAAGCGACTGATGAGGTCAGTTCATATTAAAAGAGTCTTATTCACGAGTCCTGCGTCAAATCAGAGAGGTTGCCCGAAGAGTCGTCTGGGGTAGGTCAAGGTTGCCAGAGGGTAAGAGGAAGCAGAGTGGATATTGGGGTGGAGTTTCGTTTCATGTAATATGGCGCATAGTGTCTTTTGTGTAAACGGATGTGAAGGTAACAATGTAGAGAAGACCGTGGTCTGGATCTCTGCAGAGGCCCTTATTCAACAATTTGTATAGCGCTGTTTATACGAGGAGTTCTTTCGTACTCCAAAAAAGGCGTGACAGCGGGTGGCCAACCGACCGAGTATTTAGATCCTGCTCAGAGCATACACCGATGCAGACATGAAAGGGACCCAGAGAGGGACGTCAACTTTTCACAGTACGTGGCTCCACCTAGGGAACATTGTCTGAGTGTTTATCGCTTCATTCGCTAGACGACGACAGTTTCAGTTTAACGACACTGTGATAACATACAGTATTAGCGTCGCCCTACTTCTGTATCCAGGCTTGGGACTGGCACTGGCAGAGTGCAAACAGTTGCGGAATTCCGACGACAATCCTCGGAAGGTCTCGTTTATTCATACGATCTATGAACTACACAGACGACACATTTCAATGTTACCACAACATCGGACGTCATGATCTGACACGAGAAGAAAATAATGAGGAGATGAGACAACGTGGCTTGAAAGACAAACATCCCCTTAAATAGAATATTATTCTCAGACTGTTATTATGTCATAAAGTAGCATCAATTTCATTATATTGGCTATTCATAGTTTCACATTTAAGTGAAAATGTATGAATATTTATACATAATTGTGTAAAAATAATATGCTAAACATGAATATGCATGACTTAATACGCCATATATGAGTTGGCCTACAATATGGACATATCAAATAATATATATAATTATTGAATGAATATAATAAACAACGTTGAGAACATGAAGGTGTTTTCCCTGTATAACTCGAAAACACACATTCACATTACCAATATATATATATATATATATATATATATATATATATATATATATGTATATATAATAAGTGTTCGTGCGTGCGTGTGGGTATGTGAAGCTTATGTCAATATGAGGACATAATATTTATACTGTACGAAGCAGCCAATCGTGTTTTCAGCCAATGGCGTCGATTGGTATTGATAGAGGAATGGATGAAGGAAGGGACGAAGGAAGGGAGGGAGGGAGGAATGGAAGGGCTGGAGAGATGGGGTGGGGTGACTGATGATGGACTATTTGGCTTTGGCACCATCGTCTGCCTCTGCAACCGCTGCCAGCCCACCGTCGCAGCTGCCGTCACAGCCTAGTCTCACGTGTAGCCTCTCTGTTCCCCTCTGAGGCTGAGGCTGAGGCAGTGGATGAGGCGGTGATGTCTGCGTCCGGGCCCAGTGCGTGTCTCTATGGCCAATGGCGCAGTCTGCTGCGATGGCCACGGCTCGGCTGATGTGGACGTCTTATAGCACAGATTGAACACGAAACCTTCGTGACCGTATTCGTGTGAAACTTGTGCAGTCAACATGTGGCTCAATATTGTACGGTTTCCGTCCACACCCTCTCAGAGAACAGTCCGTGGGAGGCGCTGCGTCCAGCCGACAGGACGAAGCCAGCCACCAGCGCTTGAGCGAAAGAGGGAGAGACAGAGAGGCAGAAGGCAGAAGGAGGTTGGCACCATCAACATTAGCAGCAGCAGCAGCTCCATCCCTTCCTCTCTCCCTCCTCCTCGTCCTCCTCGTCCTCCTCGTCCTCGTCTCGTGGTGATTGGTGCCAGGCGACCAGCAACGCTCAAGACCTACCTCCATCTTTCCTTCTTCATCGTCTTCGTTCAAACCAGCTTTCGCTGGCGCTCCGAAATCGTCTGACGTGAGCCAGTGCATGGCTCTTCGCTTCAGCTACAGTTAGACCTGGGGATACAGCTAACGCCTATAGTCAAGCCTGGCATCGTTGACTCCGTCGTGGTCTCCACTCGACAGCGTGGCGCCGCAATAGCACGAGGCAGGCGTATATTTCAAAATCGCTATTGTGAATAGTGGAACTAATACGTGTTCACGGAAGTGGGAAACCCCTTCTCAAATCAACGGAGTTTGGAAATACGGAGCATAGTAAACTCTGGCTATTCTGAACTCCACTGTGCTGAGAATACGGTATACGCTACAACCTTGATGCGTTCACTGAAATGGATAAAACCTGCTTTAAACAAATCTTCTTTTGAGATATCGCAGAAACGTTCAAAGGACGATCTTAGCGGTTGGAAGTGCATTCGAGTTGGTCCACAGTTGAAGCCAAACACCATTCTACTTCACAGAACGGATTTCTGCCTTGGAGATACAGGAAAACCCAAGTATTTCAGAGATACAGTTAAAAACGTCGCCCTTGTGGCGATATACTCGAATACGGCTGTTTCTGAGACACAGCTGAAGTCCACTGATTCGCAGGAAGAGTGGATTTTTCCCGTTAAAGAGGAGCGATTCGGTTGGTTGAGCTGCGACTCCTTTGGTTGAGCTGCAGCGGTGAGGTTAGGACGATGACATGGATAGCCAGTGCATCGGGTTCGACTCCTGCGCTGACGATGACGACGAGGACCTACTTGTTCAGACGGTTGAGATCCTGCGACGCCCGGGCCAGACCCTCGGCTTCTATATCCGGGAGGGCAACGGAACCGATCGCTCTGACGGCGTCTTCATCTCTCGCATTGCCACCGGAAGTGTCGTCGAGAGCAATGACCTCTTGCGAGTCATGGATGAAATTCTGGCCGTTGATAAGATCGATGTCCAGCGAATGAGCCTAGATGACGTTGCAATACTCATGTCGATTCCAAAGAGGTGAGATAGGGCTCTAGATAAATGGCAGGCAGACTGACGTCATTTCTTTCGTCTGATTTTGAATGAGTATAATTTATAAATGTTCGGTTGTATAAACATATTGACACATACGTTTGTAGCTGACACTTACATATATACACACAAAGATATACAGGTACAAATACACATTCATGAAACCATACATAGAGTCTAATGATACATTGCCTATACATTGTATATATACAACATAATAATATGCACGCATATACACACCCTAACAGGTATAATATTCATGTGGACTTGAAATGCCTCTACATTTTCCAGTCTTATGGTAGCCAAGTAGACCTACCTCTGCATGGAACTATTTTGCCTCAAGTACATGCCACTGATGAACGATGAGAATGCCACCAGCAATTGCAATGCTCGCTTGAGGCTAATACAGGCGCAAACACACATGTAATATGGCAAATACCTTTTCAACTCTGAATTGTATTTGTGACTGGAAGTCATCTGCCCCAGGGGTCAATGAGTTCAAATTGAGCGGAGACGTCACGACATCTGGTGACGAAGGAGGATGAAGGCAACGACAGAGAACGACATCTATCGACGGTCGACTCATCCTATATTCTCATCCAACAGAAGACTTAATGATGAAATATGTGATGTCTATTATGGACTGGCAATCCTTCTCTAGGTCTGTCTCTGTATGTTTCTCTACCTGTCCCAATGTCGGTCTGTCTGTGTGTCTATGTGTTTTAATGTGAGTCTATCTGTTCGTCTCATCTGTCTGCCTGTTGCCCTTGTGTCCTTATCTATCCGTCTGCCTCTGTCTCTGTGTCTGTATGCGTGTCCTTCCTCAGTTCATTCTTCCGTTCGTTCGTTCAGTCAGTCACTTCCCTCTTTCCCTTTCCATCTTTCCCCTTTCCCTCTTTCTTCTTTCCCTCTTTCCACGTTCCTACCATTCACCTCCTCTATCTATTCGTACCCTCACAACATAACCTCCTCCTCTTGTTTCTCGTCCTCGGCAGACTCGTTCTGACGATCCGTCGAATGCGAAAGCCTTCCTGTCCAGCGAAGAACATCTCTTGTCCCAGTCTCAGCAGCTACGAGGCAGAGATGACCAACCCACCATCATCACGTTCCACTGCCCACCAACACCACCTCCAGCATCCTCATCACCATCATCACCACCTGCAGCAGCAGCAGCAACCGGTCTACGTCCGCAAGGGTCGCGTCGCATCCGTCGGTGACTTTCCAGACCATGAGGACTTCCGGTCAAGCGCTGCTGCTGCTGTCCACTTCCGGTCAAGCGGTGGAACGGTCAATCCTGGCTTCCGGTTGTCGATGGATGTCGCAAGATCACTGTCGCTAAGAGGTCAAGGGTCAACGGGGACGACATCCGTCTCTGGTTCAGGGCAGAACAGGCAGGAGGTCGATCGGAGAATCAAAGGTTACGTTCTTACCTTTCCCTTCTCACCTTTCCATTCTTATTTTTACATTATTACCTTGGTATTCTTACCTTTCACCTTTCTTACCTTTGCCTTCCTACCTTTACCTTCTCACCGTTGCATTATTGTCTTGGTATTCTTACCTTTCACCTTTCTTACCTTTGCCTTCCTACCTTTACCTTCTCACCGTTGCATTATTGTCTTGGGATTCTTACCTTCGCCTTTCTTACCTTTGCGTTCTTACCTTTACCTTCTCACCTTTACATTCTTGTCTTTGCATTTTTACCTCTACCTTCTTATGTTTGCCTTCTTACCTTTGGCTTTTTACCATTGCCTTATCATCTTTCCGATTTACTCTCATGTTTACTTTTCTTTAGATGTTTCCTCATTGTGCTTCTCTCTTTATAGTTTTCTTTTTACCTGTGACCCATTCGCCTTCATACCTATCATATTTTTACCCCATATTTCGACTTTTGCATTCATATCGCTGATCGTTAACCGTTAACCTAAAGTTTCTAATATCATTACTGACAGATAAGTTGATTTTTTTCGAAGACTACGTTCTGTCGAAGTCATGCAAGGACAGCCTAAGCATAATGCTTACTATGAGAGATTTACGAACGGTCATAACTTACTTTGGGCTTCCTTAGATTGAGTATCAGAGGATTAAAACGACGGAAGAAGAGGAAGAAGAGGAAGAAGAGGAAGAAGAGGAGGAAGAGAAAGAAGAGGAAGAAGAGAAGAAGAGGAAGAAGAGGAAGAAGAGGAGGAAGAGAAAGAAGAGGAAGAAGAGAAGAAGAGGAAGAAGAGGAAGAAGAGGAAGAAGAGGAGGAAGAGAAAGAAGAGGAAGAAGAGGAAGAAGAGGAAGAAGAGGAAGAAGAGGAAGAAGAGGAGGAAGAGAAAGAAGAGGAAGAAGAGAAGAAGAGGAAGAAGAGGAAGAAGAGGAAGAAGAGGAGGAAGAGAAAGAAGAGGAAGAAGAGGAAGAAGAGGAAGAAGAGGAGGAAGAGAAAGAAGAGGAAGAAGAGAAGAAGAGGAAGAAGAGGAAGAAGAGGAGGAAGAGAAAGAAGAGGAAGAAGAGGAAGAAGAGGAAGAAGAGGAAGAAGAGGAGGAAGAGAAAGAAGAGGAAGAAGAGAAGAAGAGGAAGAAGAGGAAGAAGAGGAGGAAGAGAAAGAAGAGGAAGAAGAGGAAGGAGAGGAGGAAGAGAAAGAAGAGGAAGAAGAGAAGAAGAGGAAGAAGAGGAAGAAGAGGAAGAAGAGGAGGAAGAGAAAGAAGAGGAAGAAGAGGAAGAAGAGGAAGAAGAGGAAGAAGAGGAGGAAGAGAAAGAAGAGGAAGAAGAGGAAGAAGAGGAAGAAGAGGAAGAAGAGGAAGAAGAGGAGGAAGAGAAAGAAGAGGAAGAAGAGGAAGAAGAGGAAGAAGAGGAAGAAGAGGAGGAAGAGAAAGAAGAGGAAGAAGAGGAAGAAGAGGAAGAAGAGGAAGAAGAGGAAGAAGAGGAAGAAGAGGAAGAAGAGGAGGAAGAGAAAGAAGAGGAAGAAGAGGAAGAAGAGGAGGAAGAGGAAGAAGAGGAAGAAGAGGAAGAAGAGGAAGAAGAGGAAGAAGAGGAAGAAGAGGAAGAAGAGGAGGAAGAGAAAGAAGAGGAAGAAGAGGAAGAAGAGGAAGAAGAGGAAGAAGAGGAAGAAGAGGAGGAAGAGAAAGAAGAGGAAGAAGAGGAAGAAGAGGAAGAAGAGAAGAAGAGGAAGAAGAGGAAGAAGAGGAAGAAGAGGAGGAAGAGAAAGAAGAGGAAGAAGAGGAAGAAGAGGAAGAAGAGGAAGAAGAGGAGGAAGAGAAAGAAGAGGAAGAAGAGGAAGAAGAGGAAGAAGAGGAAGAAGAGGAAGAAGAGGAAGAAGAGGAGGAAGAGGAGGAAGAGAAAGAAGAGGAAGAAGAGGAAGAAGAGGAGGAAGAGGAAGAAGAGGAAGAAGAGGAAGAAGAGGAAGAAGAGGAAGAAGAGGAAGAAGAGGAAGAAGAGGAGGAAGAGAAAGAAGAGGAAGAAGAGGAAGAAGAGGAGGAAGAGAAAGAAGAGGAAGAAGAGGAAGAAGAGGAAGAAGAGGAAGAAGAGGAAGAAGAGGAAGAAGAGGAAGAAGAGGAAGAAGAGGAAGAAGAGGAGGAAGAGAAAGAAGAGGAAGAAGAGGAAGAAGAGGAGGAAGAGAAAGAAGAGGAAGAAGAGGAAGAAGAGGAAGAAGAGGAAGAAGAGGAAGAAGAGGAAGAAGAGGAAGAAGAGGAGGAAGAGAAAGAAGAGGAAGAAGAGGAAGAAGAGGAGGAAGAGAAAGAAGAGGAAGAAGAGGAAGAAGAGGAAGAAGAGGAAGAAGAGGAAGAAGAGGAGGAAGAGAAAGAAGAGGAAGAAGAGGAAGAAGAGGAAGAAGAGGAAGAAGAGGAAGAAGAGGAAGAAGAGGAAGAAGAGGAGGAAGAGAAAGAAGAGGAAGAAGAGGAAGAAGAGGAAGAAGAGGAAGAAGAGGAAGAAGAGGAGGAAGAGAAAGAAGAGGAAGAAGAGGAAGAAGAGGAGGAAGAGAAAGAAGAGGAAGAAGAGGAAGAAGAGGAAGAAGAGGAAGAAGAGGAAGAAGAGGAAGAAGAGGAAGAAGAGGAAGAAGAGGAAGAAGAGGAGGAAGAGAAAGAAGAGGAAGAAGAGGAAGAAGAGGAGGAAGAGAAAGAAGAGGAAGAAGAGGAAGAAGAGGAAGAAGAGGAAGAAGAGGAAGAAGAGGAAGAAGAGGAAGAAGAGGAAGAAGAGGAAGAAGAGGAAGAAGAGGGGGGAGCTGATTGAAGGAAAGATTAGAGTATTAAAAGTGGATTGGATGAGGAGGAGGAGGAAGCCAGAGGAGAGAGAGTGGTGGAGGCTATAGAGGAGAAAGAAGACGAGGAGGAGGCAGAAAAGGAGGATAGGAAAGAAAAGGTGCAGAAGGAGGAAAAGGAGGGAGGAGGAGTAGAAAAGAAGGTGGAAGTGGAGGAAGTGGAATACGTAGGAGGATGAGTAGTCTGGAAAGAATAAAGCCGATAAAACTGAATGGGACAGGGTGAGTCTACAATGGGATGGACATCAGAGACAATGAAGACGAAGAGGAAGAGGAGGATGAGATGGAAGAGGAAGTGGAGTATAAGAGAAGGAGAAGAAGGAGAAGAAGAAAGAGGTGCAATCTGAGTTATATGAGGGAAGCAATTAAAACGGAAGAATGGAGAATGACGTAGCTAAAAGACCTAGCATTCGAAAAGAGAGATGAACTGAGGAGAAGTCATTCTCAGGCAGAGCCAGACAGACAGGCACAGATACACATAAACAGACGCACAGTCACATACAGACACGCACACACAGTCACACACACATACAGCCAGACTGTAAAAGATACAGACGCACACCAACAAAGACAGGTTTAACAAAATTACTAAATTAAAGAGACGCCGCACAATGGCTGAACTCTATGCACAGAATTTTTATAGCGCCCTTGCTCAGGTGCCAAATTGGAAAGAACGAGATGAGAAGGAAACGATTAGACCCTACGGACCAAGTGCCACCACGTGACCTTCAAAAGGACCGGGTATCCGCTTTCAGAGTCCTCCGTCCCGCGCATGCGCGAGAGAGCCGTTGATATTCTCGACGAGCTGATTGGTCAACAGCAGCGCCAATGGCGACGCTCTCAGCGTTGGCAGGACAACCGGAAGTCGTCTGTTGACTCCACCGGAAGCGGAAGTGGTTGCCTGCGACGTCGCTTGGACTATTCGTCAGATTCCGAGGCTCAGTTTGGACCGGATCGAGTGAGGTTCGACCAACGAGCATCGACTGATCATCGCCTCCTGTCTGAGTCGGCGCTATATAATGGCAATGCCTTCACCAACGAAGCAATATTAGACAGGTGGGGGATTCAGTCATCGTTGTTGCCATCATTGTAGTTGCTGTTTTTATCATCATCATCATCATCATCATCATCATCAGCGTCGTGGTCTTAATCATCATAGTCATCTTATGTGCATATAGATAACAGAAGAATTGCGGCGAAACAGCGGGAGGGTGACGGAAAGTGGGAGGGAGAGAGAGAGAGAGAGACAGACAGAGACAGACAGAGACAGACAGAGACAGACAGAGACAGACAGAGACAGCAGATAGAGTGTATCAAGCAAAGGAACTGAGAGATAAATGTTTCAGACACACAGATATACATACAGACAGACAGACAGACTATACGTCCGTCTGTCCATCCATCCTTTCCATCCATCCATCCATCCATCGACCCATCCATCCATCCACTTATCCATCCATCCATCCATCCATCCATCCACTTATCCATCCATCCATCCATCCATCCACTTATCCATCCATCCATCCATCCACTTATTCATCCATCCATCCTTTCCATCCATCCAGCCCTTCCTCCACCAGATGCCATTTCTCTTCTCAGTTCCTACTTGAGACGATGTTCTCTATCAACCTTTTCTCCGTCGAAATGAAGGACGCACCGTCGACCCATTCTATCCACCACCCACACTAACCCCACCCCACCCACCCACCCACACTAACCCCACCCCACCCACCCACACTAATCCCACCCCACCCACCCACACTAATCCCACCCCACCCACCATCACCCACACTAACCCCACCCCACCCACCCACCCACACTAACCCCACCCCACCCACCATCACCCACACTAACCCCACCCCACCCACCCTCACCCACACTAACCCCACCCACCCACCCACACTAACCCCACCCCACCCACCCACCCACACTAACCCCACCCCACCCACCCACCCACACTAACCCCACCCCACCCACCCACCCACACTAACCCCACCCCACCCACCCACCCACACTAACCCCACCCCACCCACCCTCACCCACTGACTCACTCTCAGACACCAACGCAACGACGCAGGAAGGAGAGAAGCAGAAGGGAGGGAGGGAGGGAAGGAGGGAAGGAGGGAAGGAGGGAAGGAGGGAAGGAGGGAAGGAGGGAAGGAGGGAAGGAGGGAGCAGTGGAGGGAGGGAAAAAGAGCTTTGGAAAATGGATAGATGGAAAGACAGACAAAGAGATAGATAGATTGAGAGATATAGACAACATGAGAAGGAGATAGAGAGACAGAGACAGACAGAGACAGACAGAGACAGACAGAGAGAGAGACA
>OY365812.1:41003040-41016321 GCA_959347315.1 Bimastos eiseni | reverse complement strand
AAAAACGATCATCGTCGGATACAAGGCCAGATTCAATTACTTGTGTAGAATAGATTTGTCCTCGGTCATGTACCTTGCCTCTTTTGGTACCTTCACGGCCTATGTCTCTCTTGCCCTCTCTGTCCTCATCTGCCTCTCTGTCCTTCTCTGTCCTTCTCTGTCCTCGTCCCCTTTCGTTCTCCTTCCTTTTCTCGTCCTCTCCGTCTTTCCATTCTCACACATGCAATTTTTGTCCATCTCCATCTGTCTATTTGTCTGTATACCTCACTTCCATGCTCTCTTTTCCCTGGTTGCTTCTACTCTAATACTCGTAATTCTCACATTCTACATGTATTCAGATCTTTCTGCTGCTGTTTCTTTCCCTTACCTCCTCCTCCTCTTCTTCTTCCTCCTCCTCTTCTTCCTCCTCCTCCTTGCTTCCCTTTAATCCCTTTCGGCCTCGCAGCTCTAGGCAAATCTTTCATCATTCCGTCTTTCCGTCTTTCCGTCCTTCCAGCTATCCATGCGTCCTAATAACAGTGCATCCCATTCGCCAGCCAATCAACCGTCATTACTGCTCATCCAGATTCACTTACACTGGCTCCTTGAAACGAGCTATAATCACCCTCACCCCATTCCGTCTCCAATTGACAATCCTCCCACTGCCACGATTGCTACAGATCACTCGAACTATCATACATAGACTGCATATGGGTATAAAATGAGAATTTATATAGCGCATTTCTACTATATCTCAATACGATAACGTGTAATGTATGTTTCTCTATTGCATTAGTCTATAGACTTTCATGAAATGACGTCATCAGTCGGACTATAAATCTTTAAACAATAAGATACAAAGGAGGAAACGAGATAAGGAAACGTAGACTGTGTCTTATATTGGACACAGCACTTATACATCGACGGAACAGGTCAACATTAAGACCAGTTATTAAGACATCCATGCAGGTGATCAGCTGAGACAGACATACAGACAGATAGACAGACAGACAGACAGATAGACAGACAGACAGACAGATAGATAGACACACAGATAGATAGACAGACAGGCAGGCAGGCAGACAAAATGAAAGAGTAGTGGATTGACAGATTGTCTAAATCTAGCAAACGAAAAAGCTCATTGGATTTGATTAGAATCATGGATATGGCTTCGATTGGATCGAGTCGTCTTCTTCTTTCAGGACATCGTTAGTTTCCTGTTGAACCATTTGAAGCGAATCGCTCGGAAGGGTGAAACGAATAAGATGGACAGCTCAAGTCTGGCGAATTGCTTCGGTCCACTGATGCTATGCCCTCCGTACCAGACCAGTACCAGTACCAGTGCGAAGGAAGCGGATTTCAAGAAGCAAGCCGAAGTTCTTCGATACATCGTCGATATCTGGCCAGAAGAGAAAGGTTTTACATGCGTTCGCTCAGTCAGTCAGTCAGTCAGTCAGTCAGTCAGTCAGTCAGTCAGTCAGTCAGTCAGTCAGTCAGTCAGTCAGTCAGTCAGTCAGTCAGTCAGTCAGTCAGTCAGTCAGTCAGTCAGTCAGTCAGTCAGTCAGTCAGTCAGTCAGTCAGTCAGTCAGTCAGTCAGTCAGTCAGTCAGTCAGTCAGTCAGTCAGTCAGTCAGTCAGTCAGTCAGTCAGTCAGTCAGTCAGTCAGTCAGTCAGTCAGTCAGTCAGTCAGTCAGTCAGTCAGTCAGTCAGTCAGTCAGTCAGTCAGTCAGTCAGTCAGTCAGTCAGTCAGTCAGTCAGTCAGTCAGTCAGTCAGTCAGTCAGTCAGTCAGTCAGTCAGTCAGTCAGTCAGTCAGTCAGTCAGTCAGTCAGTCAGTCAGTCAGTCAGTCAGTCAGTCAGTCAGTCAGTCAGTCAGTCAGTCAGTCAGTCAGTCAGTCAGTCAGTCAGTCAGTCAGTCAGTCAGTCAGTCAGTCAGTCAGTCAGTCAGTCAGTCAGTCAGTCAGTCAGTCAGTCAGTCAGTCAGTCAGTCAGTCAGTCAGTCAGTCAGTCAGTCAGTCAGTCAGTCAGTCAGTCAGTCAGTCAGTCAGTCAGTCAGTCAGTCAGTCAGTCAGTCAGTCAGTCAGTCAGTCAGTCAGTCAGTCAGTCAGTCAGTCAGTCAGTCAGTCAGTCAGTCAGTCAGTAGTAATATCCACCCGTTGATCCATCTATTCATTCATACATTAATTAATTCATACATTCATTCACCCTTTCATTCACCCCCGTGCATTCAACCAATCATCCATCCATCCTACCGTTTCTCCCTCCTTCCAGCCCTCTATCCATCCAACTGTCCTTCATTGATTGCTTTATGATCTGTTTCTATAGATGGCTGTTGTTTAAATCGATCTCCAATCGGAGCATCCGATGACGTATCATCATCACCATCCCCGCACCCGATCGACATCCGACCAACGACTCAGGACTTGAACCCAGGAATGAAGACAGTACCCCCAGAATGTAATCGAACCTCTACGACGGCTCTCGTTCACAACGCCCCACCAAAAACTTCGTTCTGCTAACCCAAAAAACGTACTCTCGTCTGCCCAATTCGACATATCTCAACCCCAGAACGTCCTCTCCATAATCAATATCGTATAAAGGATATAAGATGAATGTCCTATTCACAATCTTCTCCAAAATGACCCCAATGTTTCCCAACCAAAATTTCAATATTTTTTTATGGACCTCCAAAATCATAGTCTATATCCACCCAAATCAACCCTCAAATTCCCCACCTTGCAACAAAGGGCTCAAAGGTTGAAGAAATGGGAAAATGCAAATGAAGTAACACATCCTGTTGTAACAGTTTCACACTCAGAATGCGTTTCGTAGGTAGAGAAATCCCAATTGGCGCAATCTAAATAGTCTGTCACGTTCTTATAACTGTCGTTACATTGTTTTTCTGTCGTGTTACATTGTGTTACAAATCGTCGCTTCATCGTTTAACCCTGATATCTAAGATTATGAGAGGTTTAATACATTTGTGATTCGTTATTTTGTGACGTCATAATCGGTTCGTAGCTCTGACAATAGGCTACAAACTTTGAAGAGAACGATTGTTTAGAAGTTAATGAAGACAGGTCACCAGAGAACATAGCTGATAATAAATTAGTACCAGAAACTTGTTTTGCAGAATATTTCCGATTCACTTTGTCGACTTCATATTTTTATTTTTCAATTACTTCTATCAGTGCATTGATTGGATGATGAGGTCAAACAAAGTAATGATTTATTTCAATTATAAATAGTTGACATTCTACACAATTGAAGTGACTAAGCATTAGACCTCTATAATCTAAATAAAACAATGTTATTGACTAGTTTCACTATATTAATAGACTTGTTTCATATATTCAAAGAGATGTAACAATGAGCGTTATGATAATAATAATAATAATAACTATTATTATTATTATTATTTTTATTATTATTATTATTATTTTTATTATTATTATTATTATTATTATTATTATTACTATTACTATTACAATAGCTTGCACCGAGATTTCATGCTCGCATCAGTGGACGAACTCATTCCTGATTTATCCGCATATTGCCATCTTGCCTACGCCGAGACGACATCTCTGAAATTCGGGAGATTCACGATACAATCGCAAGAAGGTTCGCAACAGGGCGATCCCTTGGGACCTCTCCTTTTCTGCCTACCGCTACAGCCGATCCTTAACCACCTGCTTTCGCCATTGGCCTTTGGATACCTCGACGACCTCACCTTGGGCGGAGATCCTAAGGTGGTGGAGGCGGATGTTAACTTGATCGAAGAGGGATGTCTGCAACTAGGCCTCACGCTCAACCGCAAAAAATGCGAACTCATATCTTCCGACGCCCATATCAACGACGTTAGTCAAGGCTTCCTAGGACAGTTCGCCCGAGTCAATGCATCATCGGCCGTGCTCCTAGGGGCTCCGCTTTCCACGACGGATGCCCTGCTTTCAGCCATCGATACCTGTGTGGCCGACCACGGAATTGCCCTCGACAGGTTGCAACTAATCGCTAGACAAGACGCTCTACTGATCCTTAGACATTCGATCGGCTCGCCTAAACTCATGCATTTATTGAGATGCACCCCTTGCCACGACCACCCGCGTCTATGGGCTTACGACGATCTGCTGCGAGGAGGGATCGAGCGAATCTTCAACATTTCGATGACCGATGACCAATGGTGTCAGGCCACTCTCCCGATCAGGATGGGAGGACTGGGAATTAGGAGGGCGTCCTCGCTGGCACTTCCCGCCTTTTTGGCTTCAGCCGCGGGCACTCTCCAGATCCAGTCCCTCATCTTAGAATCAGCAGCGGTGAAATCGGACTCAGCATGCGACTCGGCGATGTCTACCTGGCTTCAACTTACCAAAGCTTCTGCCCCGACGACGCCAGGCCATAAACAAACCCACTTTGACAGACCGCTGTTAAACGCGGTTCTGTCTGCACTAGAAGAAAAGCTACAGGATCCCTACGACCAGGCGAGACTAAGGGCCTTGCAGTCACCACACGCCTCGGACTGGCTATACGCTCTCCCGCTCGTTTCTCGCGATCTCAGACTGGAGGACGATACCGTGAGGGTGGCGGTCGGCCTACGTTTAGGGGTGGCCATCTGTGAGCCGCACACCTGCGCATGCGGCGCCTTCGTCTCAGCCAGAGGCGCACATGGCCTGTCCTGTTCATTGGGCTTTGGCCGTCAAGCAAGACACTGTAATATCAACGACCTAATCCATCGCAGCCTCAACAGAGCCGGTATTCCAGCAGTCAAGGAACCGTCAGGTCTTTCCAGATTAGATGGAAAGAGACCGGACGGGCAGACCCTGATACCGTGGAGTGGGGGGCGGACCTTACTTTGGGACGCAACTGTGGTGGACACAGTGGCCGCTTCCTATATCCCCGAAACAGCTTCCACAGCTGGAGGAGCGGCGGAGATAGCAGCCACAAGGAAACACACAAAATATTCTGAGCTAGAGAAGAAATACACTTTTGTTCCAATCGCTATAGAAACCTTCGGTCCCCTCAATAGTGAGGGCCTCGCCTTTCTGTCTGAGACTGGACGCCGACTTTCGACAACTACCGGTGACACCCGAGAGACAAACTTCCTTTTCCAGAACTTGTCGGCATTGATCCAACGTTTCAATGCGGTGGCTTTTCAGGGCACCATGTCAAGATTACAATCCACTGACAAGCGGCGACCCAGATAATAATAATAATAATAATTATTATTATTATTTTTATTATTATTATTTTTTATTATTATAATTAGTATTATTACTATTGTTATTATTATTATTATTTTTACTATTATTATTATTATTATTATTATTATTATTATTATTATTTAATTAATGGTGATGTCGTCCGGAGTAGCCCTGCTCGTTGGACTCCTGAGCAGCGAAAGTTCCCTTGAAAGCAACTGCGTTGTAGCGTTGAATAGTCATCGAGATGCGCTGGTAGAGGAAAGTTGTCTCCCTCTGCTCCCCAGTGACGGCGCTCAGTCTGTGTCCCAGTTCTGAAAGGAAGCTTTGGCCTTCGAAATTGATGGGGCCAAACGTTTCGAATGCCACCGGTGTGAAGACGTACCTGGTGGCTAGCTCGGCGTATTTCTGAGTTTTGAGGTTTGCCGCCCTCTCGGCCGCTGCACCTGCTCTTTGTGATGTTTCTGGAAGATACAACGTTGCCATTGTATCTGACACTGTTGAGTCGCATATCAAACACCGACCCACATTTGTTATTTAAATTATTATTAATAGACTTGCTCAATAATGACGTAACGTTTGGCTTTTATTCTCAACGTTTATTATTACTGATAAATTTATTTAATGAGTAAAGTGACGTAACAATTGGTCTGTATTCTCTAAATTTAGCACTGTTAACAAATAGAGTTGTTTCATATATCTGAAGTGACGTAATAATGAGCCTATATTATTTAAACTATTATTAACAGACTTATTGCATAATTGAAATGACGAAATAATGCGACTTTACTCTAGAAATTTATTTCTTAATAATATGCATAACGTGTCGTAACAATATATCTTTATTTACAACTAACTACCAATATATCATTTTGTTTCATAATCGAAGTAATGTAACAATAAGCTTTTACTTTATAAATATAAGAAATTTATTATTTAATATTGTCTAATTAAATTGACAGTGTAAAAATGAACTGGACAAATTCAATTAATTTCTTCATAAAGCCATCAAATTCTTACAGAGACTAATTATTACGTTGACTGTTCTGAGATAGCTTCCATTCAGTCGTGGGTCACTCGATCGGTTTCCTAATTGTTTCAACTCGAGATGTCGAAGACAGACGGAGAGTTTCCGGTATGAAGAGCCACTGAATCTAGTGATAAGCACTGAGCCATACTTGTATGATCATCATGGTCTGTGGCTGATCCATGGGCGTGCGATCTCACTCACCTGTCACTATTGAGTGTTGATTGTGTCCTTTTAATCCCATGCGCCGTGCTAAGGTGCTGTAGAAGTGTCGCATTCATCATCATCATCATCATCATCATCATCGTCATCGTCATCGTCATCGTCATCGCCATCGCCATCGTCATCATCAGCAGCATCAACATCATCATCATCATTAGCCTAATTGTTATTGCTATGGATTAGAAGCTTCTGCAGTGCCATCATCTAATACTCAAGGCATCAGCAAAGGTGTCAATTGAAGCATCAGTCTTTGTTAGAAAGCAAGAAGTTCGTTTTGTTTGGTCAAATTTGAAGCAGTGCGGATTGGATTTAATTGGAGCAAATGCACTTTTAACTAGATGCCTAGACTACTGCACTGGATCAGATCAGGTAAGGTTAGACTATGAGACTATCCAAATGGAAAATAATATTTTGGAGTAGAGCTATTTTGATCTGCAACTAAATAGATGCTCCCATAAAGAAATCTAAAAGTTAACATTAGCCTAAATAAAGTGCGCCATTACATACGATACATGAGTCATGATTTTATAATATTAAAGAAAGTATAAATATGACGTTCATAGATGTTTGTACACAAACTGTATGCAACGAGTAAATAGGTGTCCAAGCTTTATTAATCTCAAAAAATATTGGCATATGTGTGCGTAAAATATTACGAATATAAATATATATGATATATCAGATCATGACTTGAATAATTCATTCAAAAAAATGACGAATCACAAACAACACGCATAGACAGTTTTCTAGGAAACCATTGGGAGAGAAATAAAACAGAGAGAAAGCGTGAAGCGAGTTTAAGCGGAGGAAATGCTGCTCTGTATTGGTCGATCAAATCTCGAGTAAGTTTTCGAGTTAAGTGTACCCGAATGCGAGCTACAAAAGTAATTATGAGCAGTTTGTCCACACCCGTTGCGAACGCTTCTCAGATCACTACGCGCGTTTTCTACCCTTCCGCAGAAGCACTCTGATGCACCTTTTGGTCCGATATATCCTGTGGCTTTTGGTCAATACATTTCCTAGAAAAAGATGCCATGATGGCTCACGAAAAGCCACTGAAGTGTAGTTGTCAAGATGGCGGTAAAAGTAAAATCCGTTACAAAAATTGCGGAAATAAATTTGTGAATGAGTAACCGGTCATTGTAGGCCTAGGCTATCGCATTGGTTTTCTTCAATAATGTTGTTTTGAAATATATCTAAAAGCGAAACAAATTAACACGACAGCATAATGTGACGTAACCTTGAAGTCAACATGATCAATGAAACTTTGTGATGTTTCTTCAGGAAACAATTTCAATTCTGTCTTAAATGATTTTGTCTAACATATCAATAATGACTTAGAAGAAATCTAGCCTACCACAAATTGCAAATCCTATCTCTAAACCAGGTTTCCTGATACGCTGCAAAAAAGTGGGGAAAGCTACAGTAGGAGATTCAACAGATATATCTCATATCACAGGTAAATACAAAATAAAGTATTTTTAAAACGACGAATATTTAAAAAAGAATTCTCATTTTTTCTGAGCCACTTTCACAATTTGTGTGACAACCAAAACACTTATTGGTGTAAATCGATCTCAATGCTTGGAAGCAGAGGCGGCAATCCCAAGGAGATCGAGGGAACAAGTCCCCCACCTTTTACAGAGAGAAGACATGTTATAAGTTTGTCCTCCACAGTTTCTACCCCTGTCACTGGGTGTCTCTCCACCAGTCAAACGAGATTGTCGCCTCTGATTTGAGGAAATTGAACTTCCTGGCCTTACCATTATTTTCATTTAAGCAACATAACCGTCACTTATGTTTAACAAATACGAAAGCATAAAATGTTGTAATATCAATTTAAACCAGAATATATTGATCTGACCTATTGACCTATGCGAACACGTGTCCCTCAAACAACATTACAATTGGCAACAAGAGACAATCCCGGGAAATTGCTAGCCAAGAAAACTTCAGAGACGAGGCTCAAAATTTTTAACATTGGCTCTGTTAGGGTATAAAGCGGATGGCAAATATGTTAAGAATCACCCTTAGGAGCGTTTTCGCTACCCTAACAGTTTGGCTGAAATCTGCCACATCCCCGAAGACCATTGTGAAACAGTTCCCGAATTCAAACATTCATCTCGCCTCTGTAAAACGCTACTTCACATTGGTTGCGTGGTCCATTTCGGCAAATTTGTGAAATCTAAGAAGCACATAGATCGTCAAAGTCTACACACCAACTACACAATATTTAAGCTACTCTATCGTTTTCTTCCAATGCATTAAGAAATGTAAGTAATCAACATTTGAAAACGTATTCAATCTCAGCGAAATAACAAGAAAACCGGATGAAAAATATACACAATTAATATAATTAATCATAAGACGTGCACAGAAAAAAATCAGTGAACACCGTCAAAACATTAAGATTGGCGAACGAAAGTTGAAACAACTGCGTGACCGGCACTGCAGCAGTAATAAGCTTCTTGCTGTTAATCAATCAATCCGGTAACAAACGGTTCTTGGCTGCTTGGTAAGAGAGGCCATGGTCTACTGTGACAAGAACTTCGAGAATAATTATTTAAAGAAACCCTTAACGAAATATTTGTTATAATCAGTAACAAAGGGTTTTATTTACTACATTTTTGTCGAAGATATTGTCATTTCTGGACTGTATTAAGAATTTAGCAGCAGGCTGTATCAATGCAAGATTTTAGAATATCTAAATATTTAGGCCTAACGATCATTTTCCTGTTAAGTTTAATGTGCAAAATTTGAACAAGCGATTGAAAGTAGGCCTGTCAATGCTTTCTTTTGGAGCGAGTTTTTAAGATTTCTGTAACAGTTTAACCATTTTATCTTTTGGAGGTAAATGAACAACCAGTTGGAATGTTTCCTTCAAGAGCTCATGCTAGCCCCACATTTACAAAACGCTACGTGAGAGCTAAGCGCATTTTGAGCCTGAATATTTACAAAGCGTAGCACTGTGGTCAGTGTTATGTGGTTCTGATGACAAAACTGTGATATGCACTTCAAGTAAGAATTGTCTGACTGAAGACCACAGTTGTCTGCGTTCAATCAGCAGACAAATTATGTCTGGACTATATTTTCAAGTCGTGACGATGATGTTCTTGATAATGGAAATTGTTACAGCAAGATGAAACCACCGCAATGGCCGCCGTGAAGCTCTAAAACCGCAATGAGTAGTACACTCTCTCCTAACAATAAACACAACCTTAATGAATCAAGCGACAAAAACGTGAAGAAAAGATATGCAAATCGAGATATAATGAACAACAAGAAATTCCTGAAACGTATCCTTCAAAGCGTGAGAGCGTTTCTCACAAACGACGTTGCCTTCAAGCAACCTGTTAGTCTCCAAGTTGCCAGACCTTTTGGTCCCATATTTTGATAACATCCCAAAGAACATTGTTAAATGTCTATACTAAGCCATAGAACGATAGTTTCGACAATATCCACAGCCTTTCACGAGAAAATTACTATACTTAATGCAATGCATTAGTGTCCTAAAACAGCATTGCTAATCGGAAAAATATGATTCCTGCAGTTACCCCATCCTTATCAGGAAGATTTCTTCATTAAAAATGTCAGCTTTTGAAGAAAACCTTGTCTTCTGATGCAGTAATTTACTTATGAAGGAAATCACACACGCCAAACTGTTCTCATAAGTTCCTGAGGAAATGTTTTTTGTTACAACCCAGCTTAATATATTTGTCCCAATTTTTCCAGTTCAAAATCGGCAGAGTATAGAACTCACTGGCGTAAGATTTCCAAGATATCTACAGAAGACCTGTTATTTTGTCTCTTTTATTTAAAATGATCCGAATGCGTCTAAAAAAACCCATCTCTCAGGACATCCAGGCAGATATCACCAGCACCCCTTAAATTGCCCACAACGTGCTCTGTGATAACATCGACCTATTTAATTTAATTAAATACCTTTAAAGCTGAAATTTGCACAACCTTCCTTTAAAAAACCACGTGCAATCACAACCCGTGATGCTTCGAAATATCAACCAATCACAACGAAGCAAATTTATGCTGACATCTAGCAAGCAAATTGATAGCAAGAGCTAATCGGAAAATTCCTCAAACTTAAAACCTATGGCTAGCATTTTATATAACAATAAAAGTCCACAACACTGAAAATCTAATGATTATTGTAATTATCCTACTCTTAGCGACATTCATTGTAATATATTCTGTTATACGAACGACCAGAAAAGCGAGAAGTTGATAAATATAGACTTGTTTAATATGTCGAATCCTCTGATGAAAATATATTTTATCTGTTCTGACGTGGCAGATCTTAACTTCCGGTCGATATACATAGTTAGATGTTGGAGATGATTCTCCTGCAAAGAAAGTTCAAACTTGTAAGAATGACATCATATCCTCGTCAATATTCGACTGGCAAGTACAGTATTTGGCGGCGATCGGACAAAAAGCGTCAGTTGAACGATTCGAGTCTGTCTGCTCTCAAAGATCACATTATTCACCACATCCGATGTCCTGTGGAAAATTCAAAAAGATCCTTTACATTATTAAACGAGGTAAAAAAACATTTAAATAAAAACCTAATCTTTCGTATTTGACCTGGATAGTGCTGTTTATTGCGATCTCCCTTGACAGTGCTAGATAAAACATTACATTAGATTTTATTAGATATAAACCAAGCAATTTATGACAATTGTAATTGTTACATGACAGATAATTTAGAAAATGTCCTGACCAACCAATGTTATCCACTAACAAGGAATATTTACTTTTAAAATTAAGCCCAAGCAAATATTGCCTGGCGGTCAGTGTGATGAAAATATATTGGCAGGTCAAATCACATTTGGGAGTTCAAATTCAAATAACAGCCTCAGCAGAAAACATTTATGTTTCTGCTTCAATTGCGCCCCAAGAGAGCTCGACTAAAAAATGAGTACAACGACTGAACACTGTCAATGTTTAGCTCAGGTACGCCGAGTCTAAGAAAGCGAAGTCGTTGAAGCTTGCTTGCCATGGCCAGCCTCAGGGACTTCCTCTCCCTCTCCTTCTCCTTCACCGTGTTCCTCTTTCTCCTCTTTTTCCTCTTCGTCCTCCACTTCTCCATTACTTCAGCGCATTCACGTTCTGCGATGACATTTTCGTCCATATATTCACCAGACGTTCGCAAAAACACGATTGCTCCCCATGACCGATTGAACCCGATGAGGGAGACGACCACATTAAACGACCACATACTTAAGCAGGTGTTGACAGCATGATCTGAAGATGGGTGTCTCTAGTACGGCCGATTGGCTTCTTTCGATCTCTTCAGCTGAACCTTCAGTCTTTTCATTCCGATCTGAAAACCATTCATCGCTTGAATGGCTGATTGGGCGCTGGACATGTTATCAAAGCTTACAAAACCTGCAACACAGACAGACAAACAGACAGACAGACAGACGCCTTCATAGGATGTGAAGCAACTGTAACCAAACAATCGGAGACCAAGACAAGATTAGATTATAGGCCATACATTGTTTTCGATTATTAATTATTTAATAGCTAAAGCCACCTGAACCAGGCCAGACAGGGCCATCATTAAATTGATTACTAACTTAATTACTAAACTAATTAGTCAAATTATATTTGACTAGACGAAAGTATAATTGGCTCAAATGGACTAGAATTGACCAGAGAGTACCAGAATTTAATAGAACAGGATATTATTGACTAGAATGGATAGAATAGTCTAGACTAGATTAGACTAAAATAGTAAAATTAACTAAAATTGACTAGACTAGATAATAATTTACCAAATTGGGTAATTAGAATTGACTGAAATAACAATTGACTAGATTAGACTGAAATTTACGATGTCGAACCAAACTTGTATTAAAATCTAAGTTTGAAGGATCTAATTAATGATATCGGATTAGATTGAATTGGATTACCGAAACACTTGCTCTGGTTAGTGGCGCGGTCTACGTAGACCTTAGCGCTGACGATGTTTCCAAAGGGAAGGAACATCTGAGCCAGTTCCATGTCTCCAAACTCCTGCGGCAGATGGTAGATGAAGAGGTTGCATCCCTCCGGGCCAACGGGAGAGGCAGCTCGCAAATCTAATCACATGCAGATGATTCAGACACAAGATTAGGATTAGCTTAGATTAGGAATATGCAGGATTATGTGGTAGCATCTTTCGGAAATGATTAGATTATGTTATAGTTTAGTTATATCAGACTATTACAATATTACACTAAACTACCTTACACGAAGCTTTCAAACTGGACTCCCTTACATAGCGGTACACTATAGACAGCATAATACGACACTGGACTATGGAGTAAAGTACTATATATTTCATCAGACTAGTTTTTTAGACTAGAATAGACCATTATCCTGGACACTATAGACTTAAGCAACCTGGCTAAACACTGATTTGCACCAGAATCATCATTACCACCGCTAACAACATTAACAACAACGATTACATCATCATAAGTGCAGACTGGTCATCACCATCGTCGTCGTCATCATCATCACCATCCCTGCAGTCGTCGACTGCCTTCCTAGTTCCTACCCTCCTTGGGAATGCTGGGCGTTCCTGGTAGCACGGTCGTCACATGCTGAGCAATCACCTGTTGAAACTGACCGTAGGGAGGATAGGCCGCCAAGGAAGCAGCATCGAGTATACCTGTAAACATAATCAAATGAACCACAATCATTGCGGGTATTGTAAAGTAAATCTCCTGAATTTCTCAGCAGACTCTAACTCACAATCGTTAGGTCATAGACCAAGCGCGATGAAATAGCAAGCGATCGTTTAGTAATACATGTAATTATGATTGGATAAGAAAATAAACGAAGGAATTGAAAAGAGAT
>OY365812.1:40993040-40995540 GCA_959347315.1 Bimastos eiseni | reverse complement strand
TAGCTCACAACCTGTCTTTTTGAGTGCGCCGAACAATTTGACAATACGCAGCAATTTCATTTTCGAGAGGTTTAATTTAATACTCAGCCTGAATGGTTTACTAATATAACCCATAATTATGTCTAATAAAATTATTAGAACTGTTTTTTACATTATTTGTAAAGTAATTTAATTATTTGTATAAGTGGTGTGTAGGGACTTTCGTGTCTTATCATTATACTATTCGGGGGAAGGGGTTATTGTCCAGGGTCTTGTTTGCATGGGGGCATTATCCGGTGGATTTTTGTCCGAAGGGTTTTTCGTACGGGAGTTGTTGTCCTGTGGTAATTGTTCTGGGGGTTATTATTCGGAGGGTTATTCTCCTAGAACCGTTCAGTGTATTGTACTATTCACGCATTTTTATAGCGTATCTCTTCCTATGAATGCATATAATCCATTCATTTGCCCATCCACCAACCCATCCACCCATCCATCCACCCATTCATCCACCCATTCATCCACCCATCCATCCACCCATCCATCCATCCGTTCATCCATCCATCCACCCACCCATCCATCCGTTCATCCATCCATCCGTTCATCCAATTCTCTCTCTCTGTTTCTTCAAACCAAAACGTCGAGACTCGAAGGTGCCCAATGCAGACCCTGAACCATACACAAATGAACTGGACGTGCAACTGACCGGCATTGTTTGGCTGCCATGAAGAGAGTTGACCGCCGCTTGAGCCTCCGTATGACTACCAAACTTAACGAAAGCACAGCCTGGCCACAGAAATCAGACAGAATTCTCAGATTACTTAGTCAAAAGTGTCTGATCCATCTCATACAATATTAGCCTAAAACTGTCAAATCAGATCTTTATTCAATATATTATTTGATATTCGGTTGAATGTAGGACGCTGAGAATATATCTTGAATAAAGTTACAACGGAATCAATCTAACCCAGCATGATCTAGTCTAGTCGTGTCTAGTCTAGTCTAATCCAGTCTATTCTAGTCTTGTCTATTCTATTCTAGTCTCGTCTATTCTATTCTAGTCTAGTCCTGTCTATTCTATTCTAGTTTATTCTAGTCTTTTCTAGTCTTGTTTAGTTCTGTCTATTCTATTCTATTCTAGTCTAGTCTAGTCTATTATATTCTATTCTATTCTAGTCTAGTCTAGTCTAGTCCAGAATGACGTCATTCCTCGGAATATAAACAGTTCAGAGGACTGTGTATAGCTGACCTGTTAAGGGTTGAATGTCCAATTGCATTGCAGTACAACCAGTGCCACTGAGTATTGCTTTGTACACTTTCAATTACAATAAAAAGGTGGTTCTGTTGTTGTCATTCAGTTACCTTTACTGTTTCCGTTCTGGTCTCGAAGAACAGTGCACTCCTCGATGTTCCCAAATGGATGGAAGAGGTTTCGAACGTCCTCTTCCGCCTGCTGTTTATTGAGCATGCCCACAAATAACTTCCGGTCTTCTGAAAATTAAGTTGCAAGTCATCGTCAAGATACATGTATCTCTATATGCATGACAACATGAACATGTGTGTATATTTATGTATGTTTGTGTACAAACAGAGAGAGAGAGAGAGACAGACAGACAGATACAGGGAGACAGAGAGAGTGAACCAGAGAATGACAAAAGAAACATGGCGACTTACTTGTGCGGCTTTCGCTGTCTGCTGGTTTGACTTGAATGGGACGATTCATCTGGAAGTGGAAATAAATCAAATAAATTAAATTAACATCAAGTCAACATATCTGCCCGCATGTCTGTCTGTTTGTCTGTCTGTTTGTCTGTCTGTCTGACTGTCTTTCTTTCTCTACCTCTGTCACTACCGTAACCTATGAATGACCGCAACAGTAGTCTATGCCTAAATCAAAATCTACCTATCTCTTCATCTCTATCTTTATCCATATCTCCTTATTTACATATTCCTCCCTTTCCCATTTCCCCCCCATCCCAATCCCCATCCATTTCCATACCCGATCCCTATTTCCTATTTCATCTCGTTCTTCCCTTCGGGTCATTAATGAATAGAAACGGAGTTAACGCCAGCAGCCATTACAATACGAAATTAGTCCCTCTCTCTGTATCTCTGTCTCTACTTTACCTGCTCTCTCTCTCTCTTTCTCTGTCTCTTTCTCTTTTTCTGTCTCTCTCTCTCTGTCTCTGTTTGTCTGTCTGTCTGTCTCTCACTCTCCCTCTGTCTCGGTCTCTGTCGATCTTTCTGTCTGTCTGTCTCTCTCTGTCTCTGTCTGTCTGTCTGTCTCTCTCCTACACCTCCTTGGCCTGCCTCTCCTCTCACCCCTCTTTCCCCCTCTTCCGTCCATTTGTCCATTGTCTCTTCCATCTGTCCATCCTTCCTTCCTTCCATCCGTCCATCCAGGCTCTCCTTCTCCAGTCGGCGAACGGACTTTTCCAGGCGTAAGCTCACGTCACATAAAGCACACGCAGGGATTCCGCAGATACAGGCAGACAGACAGACAGACAGACAGACAGACTTATCG
>OY365812.1:40965668-40992840 GCA_959347315.1 Bimastos eiseni | reverse complement strand
TGAAGTAAAAATATAAATGGACAGAGAAGAGGAAGGAAAGAGAAGAGCAAGAAAGAGAAGGAGGAAGTTATACATATATATATATATGTACATATGTATATATATATGTATATTTTCAAAATGGTTTCAGATTTATGTATATAATGTACATATATATATATATATATATATATATATATATATATATATATATATATATATATATATATATATATATATATATATCTGAAACCATATTGAAACCTGTGAACATATATGAATACACGTTTATATCGGCCATGTGCATGGAGTCGAGATGGATATCGCCGTAACTTCTCCCAGGCATCTTGGGAAGAGCATTGACCATACAGACGAATCTTGCGACCAATTATTAGGTGGACCGGATTACTTCTATTCATGACGCGGAGAAATACACGATCCCAAACAACAGAGCGCCTCTACCACCACCACAACCACCATCATCGTCATCATCATCATCATAATCATCAACATAATCATCATCATCATTACCATCATTATCATCATGATAATCATAATCATCATCATTATCTTTATGATTACTACTATTACTACTTATTATCATTATTACTATTCAGTGATGAGACCCTTGCATCGTCTGGCGTACAATACATCATTGATCGGGTCTATACAGACTACAAAATCCGCTATAGCAATAGAAAGTTCGTTCCATTGATCGATGGATGATGATGATGATAGAAGACATGCAAACAGACAGAGAGAGAGACTTAAAGAGCACACAAACAGACAGGCATAGGAAGAGACAGACATGATAACAGACACAAATGGTGGCCAACAGGGAGAGACGCAGACAGAGAGAGAGAGAGAGGCAGAGAGAGAGAGAGAGGCAGAGAGGAAATGAAAGAGGGAGGGAAAGAGGGAGGGAAAGAGGGAGAGAGGGAGGGAGGGAAAGAGGGAGGGAGATATGTCGCCACCCTCTAATAATCATCGTATCCACCCTATCCACCAATCTAACCTCTCCATCACCAAATCCACCGCGTTTCTCGTATGCGTACCTAGGCCTATTTAGACCATATGTATATATACACATATATACATATATATATATATGTATATATGTATACATATATATATATATGTATATATGTATGCGATGTGTATATATATATAGCATATCCATGGTGTACAATTATGTATAATTATACTATATCACTGATAAAAAGATATATTTATACTAGCGACGACATGGCATTAACGCACTATAATTATAGCCATGTATTTATGTATGAAAGACCAGAAATACACATAAATAAATACACAGACATAATGTATATATATATATTATGTATATACATTATATGTATATATGTTGACGCAACATATGGCTGGAGTGTAGGAGCCTAGCGATCGATTGGCTTTGGAGCCCAGTGTATACCGTGCCTCTATAGGTGGCAGCACCAGTGGCATCCCTGGCTGTGGTCGCCTGATATCCCTCCCTCCCTCCCTCCCTCCCTCCCTCCCTCTCTCTCTCTCTCTCTCTCTCTCTCTCTCTCTCTCTCTCTCTCCCTACCTCACTGCCTCTCTGCCTTTGCCCTGTCGTTGAGTTGTTAAGGCGATGGAGCTGCTGCTGCTGCTGCTGCTGCTGCTGCCTCTATAGACGAACCATTGGCGCCATACGACTCACGGACACTTGCTTACCGCAACAGACGTCGTCCTCATATACGTCATCGCTCGTTGCCCGTACCCTCGCCTCCTCTGCCTAGGTAACATCGTCTGTCCGTCCGTGTTTTGTCCGTCTGACTGTCTGTCTGTTCGTCTATCTATCTGTTTGTCTCCGTCTTTGTATCTGTCACTGAAATTGTCATTGGTCCTACATAAAATCAGTTACGCTTCGGTGACCAATAGTCGTTCTAATCTCTTCTTTCTGATACTCTACAATGTGTGTCTCTGTCACTCTGTCCCTTTCCGTTTGTCTATATGTCTGACTATCTATCTTTATGTCTGTACATCTGTCTGCTTGTCTGTCTGTCTGTCTGCTTGTCTGTCTGTCTGTCTGTCTGTCTGTCTGTCTGTCTGTCTGTCTGTCTGTCTGTCTGTCTGTCTGTCTGTCTGTCTGTCTGTCTGTCTGTATGTCTCATCGCAGCTACCTATGCAGACATCGCAGAATATTATCATGTTTCCATGGTAACCATCTGTTGCCCGACTCTCGTCTTCCGCATCCGGCTGTTCTTGCATGCCCACCTCCACCCACCTCCTCTCCTCTCTCTCTTCTGCTCCTGCCCGTCCGCTTCCTCCCCTCCTCTTTCTCCTTCCATGTCCTCCTCTTCCTCCTTTTCCTCCTCCTCTATTATTTGACGGATCACGGATGACATCTGATCCATCGTGTCCTTCCTCATCCGCAACCTCTCCCCTCTCCTGCTCTCCTTCCTCTTCCTCCTCCTCCTCTTTTTCTTTCTTTGCACTCTACTCTTCCTCCTCTTCCTCTTCCTCCTCCCATCCTCTCTGTCCTCTTCTATCTCCATTACTTTATTCCGTCTCTCTCTGTTTCCAACTCCTCTCCATTTTCCTTCTCTTCCTCTCTTTTTCCTCCTTCATCCTCCCTCGTCCTCTTCTCTTCTTCCTTCCTTCTCTTTTTCCACTTTCTCATCTTTTCTTCCTCCTACTCCTCCGCATCCCATTTCCCTTCCCTTCATAATGATGCCTGACAGGAGAGCAATGGCCAGACTCTGCAGCCGAGCAGCGATGCGCTGGTGGTGATGATGATGATGATGATGATGTTGATGATGATGATGTTGATGATGATGATTATGATGATTATGATGATTATGATGATGACGACGACGACGTAGATGACGATGACGATGATGATGACCCAGCGTCAACCATCGTCAACATATGAGAGCTACATATAGCAGGAGCCTCGTTTTAAAGCCAGACGGGGCAAATCAACCACTGACAGTACTCTCGTAGTGTCAGTCCTCAGACTGGACCAGGGAGGAGGGAGGAACTAATCGTCTTTGACATTACGAAGTGTTTATTGGAAGACAACAACTTACCAGTCATGTGCTACAATTAGAATTCAGTCCTTCGTATGTCTGTCTTTGTGTGTAAGTCTGTCTGTCTGTCTGTCTGTCTGTTTCTCTCACTTTGTCTCTCGGAATCTAGTGCAATTCCTATGAGAACGGGGGTAGTTGGGGTGGTTGACTGTGAACAATTCTGATTACTCATCTGGGAGAAAGGCGCTATATTAATGAGGAGTTTAGTTATGGCGCCATATGAGCGAGAACTTAGAAACACGATTGTCAATTACAATTGGTTCTTAGCTGTAATGTAATGTGATGTGAGGGCCTGGTAATGTAATTATGTAAGTGAGATCGCCCTCTTACCCCTGGTAGCGTCTTTTGTTCATGAAGGGCCTTCTGTGCTGCGATGGCGCTGTCACGACGACAGTACGTCAGAAAGGCACATCCTACGAGAAGGAAAACATACCAGGTTTAGCTACTTTACCCATTAGCATTCTCAATCTGCAGCTGCATGCTACGTTGCCTACTTGGCATTCTCACTCCGTTGTGATTGCCTATACATATGCTTAGTGAGGGTCGTTCACCGGATAATTGAGGACAGTATAAGCAATAGGACGGCATATAGCCATAAGAAATACCATTATGGCTTTATATGCATAGAGAGTTACACGGGGGTTTCCTATTAAGAAGTTTTCTGGGTCTGTAAATATAAGTAGATTTGGCTCAAATAACACGATGATAGAAAGTCCTGTGATTACCAGAGTATAACCTACAGAGGCCCTAGAGGCAAGTACGTCTTTGATTGAGGAGTTAGGGTGGAAGGAGTTCTATCAGAGTCAGAATTGATATAATTGATTTCAATTTGTCGATCTCTTCCTCCTCTTCATGGATTCGAATGAGAAGATCTTGAGAAAGTAAATGGATGGCATTTACCACAATGTGGATGGTACCAGGTGCCTACCTTTGTGGATGGTATTAACCACAATGTGGATGTTACCAGGTGCCTACCTTTGTGGATGGTATTAACCACAATGTGGATGGTACCTACCTTTGTGGATAGTATTAACCACAGCGTGGATGGTACCAGGTGCTATTTTGTGGATGGTATTAACCACAATGTGGATGGTATACCAGGTTCCTACCTTTGTGGATGCCTGTCAGTCGATCCTTGAGGATGGTCAGTTCGTAGATTTGTCCGAACTCTTCGAAGATCGGTCGAAGGTCATTCTCGACGAGACTTCGAGGGATCTGACCGACGAACAGCTTCACCGCATCCGAGTCCTTCATTGGAATAGATGACGACGTAGAAGATGAAGAGGATGACGATGAGGAGGAAGTGGCCAGCATCAACCTTCCTCCTCCTCCTGTGGGCAGTGGACCGTGAACCTGCTGCTGTTGTTGCTGTTGCTGATGGTGGTGTAAGAGATGCAGCGCCGCCTGACGGGAGTCAGTCATCTTGGTTTTGGTCGACGAGCGATAAAAGAGGTTTGTGTGAGGGTTGCGTTGAAAGTGAATCAGACACTGAAAATGTTGCCGAGATTTAGAACTTAAACGTTGAGGATCACTTAAAACGATAGAGAAAACAATCCAGCAGATCCTTATAGGGTTAAAAAGAAACGGACAGACAGACAAGCAAACAAATGAATTGAGAGATGGATGAACAGAACAAGAGATAAATTGTCATATTGTATCAGTTGAAGCAATCGTTATTTTTTGCTTATTTTAAAGCGTCTCTGTCAAAAATCTGTATTATTTTATTATTACTATCAAACCCCAATGTTATAATTTTATTGTTATTATTATTATTATTATTATTACTATTATTATTTCTCTTGGGTCTACAATACTCGCTCAAGGTCAATGTTCAGTTTATATCAGTATATTAGATGTCTATATAATTCTACCGAAGTAGAATAAGATTGTTTGCAGTGGCGGTGATGGTAATGACGATGATGATGACTCACCTCTCCCTGCTTCGTCGCCGTCGCTTAGGCCTACGCCTTAGGTCTGTAATCTCGCCGTAGACCTATCGTGTCGTACGCTCACAGAGCGTACACATGGCGCGTACACAGGACGGAACGGCACCTATTGTTCTAGGCCTCAGCGCTAGGAACTATTGTTGTCACGAGAGGAGGCACCGACTTGCGATTCTTCTGCGGTGCCATGTGCGAGGGGCGTGCGTGCGTGCCGGCGCGATGTCTGCGACTGTACTGCGACGTTGTGGCATCGATGCCACAGAGAAGAAGACGACGACGACGACTACGACTGCCGAGGCAGAACGACGACGAAGAGGAACTGATGCTGATGATGCTGATACGTCTACCGCTCCTCCTCCACCTCCTTTTGCTACTCCTCTTCCTTTTCCTCTTCCTCCTCCTTTTGTTCGTCCTCCTCTTCCTCCTCCTCTTTCTCATTGTCGCCTCCAGTCAATGATAATCATAATCGCTGACTCAGTCTGTGCTGCGTCTTGCCTGCTGCGCTTGGGATACCTATGCGTGTTTGTCTGTGTGTGTCAGTGCATGTCTTTGTACGTATAATAGGCACAGGTATGCATGTACGCATGCGCGTATCTGTATGCATGTAAATGTTATCTGGTTTTTTGTGCATGTGTATAATGGTTGTCCATCTTTGTCGCTATTTTTAGCTGCTTATTTAATTTCTAGGCCTATATCTGTCCGTGTCAATCTTTATGTATAAATCTATCTGTCTAATATCTGTCTGTATGTGTCTGTTTGTCTCTCTGTCTGTCTATGCATGCGCGTATGTGTCTTTCTGTCTGTCTGTCTGTCTGTCTGTCTGTCTGTCTGTCTGTCTGTCTGTCTGTCTGTCTGTCTGTCTGTCTGTCTGTCTGTCTGTCTGTCTGTCTGTCTGTCTGTTCCATCGCTCTCTATCGGAGGCGTCAAAAACGACTTTTAATCACATACAGAAATCGGGCTTTGTTTTTGAAAACATTTTTTGCAGACGATGAAACGTAATTTTGGCGCTGCAAACAATTCTTGACACGACTCAGAGCGTTATGTCAATGTATATTTTGACCAACCTTGACCTTCACATGTTTTCCCGCGGTTGCAGGCTTTGCAGCAGAGGCTTGACGTCATGCTTACAATGCCATGCTCGTTATGTTGAGCCAAGTTAATCACGAAGTGTTCATAAAGTAAAGACCCATAAAGACACAATCGACTTCTTACTTTCAATAAAAAAATCTTAAAGATTCATATTATGAGCTTAACTGGCAGTTACTGTGTGAGGACCTTAGTAAATCCTTCGCACACAGTAAGTAGTAGTTGTGTGTTGTAGTAGTAGATTGTTTTCTTTAATTTATAGGCCTAGCGCAGAAATTAATTGAAGCCATAAAGTCATTTGATTTTGCAGAGTCAAATATAAATGTATTAAGCCTACATTCGCTATTTGTGTAAAAGGGTCTTGAATAAGCTACCAGCGCGCTGGAGATTAATTGATGCCTTGCGCCTAGCCCATCCTTACACTTAGCCTTAGCTACTGGGCAGCGCTTTAGAAGTGTGTAGGCCTATATTGGTGCTATTACGCCAAGGACAAAAATATTGCTGTTAATAGGGCTACTGCTAATACAAGCTGCATGGCTTCTACTATACACCGTGATATAGGCCTATAGACTACAGATAGACTAAGTAGACCATAGCATAGGTTCTAACTAAAACTCTGGCTCACCAATAAAGTTATTATCTCCAATGTAACATCTGAAAAGCTGCTGAACAGCGTAAGAAACAGGAAATTTCTAATTTTTTTGCACAAAAATATAAAATATAGGCGTCAGAAAGCCTTCTGGAACCGAAAATTGCGATTTTTAGGCCGGAAATGGAAGCATACGAGTATTCGAGTATAACAAAATTACTCGGGTAATTTTTGGAGTCGGCAGTCCTAGCTATTACGTTAACCTTAATTATAACTAAAAATCAAGGCCTATATTTTATTTCTCTGACTCAAAATCGTTGCTCTTAACGCTTCATAAATTATCTATCTGCGAATAGCAGAGAACCAGCCTTGATTCGTTTTGCACGACTTACTGCAGTGGAATTAATATTTGTCTTTCAAATGACACAAAATGCCAATCACCGTAAAGCTGAAAAGAATTTGCTGAATGGAAAAAATGACTTCTATTTATTTGCATCTGTCATTCAACGATGTAGTGATTTATGGATCAGTTGCGTTAGACTTGACTGAAACGTCAGGTACATCATCAATAATCGTTGCAGGCATTGTAATGCAATGTAATAATATAATGTAATGAAAATCTTGGATTTTGTACACCAGGACTGACGTTTGAAAATGCTGCCGTTCAATAGTTAAGAATTGTAGTATAACTAAATAGGAAAGGTCTTATGAAACGGTTGCTGTGATTGCCTGGTTATAGCGTCTAAAGTGACTTAGGGCGACCACATTTCTCTTCTGCCATTCCGGGACATCACATATTCTCCGATCTAAATCAAATTCAATTGGGTCCTGGTTCATTAGAATGAGCGATATACTTGCGCAATGACCCAACTGAAATCCGTTTCAAGATTTTTTTAGTTAAAAAACATCTTTGAAGTTTTTTAAATTAAACTCTAATTTCTAGACGCCAAATGTCACATGATCACGTAAGTTAATCATTTTGAAAATTGGAATCTTATAATAGCAGAGTGCACCACTAGGGCAATGATGCAAATGGGACCAAGCCCTTGAATGAGCACACCTCAAGCGACTGCAACTTAGGCCCTATCCAAAGCTTACTAGTCCAAGCTACTACCAGAATGCCCAGGCGGCATCATGTCACTCCTATCCTAATGTAACTGTTGGCTAAAAATTACTGAATTCACAACCAAGTCTTATCACGAACCTGCAACTCCCTACTGCAAGTTCAAATGTCCTCGTGAACTCTTTACCATCCAGCCAATTTGTTCTAACCGATTATCCTCCTGTCTCGATCTTTCTCAATCCCCGGTCACTTCTCCTCTCAAGTACTCCAGCCGAGATATATCCCACACTGCACCACATCTCTGAAATGCACGACGACCTACCTCTCGCATCTTATTGGTTCCTCAACGTCATTGCAAATCAGTGACCGTTGTCTATCCCAGATTCTTCTGTAATCTCTCGAACTTTCCACTCAGAACTGAAGTCTGACCTCTTCAAGAATTCCTTCTCCACCTCATTCGATCCTCCGCCTTTCAATTCTAAATGACATCCACCTGAACAGCTGCTCTGCCTCCTCTCAACCTCAGGCAGACAGACTCGTACCTCATTCAGACAATCCTTTTGGACAACCCCACTGACTTGATGATAATTAACGGTGCCACGCTCTTGGCTTCGAGTGGCACTTTAAGAAGTTTAGATTTTATGATTATGATTGGGATCTACGATTAGACATAAACTTATTAACATTTTGGAAGAATGTAGGCCTGTAATTATTATTATACAGAACATGTCTTACTCAGTTTCTCATTTTGAAAGGAGTGTCCTGAAAAATTAAGCCTCAAGGCATCAAGGCTAACTTCGGCACTAGATGTTTTTTCTACTGTCAGATAATTTGAACATTAAAATAGCATTTTCTACATGTTTGATCATAGAAACACTTTTCCGGCACATTACATTATCCTGGAATGGACCTGCTCGGGCCTCAGGACAGTTTGATCAATTCTGGGACTATCCTGGCCAATTCGGGGCATGTGGTCACCCTAAAATGACTATGCTTGCAGAAACTGCCTTTGGGGTGAAAATACGACTCTGACAGCGGTAGCACTAAACACCTAAAAGGCCAAAAGGATACCGAAAAAGCACCGAAAGGACGTACGTGAGGGTGGGTTAGGGTCAGGGTAAGCATCGTGAGGGTCGGTTAGGGTTAGTGTAGTTTATCGATACAGGGCTGCAGAAGTAATTTCTTTGTACTTTTTCGGTATCGTTTTGGCCTTTCGGAATCTTTTCGATGGTTTTTTGGTATCGTTTCAGTGTTAAGTGCTACCCGTCTGAGAGTGCTTAGAAAGCCTTGCTGTATTGTCATCCATGATGTAGGATATTCTGAACCTTTCGTTAACTTGTTTTGGTTTTTCTTGCATTGCAGAGTCATTATCATGAGTATTTAATTAACTGAACTGTTTTAGTTACAGCTTAAGATGAATCTGTTTGTGGAGAAAATTGCATCTGCCATTCGAGTGCAAGATCTTGTGCTAGTGATCGTTTGTGCTCTCTCCATCTACCTACTTCGGGCGCGCAACAGTTTTGAGCTGCAGCCCGCCTGGCGCCAGGAGCTGAACCCTAAACGGTACGAAAACCACCACTTCCCCGGTCAGGACGAATGGCTCCCAGGTCCAGTCATCACCGATCTGGATGGAGACAACGTTGTAGAAGTAGTTCTCTTGACAACGGAGCACGAACTGCGCGTGACCAAGGTCCCTGCTCGTAACAACACGGAGTTTCGTCTTCCAGACCTCATCACGTTGCACTCGATCAAGCTGCCTTCAAGTTCAGACGGGGAGGATGTACGATTTGTTCGACCTGTCGCTCTGGAAACCGGATATCTTGCATCTGCAACATCAGAAACGGAATCGAGAAAACAGGTGAATTGAAAGCATTGGTCATCTGTCACATTCTGCCGTAAGTCTTCCTAATGGAATGACGGTTAAGACGTCATCAGCAGGCGATGTAACTGTGCCCGAAGGTTCACTTGGCATGTGATAGTGAAAATGGATAAAGAGGCTTCGGATAATGATTGAATCTAATCTTGAAGTTTCTATATAGAGTCAGTATTTAGTAATATCCACTTTATTGATCAATGGTTGCTTAAAGACTAACCTGCCTTCAAAGAGTGTCATCAGATGTAAATGTTATGAGCCAAACTTCACATTATTTAAGATCGTCATAAACAACTGCTGATGTTTATATTGATTTTGTAGGTGATCATTGTGGTGTTGGGTGACTGGAGGGTCATCTGTTACTCCAGTGATCTCACCCTCCTTTGGACTCAGAGTCTCATGACCATAGGCCTTGAACAGAAGCATTACTTTGTGAAGGCCATGGGGGTCCTCATAACGCCACATGCTCTTCAGAAGGGGGACGAAGGCTCGGTCTTTGTCGGGGGACGCTACGGGCACAGGGACCACGATACAAGGCAAGGGGTTCCTCTCTGTGCTTACCTTCCTTTACCTTCCTATGCATTACCTTTACCATAACTGCATTTTACCTTTATTTACTTTACATTTCTTCATTGCCTAACTTTCTCTTACCTTAGCATATCTTTTTTGCCTCCTTTGACCTTCATTACCTTTTTATGTATCTTATCATCATCATCATTTACTTTAACTGCATTTTACTTTCATTTCCTGAACCTCCCATTACTATATTTTAACCATTTCCTCAGTTGTCTTGCAAGCTTTACCTTACCTGCTGCTCTTCACCTGAAGTTACATATAACAACCAGCTACCCCCACCCCTCTGTCTCCCTTCATAGGAAACAACTCATCATAAATTGCAGCTTATTTACTCTTCTCATATTTACCTGGAATTCATCTGACACAGATGATGTTAGTGCCATTTGTGTGTGACTCAGAGACCATTATATAGTGTCTCTTTATAAATGCAAAATGATAATTATTATTTTAATTATGATAATAAATGCATAATAATAATACTAAAATCTATTATTGGTCGGATGGTTTCATTCTGTGTTTTTAGACAGAAGTTCCTGCACACGGTGGATCTGACGACAGATGATAGAGGAGCTTTGACTGAGAATGAGACGATGATGACGTCTGATGTCTACACCCATTTTTCAACGTTTGCGCTGAGTGGTAGCGATGGCAGTGTCAGGTGGCACCATCTGCCAGGAGATTTTGAACAGAAAGCGTCAAGAGTGAGCACTTGGAAAGCTTCAGGAAGTCAGATGTAGCTCATATTACATGTTTCTATTACATTACAACTGTAATGTAATAATATTGTCCTTTTGTTTTTGTTCAACGGTGAACATCCGCCTCGACGGCACAATTGCAGTTGTATTGGCTTGGTTAGAAAAAAAATGACCTTTATCAGCGTTTTTACCCTGGTTTACTTGCACATCTCTCATTTACTAAACGTTAAGTTCCCGTTGAATAAAGAGGTTAAAGAGTTCATGTGTATAAGTTTAGCGTTGATTTCATGGTAAAGAGTTTACATTATATAACGATTCCACGTTAAAGAGCACTCATTGTATAACTTTGACATTGATTTCATGTTACAAGTTCACAATGTTTTGTAGCTTTATAGTGGTTGTGGCTTCTGTACAATGAATAACGGTTTCTGTAGGATGTTGACCGATCGCAACTGCATTGGAAGTTGAGACTGAAGCGAGGCAAATGGCACACAGGCGAAGTTCACTGGAAGAAATACGCTAGGAATATCATGAAGCATATGGTAAGATTTGCATCAATGTGAGAACCACTAGGAGGCGATTATCGTGGAATGCAAAGAAACGAGGACATTAAGGTCATCTAGTTTTCATTTGTTGTATTTGCAGAATGTTCACTGATCTCAAAATTATTCATAAGACTTTGCAGAATCTTTAGAAATACTTAGCATGCTTTTCTTTATTTGTTTTTGCATGCAAATTTACAATTCTATTTTAATCTTTTAAGATTCACACAGAAGCGTGAATCTGAGTACAGGTTTATCAATTTCAAGATCAAAGAAAATTAGATATCGAAATGTTTGAGAGCCAACAATAATAGGTTTGTTAAGGCATTTATTGAATGCTTTTGAGTACTTTTTACTTAAGTGCTTCATAAAATGTCTATTGTGAGTGTACTATTCCAAAGGGTACTGGAGCTTAAAATGCAAGAACGGCTTAAAGTACGGTCCCCAACTGCCTTAACTAGTTGACTCTGTACCCTGTCTTCTTCAACAATCATTTATGTAGCCCCACTCCTGGCGAAACATACGAGACACAAAGTTCGACCTCAGTGACCTGAGCAAGACGGCGGTCGTGAGCAACCACGTCGAGCCCCACAGGGCCACTGCAGAGCTCGCTCAACTCAAGGACATCATCGACTTTGATGGGGAGCACCTAGTGGGCATCCAGTATGGGGGAATGAAGCCCCACAGCCGCCATGAGCACGTCCGACATCCCACTGCGATCGTCGCCCACAACGACCGAGGGATCGAGGTTCTAGACGTCAACACCGGTCGACCGTTGACGCATCTCAACCTTCAGACGGGCGATCGACCGGCAACCTTTGTCGATGTCAACGAGGATGACGCGATCGAAGAAGTCCGTGCCAACTTCGTGCTGAAGTGTCAGGCGGAGGTGTCGACCATTCAACCGAGACCGAGAGCGATCTTCGTCGGACCGCTCTGTGAGTCGCCCTTCTGGTGGGGTGGAGTCAGTCTGTCGAATCTCTTCTCTTCCCCAGAGGGAGTCAGCGAAGACACACATCTTGCAGTTTCACCTGTTGTTGTTAAGAGGTGAGAGTGTGTGTGTGCGTGTGTGTGTGTGTGTGTCTGCTTATGTGTAATTGTAAACTCCAGATGTCTATTGCGCCAGCCACTCTATGGTAGAGCGCGGGGCACCAGCTTATTCACAAGCATGAATACATGAATCTAAAGCATGGGGGGGCATTCATTGGCTGAGGGTAGGGAGACAATGTACAGCAGAGGTGTATTCATGAAATGTTTAAAGTTGCTGCTTGAAGGAGATTCTTAGGAATGACCTTCTGTGTAAGGTATTAAAATCTACTGAATTGTGTAGACACTGTATGTCAAATGAAAACTGGTTGTGATGTATTGTAAAGTTACAGCGTAAAGAATTGGTTGTGATGTTGAGGCTGCATACGGAATCAATGTAACAACAATTGATGGAATTGCTAATTAAGTTATGCAAGAGATGTTTGTTTTGTTGTTGACAGCATTGCCAGAAGTCGAGGGGTTTTCAGTCACCTCTGGCGTGAGTCCCTGCCCAGCGAACGCAGAGGATATGACAGCATCTTCCTCACTTCCACTGGAAGACTCACTTCCTACTCACCCAACGGTCAACCCAACTGGCAGGTGAGTTCATTGTTTCTGTGTGTGTGTGGGCCCACCACTGGCGACTCCTCCAGTTTACTGTGCTGTGTTTGCCAACTGTTGTTGCGATAATCTGGTTCAAATCACGACTTGCTAATGTTCTGTACGATGGTCAGATCGGTTGCAATTTTCGTCTTCAATCGACAGCTGTGGGTTTGAGATTGCTGAGTGCACTCCTAAGATTATGATTTACTTTGTGCTGTTTACTGGATTTTAATTTGAGCCAAGATGCTCAGCCCCTATTGATTGAATTTCGATGCTCCTGAGGCTACAGATCATCCAGTTAGATTTATTGATTTACCAAAATACGGATGTACGACGTGATGTTTGTGAGCAGGTCTTGCTTCCAGCGTCCTGGTCGGGAGTGACCTTCAAAGCTGAAACAGACGGGAGTTTTGCATCATCGAGGAGTGGCAAGGTCTTCTACCACTCTTTCCAACCGTCGATGAAACCTCTGGCACTTCAACTATATGCTAAGCAGGTGCTGATATATTTTGTCTTCTTCTGATATAGATTTGATTTTGCATGATATGACTGTTGCAAGGCATGTTACCTTGACCTGGAACTGATTTTACCCTACATGGCTTTAGTTTTGACTGAGCATATGTGATTAAGATGGTTCCAGTGATTTCTGCTTTCTTAACTTTAAGTTGTTATCAATTGCTTTTAATGCAGTTCCATCCTTTAAAGCAGAGAGGTATAGTGAGTGGACAGTGTGCTAGAGATGCATCCCATTTCTGAGTCCAATGCTTTGTATGACATGTTATCGCAAAATGATGCATGCTGAGATACATTGACGGGAGTGTGCGGTTGTGTAGTGATCGTACCATACACCTGTTCAGGAAGGCATATCCCTGTTGAACTAATGTAGTGATCGCTATAGTACGGTTTTTTTCTTGTTAGTTTGCTGATCGTGTCATTGTAAAGCGCCGTTACAGCACTTTAGAAATCGTCCATTTAATAATAATAATAATAATAATATATCATGGTCTTGAATGATCAGATGATCTGCTGCCATTAATTACGTTTATCAGAGCTCCAAAACTAAAATTATAAATTGGAACAAAATCTGTGATTGTAGTCTGCGATTCTAGTCAGCAATTTGGACGCAATCAGCCTCGTTGATCTCAGAGAAGGATTCGTTCTTGGTCATCACTCGTTGCCATGCCAACCAATTCAGGCACCGATTTTGGAAGACTTAAATGGCGACGGATGGACGGATTTTGTCATCAGCTGTCCAGATGCGTAAGCATTGTCTTTGCTTTTAAAACAATGTGGTGTATTCTATTGTAGTGAAGAATTTGTAAAGCCCCTACACCCATACAGTCTCCATTACGGTAAAAAACTGCAGGCCTAATTTTGCGCAATTAAAATAAGTTTTCTGTCACTGGCTCTATGGCCTGGAATGGATTCCACAGGAGACATGTAACTCACTTACATATCCTTATTCAAATCCAAATTTTGTAATCATATATATTAGCATAAATTAACTGTCTTGTTCAAATCAACATTTATTTTACTCATCAAGCTTCTAGCAAACATTTTTATGCAAATTTGTAGATCAACACGACTTTTCATTGCACATTTTGCAAAGTTTACTTTCAATTCCCATATTTGGACATTTATACTTTCAAATTGCGTAATTTGTCGACATTCAATATAATAACAATTGCCATTCGCATCATCTGACCTGAAGGTTGTGCTAATTTTAATATGCAAATCAGGTGCATTAGTTAAAAATGTCGGAGTAATGTGGAGCATTTGCGATTGGATAGAGCTACTTGGAAGCAGTTCAAATACTTGGGTTGCACTTGCCTATGGAACACTTGTGATCAAGTAGAACTATATGGTCATTTCAGAGGCAAAGTGGTGCAGCAGCTAGTAAGTAGGTTTAGATACAATCCCGGGTAAAACTACGTTATAAGCCTAGTATAGGATAAACAAGAGACGACTGAGAATGGAATAGGAAGAAACACGTCGACCAATGAGTTCTTGAGTGACCAGCAATAGCTGCAATAACCATTCGGGTTCAGATAGGTGTGAGTGGAACCAACGAATGGTGAGGTCTCAAGACGCTTGAGGAGAATTGTGAGCCCTAAAGCCAGACTGGTTAGCAGGAAGGAGACCAGATTTGAGATTGGCCAACAGTTATGGTATCCTTAAGGTAGCCAAATGGAAGTAAACATTGTCTTCTTAAGATACCCAAATGGAGTAACCCAGTGACATTAAATAATTTACATTACATTATGTTGTTCTACTGGTTTTTCAGTTATATTGGCTTTGAAATACACAAGGCTTCAAACATGATTTACTCGTGTACAGTTGCACTTGCCGTTGTGCTAAGCGTTGCATTGCTCGTCTGGTGTTGTCAACGCAACCCTGACGACTGAAACAGCCGTTCGGACAGCCGCTTGCGATGACCGCCACGCACGCAAGAGCTTGATCGACGGCCTAGACAGCGCTTCAACCATCCTTTGTAACAGTTCACGTTGCTTCTTTGGCTAAAGAAGAGACGCTTACATCTGGTCGATTTGTTGTTCTGTTGTAAGGACGAGCTGTTTGTTCACCAGAATGTGTCCCAGTTCAGCCGTTGGATCAAACAACTGCATTGACTGTTGTGCAGTAGTAAAGTCATGATGGAACGTGACAGATGACAAGGACCTGGGGCAATGGCCCTTGGGCAATGAGTAGTGTAAGTAACGGGTTAAGAGCAGCTTTCCAGGCCCTCTTTCTCTCTTCGAGCAGTCTTGTGGCATCACCTGAATAGGCATCCTAAATGTGAACCTTTATGCAACTTCACTTAATTAATCTTGGCATCCATGGTTAGAGCATTCATCGTGCAATGCGTGTGGAGTACGTAGGTATGTCCATCACCCGCAAGTGATGCTTCATCATATATATACATATATATATCTTTAATATATATATATATATCTTTAATATATATATCAGGATGTATGTATGGCCTCTCTCTCTTCTGGTCATCCCACCAAACCACATACAGTAAGCATTCATTTCATAGTCAAGTAATGGGGACCAGAAAGTTGAAAAAATTCTTCATGTGCAAGGATTTGAATTACCCTGATATGGATGGGCGGACAATCCAACGCACTGGTCAAAAGACTAAAGTCTATCATGCATCCCTAACATTGTTCTCAAATTCTAACATCATTTAGAATTTCTCTCAAGTTCTAACATCATTTAGAATTTCTTTAAGACTAGAATGATGCAATTAATTATTATTATTATTATTGTACCACTATTACAATTGTGAACTGTGGGAGATTGTTAAAATATTTTCAACACATCGTTAGATTGCCCCAACTTTCACCAAGAAGGGATGTTTCGTGATTAATGCTCACACGTCGATAGGCTGTTAAAGACATTGTTGTTCAAAGGTCTCTAACCAATCCACTGTTATAACGTTTTAATAAATGTTGCCTTTGTCAGCTAGGCTCTTCAAAACACAGGGCTTATTTATTATTCTGAACTCTTCTATGCAGTTCAGCACATCTAATGAAACTTTTGAGAACACGACAACAACTAAAATCGTATCTGGTCCAACAAAAATCGTCTTAACAGACAGTGTCATTTGGAAATACGAATCTTCAATCAGGTGTCGATGGTCTTCATTACTGTCCATACAAACTCCCTACAATATAAACAAACTAATGTTGTACAACTTCCAGTAATTCACTGCCGTCTTAATATCCAGATGTACACATTGGTGCCTAAAATACTCGGATATGTCTTCGGCACACTCTTCCTCAAACAAACTTCAACTGTAAGTAAAATTCATGATATTAGAACAAAATAGAAAGTGTGTAATTGACTTGAGCTATACTCTCAAAAATTCATATCACACAATCTAGACAAATTGACTACACACTCGCCAATGTCAACGGCACACCTTCCAACATAGGCTTTGATTCATGTTTAACGTCACATAACAGGTAACAGAAAAACAATTATTTACACACATCTACTCATCAATGCTGTATCTCATTAATTCAAACAGCAGGACACATGTTTGTAATAACCAAATAGAAGTTATGTGACACAAACACCCCTAATTAAAATGGCATGTTGCACAAACATGTAAAGTTGCATCAATATTAAGTTACATACTTAGCCGATGAAGTTGATGACTACTAGGTGCAGCACTACGTGTGCGAAGATGAAGTCCGCAAACGCTCGCTCTGGACTTATTCCCTGAAATTCATTCTTGTTCTGTGGGTTGACCTGAACTCGCAGACAGACTACAAACACAAACAACATAGCTTCAAACTACAATTTTATCCAAACCAACAGTTTTTTAACTTTCCATATTAACAATTATAATCTAATCTTGCAACTTCATAAGACGATGCACACTTCAACATGAAACTGAGGTCAAAAATCATAATCCCTGAATGAAGTCCACTCAGTGTTTGAGAGGTTAAGGGAAGCAATAAGTCAGAATGCTGTGAATAAATAATTTCAAACAGATGGTTCCAAATTTTTTTACTTGCATGAAACATCATGAAACAGCTGATATGTGTCAATTCAAAGGCTGCTCCCACTATGCAACTTTCAACTGGATTCAATGATGTTCATGGCCTGAGTCCCTTCATTTCCATCTCCGCGCCCTCTTCACGCTTTGAAATGGCTTCAAAGTTGGGGCCATGGCCATAGTTTCCCACCAGACAAAAATGACAAGCCATCGATACTCGTGAGAAACGATGAGCGATACATTATTGAAGTGTAGTTTTGTCAGATGCAAGAAGATGATTTTAAAAAATGTAGATGCATATACCAATAGATGCCTATGCTCTGAAATAAAGAATGAAAATGATGCCTAACTATAATAATCCACTATTTTAAATTCATTATTCGTTTGCACTCGTTAAAGAGGTTGACATAAAACAAGCAATGCTTTTGGCTCTTTAGCCATGTCCATTATACCAATGAATCAATAATGCACTGCTAAAAGAGACTGGGCTGGGCTTGGCCACTGGTTGTTTATATAAACACAAGCGGTGTGAGCACCAAGGAAGTCTTAATACCAGTCATACTACACCACACGTACACAATTGCTAAGTAGCAGAACAGATTGCTCCCAAATCACCATCTTCCTAATTCGATTTAAAGTCACGTGAACTGATGCATGCATCTCAAATGGCTTGAAGCGCCCTACACGATGCATTAGGCTCGTGCAACGCCTTTAAGGTCCAGTTGCACACGAATTTCGCAAAAATTCTAAAAGCAGAGTAGGGTATGCTTACCTGCAAGGATAAACGAACCGACGCTGGAGATGAATCCTGATAAGAAGGAATTGAAGGGGAACGTTCCAACCAAACAACAGTAGACGAACTGGATGACGCCTGTCAGCAAAATATACAGCAGATAAGCGTCGATGATCTTCAATTTCTTCGGAGTCGACTGGACGTAATCATCGTAAAATCTTTTCAGAACGCTCTTCAGGTTGTCCGGCATTTTTGCTAGATTTGTAAAGCTCAGTTCGAGATAAAAACGTTTTAGTCGACGTGGCTGTCTCTCCTGATAGAAACCTGGAAGGCCTCAAGAACGTGTGACAAGACGACGGAAACGCGTCGATGGTTTTTCGCAACGTAAGGCATTGAATCTTTGGTGAGGCGTGTCGACATTAAATAGCGCATATAGCGCCTTTATTTTCCATTGCTGTTCTGGTACAGATCATTAAGACAAAAGCGATTAAAGCATTATTGAACGCATTTGGCATGACTTTGTGTCAAATTTAAGTTTATGTAAATAGCGATTATATGAAAACGTTGTCAGTAATAGTTGCTAAGTAAATTGGATCTGGGTTGTTTGGTCGACTTTGGTCACCATGGAAACTGAAAACAGTACGCAAGTACTTGTCAGAATGTGCTAGTCTTTTGTATAAATGAAGCAGTGTCTCATTATAATTGCGACAATTAATCAGTCACATCGGTATTTAAACAGTTTAATAGACAAAACACCGCAACATGACAGGGCTGTAGAATTTGATTAAAAAACCGCAAGAGTTTTGAACTTTAGGTCATGTATATTATTAGTTGTTCTTCTTTTTCATTTTTATCAATTGTGTCCGATTAACCAGAATGAAGCGTGTAGCCTTGTATACTATAATCTGCAGTGCACACGGCCATTTACGTGGCCGAGAGACCGGAGAAGAGTGTGGAATGTTCTTTGTCGAAATTATCGTCGCTTTCTTGTATGTTTTGTGTATCCCACATTCGCACTTGTGTGTATGTTTCGAACGCTTGTCCTTTTGCGATAGCCTTGAGCAAAAACAAAACAAGTGAAAAGGACAATTATAGAAATGTCTATAGCCATCCGTCCGTTGAGTGTCACATTTGTATAACGGACGTTGAACTTGATCGAACAAATAATGCCAATGGTAAAACACACACACATATATTATGAGCCTTCTCAGATCTGCCGAGGTATGCAAACAATGTGCGGAAAAAGACGACGTGGAAAAAGACGACGACGTTCGTTAATTAAACGGAGGCGGACGCGGGATCAAGCCGTGAGAACGCAAGCAGGCGTAACTCATATTTAGAGAAATAGATTCGATGCATGTATTCACCCAGGTGGTCAACTTTCAGCGATCGCCAGAGGGCGGCAGTCGCCTCAAAATGGAGTCACGATAAACAACTACGGCCGATAACGCGTTGCTAATCGAACGCGGCGATAATAAATAAAAGAAAAGTTCTTTTGATCCACGCAGTCGTTGTTTCCGATAAATAGTTTGGAGTGTTACAATTGTATCGTGGATTTTTGTTCGCTCTGTGTTCTGTCAATGCGAAGAAAACTGATAAACCAATGAGAGAGGAACTATTAACTTGGGCCCCTTATTCGATTTCCTACTAAAAGGTATGTACGAGCGATTCACTGGTAATCAGGAAACTTATGTTTAAAATTTCTCTTTGCTTTTGATTTTGATTCGAGAAAAGATTGATTTTGTTAATACTTCAGCATTTAACAAAGCAATTATAGTTTGCGATTCACAATTTTATTATCCTAAATGACAGTTTTATTATCCTAAATGACAGATCCGGTTGGTTGGATGATTAAGTGTTGTGGTGTGTCAGAATTAGCACCAAACAATAGAAATTCCTCAGAGAATGTTCAGCCTGATTTATCAGAATTGTTGTATATACGAAAAGTCCCTCCGCACAGCACTTGGTCATCTTTTGAACTGTTTATGGTATTTCAATACTCTATGGCTTTCTGCATCTATCTTTCAACCCTCTTGCCACTGTTCTCCATCTGTTTCCTCACTTGTTACAAGGTGTAACAAGTGAGGAAACAGAATAATGGAGAACATCTCTCCAATGAAGACAAGGACTTTGGCCTAAATTTTGGTCTAAATTCACTAGATTTAATTATCAGTTAGCCTTTAATCTGATGACTTCTACAAAACTTTCTGATTTTTAACAACTATTTCAAATACAACGACCTTCAGATTTGTACTCAGCACATTATATAATGGAAGTTTTAGGAGTGATTGGATTAAAATGGGTTAGACTGAAGTTGGGTATTAACTTGTGGTTGGTGTACTTAGTTAAAGCGAGGGTGTTCAACAGTGTAATGGTTAACATGCTGAACTGTCATTTATTTGACAGATGAAGCTTGGTTTGTGATTCTGCTCTACTCTACGTTTGCCCCTTGTCCACTTGGTTATAACGAGCATACACTGACCGTCATATACTGTGGGGAGATGAGATGGCGAGGAAGAGGACTGACCATCTGCCCTTATATATGCAGAGGTTAAGAAAATGAAGTTGCCATTTAATACTACGTACGCTTGGCTGCGTCAGGACCAGCCGAAGAGATCCTTCTTCTTCTTCTTCTTCTAGTTATAACTTATGCTGTAGATAGAGATTTGGCAATAACATTTAAAGTTAAAATAATAATTTTGTATTTTCAAAGATATTTTTATATGCACTTTCTGGTTGACCAGTACATACATGTCACATGCCAAATGTACAGGCATACACACAGTGGTGTGCTGAATTTTTTACATCATCATTTGTTTGCCCTTTTTTCAACTTCCATTGCTATTACCTCTCTCTATTTAGCCTCTTGGCTAATAATATGACTAATTCTGTTTAGTGTTAAAGGTTTAGCTTTGAAACGGAACATCTTAAGTAGCAGAAGAAGACCAGAGGATGCTGGGATTGAATGTCCAATCAATCCCCAGATCTGAATCCAATTGAGGATCTCCTCTGGGATTTATGAGTATCCACGGAGAGATCCAAGAAACCTCCTCCGACCAATAAGTGCTGATGATAGAGTCACTTATCGATGTCTGGAACCGTGTAGTCACCCACGATGACCCCTCCCTTCTCCTCAATCTCATCCACTTGATGCCAACACAAACTGAACAAGTGGGGAAGAGCAAGGGCCCATCCATAAAATACTATACATCAATGAAACATAAAAGTGGTCTTGTTGAACAAGGCTGCTATAGAATGTTACACTGGATGATAGAGAAGGCTACAGCATGATAGATAAGACTACTACATGCTATAGAAGGCTACTACACCACAGAGAAGACAATAGAGAAGGCTACAGCATGGTTGAGAAGGATATATAATATATATATATATATATGTAATATATAATATATATATATGTAATATATATATATAATATATATATATATATAATATATATATATCTGTAATATATATATATAATATATATATATAATATATATATATATATATATGTAATATATATATATTGCACGGTAGAGAAAGCTCACGATCATAAATGCTTGCTATTTCATGCAAAACAATTTGCACTTTGCACAGTTGATATCGATGAAAGTTTTACGCACAGTCCGTCATTTCTAAGGTTTCTATGAGACGTTCGTGTTACCCTACCATAACTAATGTGAAAAGTCATCCATCGTATACGATGTTGATTTTCAAAGCTATCTGCAGCGTCAGTAACACTAAATAGGATTTATTGCATCAGCTCTGAGGCTTAATAGAGATAACAGCACTAGAGCCTAAAAAGGTAAAATAAATTGTTGATAGAAGGCTTTTGCAGACCACTGTACTGCAGATTGAACTTTCCATTCTCTATGTTCTCTTCCTTGGAAGAAGGTTCTTAAGGGCAGAATGCAAAGGATTGAGTCAGATCATCAGGACTCATGACATCGTTGTAGACCATCTGGATGTTTTACCTTTTAGACGATAGGGGTCTTGGAGAGAGTGAGGGAGGGAAGAAGAGGGAGCGAAAGGGAAGGGGTAAGGATGTAGATAAAAGAAGGAGGGTCAGAGAGAGAGAGAGATAGAGAGAGGGAGTCGGAGAGGGACGTCTGGAGGCAGATAGGAGGGAGGGAGGGAGGGAGGGAGGGATGCACGGCTATGTGGAATGAAGCCACGGTATTATCATGCAACAATGGTCGACTGGTCTCCTGATCCCATGGCACCGCCCATCACCATGACAGCAGCAGCTCCAACAACTTGATGCCGCGTGGAAGACAACACAAGAGAGATGCATATGGTCTCATTTGAAGACTGAGGATTTTATGGGAAGGGAGGGAGGGGCGACTGTGGGTGATGGAGATGGTTGGCAGAGGTTTTAATACTCAATGTCAGTTACTCCCTTAGTCGCTCGCTCATAAAGTATTTTAGCATTGCACTAAACCAATCTGTATATATGTACATGATTATAGATGTATATATATATATATATATATGTGTGTATGTATAACATTTTATGTATATATGTATTCATTTATGTGAATTTATGCATATATTTATGTATGTCTGTATATATATAATATATATATATACACATATTATATATATATTATATATATTACATATATATATATATATATATATATAGCACATTTAAGGAACGGCTCTCCTAATCAAAACAAATGGTCAATTGTTATTGTACCGGATAGCCTTGTTGTGTACCTGTCGTTTGTTCTGCTCTTGGGAAACCATCAGGTCATTGTTTACCTCTTGGCATAGTAGTTAAGGTATGGTTCCTCTGTTCACAACGTTCATAGAATAGAGACGGGGAGCTTTGCTTTTCGAGGAACTCAGATTCTCAAGGAATCTCGTCTTACGATTCCTTTCCGTCATTGGTATCGATCTACCTCCCAGAAGAAAACAAATGTTTGAAAAGCTTTGCTGGAGTCATACTCGGACACCAGCATGGCATAGACGAGTAGACGATTTTCACTGAGTACCGAATCCGAGTATTTGGATGCGCTATTTGATGGATTCGGGTACGAAACGAATAGTAGTTGCAACTCTGGCCCAGCGAGTACCATCTGCAGGCGAAGCTTATGATTTTCGACTTTCGTCACTTTCGCCGTTTTGCATAATGAAGAATTAGCAAAATAAATGTTGTGCCTGTAATAATTTTACCAATACGGCTCTAAATGTTAAAAATTTTTCTTACACCGCAACCCTAAGGAACCCGACCCATATACATTGTATATATTATTACCACAAAAATTCCCCTACAATGCATGTTTTACATCGAGGCTTACAGCTGTATTACGATGTTGTATGCTTCAGAATCATTTGCGCATGTCTAGTCTACGCACGACAGAGGAGCAATCGGTTTAATAAGCTTATATACTTAAACTTACTTATTGTCCGCTGCTGTGTACATATTTAGTCTTTATAGTGGATTTTGTCAATGACCATTTTACCTACCTTGATTCTGTTTTTGCTGACGTTTTTGATCGAGTTCTTTGGCTTTGCTATTAATAAAATGTCAGAACCGTCAAAACCTCTTTGCAGCTTCTGTTATGCTCTCATCAGTAGCTGTGTTTTCCCATTGCTATTGATCTTATGATGAAGAAATCCTCACAACTTTTACCCGATCCGTTTTACTGTACATTTCCCTTACATTTACCGTGTATGTGCATACATTGCAAGAACACAATACAATAATGATTTCATTTCTTACTTTACCTCTCCTGTAACCTCTCTTTCATCTTCCTTACTTCTTCTTCATTGCTTTACTTTCTGTTAATGATAATGAGTTTATTCTGCCAAAAGCAGGTCCACTGGATTTTATGCCACCTTTCATTACATTCCTCTTTCATTACATTACATGTGTACTCATGGATTCTTGTGGTTTCCTTGACTTATACTTTACCTTGCTGTGGCCATTATACGCTGAAGTGGACATATTATCTAAACGTTAAGTGGATATTGTGTTGTTAAGGACAAGAAGAGCATTGAATATGTTGAGAGACCAATCCCTTGAAGAATCCTTCAAAGCCAGTTTTTGCCAAGGTCCTCCCCAAAATCCTTTCGAAATCACTCATGATCAGCCTATCCTATGCAACACCTAAACTCTCCACTCTTAATAATTGGCTGATCATTGGCACATAGTGATATAGTACTGTTGACTGTTTTCTTTAAATAATTTAATCCGATGAAGTTAGTTTTTCATGGCTGAGAGGCAGTCTGTTGGCTTTGAACCAGTCTGCTAAACTATTTCACTTGGTGTTAATTGTGTCAATTAATTGGTTGAAACAATTTAAGAATAAACCACATTTGTATCGTCACCATATTTGACTGTAGCTCAAGTCACTGAAACCAAAATTCATACGTTAGCTTGCATGCTTGACCATAATATAGCAACCGAGATGTCAGTGGACAAAGAAAGCTGTGGAGATTTCTGATCCAAAATAACACCTAAAAGATAATGGAGCTCAAGTGGAAACGATGGAGATGGTTGAAGATGAAGGGACACTTCAGAGGTATACAGCCATGAGTATGAAGTGTTAACGACTTAACTTTCTTAGCCTCGGCTTATGGTGGAAGGCGGCAAGTCCTCCTCTCCTTCGCCGACCGTCTTCCCACCGACAGTGTAAGGTCAGGTCAACATATTCATTATTGTTGAGGTTGCCACGGCGATAATCTGAACCCACGACAGCCACCATGCAGACTATTGCGTCTACAGCATGCATTGTTGCCAAACTCCGCCACTGTTTGGACTTTAACAGTGCCAGTTCAAAAACTGGAGAAAGGAGGAGGGCGACACCAAATCATCTTCAATATGGAACGGTGTTGTTAAAAAATGAACAACACAGTTATCCAAGGCATGGCTCGTGCATGATAGCGTGAAAACTGGTGGCGTTGGGTGTATTCGATCAATCGAAGCAGATGGCTCATTGGGGCAGAAACTATAACACACTTCGGGAGGAGGTAGGAGGAGGGAGAAACCGGGGGTGGGTGGGACGTGGGAGCCACCTGGCGAGGGTCAGGATGTCGAGTATTTGAGAAGTCGTCGATCGATATGTCTGTTCTCAGAGGATCAGGTTTATCGTCGATTGCTTGCGACAAACGGAGCTGGAATGGAAATCAATTGCATTCTTATCCGTAGGAAAAATCTCCTCTTCTTCCGCTTCTTCTTCTTGGCAGCAGAAGTGGAAGTGGGAGGACTTACGTCATGTTGCTTATCTGTGTCATCTCTATAAGTCATATGGTTTAACCCTGCATGCCATGATTTTGCCATCTCTTCGTCATCTATTGTTGAAATAGATGACGAAGGGAGATGCCAACTCTCCCTTCTATGCGGCACTACGAAGTCTAACCCTGTTAAATAGACTGTCATCTAGGTTTCATGTTATCCTCGGATCATCTGGTTTCATCCACTCTCTTTTCAATCGTATTTTCATCATCTCTGACTCTCCTGAATCACTCAAGGGCATCATGTTGCCATGGTTACCTCCCCGATTGTCATAGTTTCCGAAATACCTTCTCGTTCTTTTCTTCTTCTTCTTCTTCTGCTGTTGCTTTGACATCTCGATTCTCAGCCTTTAATCTTGATGCTAATCCGCAAGCAGTCGATGCCTCTCAAAGACTATATGTATATATATAGGCACCGACAAGAATGATGATTCCTCAGATTTGATCAGACTTTTCCCAAATGTAATCAGTGTGAAGCAGACATAGGTGTAACCATTCGCCAAAGTAGGATTTCCTATATAAATATTCCGTATTGGTGGAATCATGCATCCTCTTCCTTGCCGTCTTGCTCATTCCTCCTCTTCCTCCTTAGTCGTCGTCTTCCTCCGCCTACTCCTCAATCCTCAGCCTTCCTCATCTTCCTACTCTATTTTAGTCCTCCACCTACTCCTCATTCCACCTCATTCTCCTTATTCCTCTGCTTCCATATCAGTCCTCTTTCATAATTGTCTTCCTCCTCCTAATCTTATTATTCCTCCTGCTTCTTCTCATCCTCTTCGTCCTCCTCCGTCGCTTTCCCTCTTCCTTGTTCCTTAATTTAAGATGTTATTGTCTCTAGTGGTCCATGAGATTCATTCGACCGCATCCTTTTTCCAAATGGCGTTGAATTAACGAGGGTGCGACCGACGCCTGTTCCGGGTAATTTCCGTTTCCTCGGATTTCCTGTCGCTCCTGTATCGTCTTGTTCGATGATTCGTCAGAGGTCAGGCCTTGATGCGCCATCGATTAATGCTGCGTCATTAGGCAGTGACGTCACTGACGTGTGATAACTATATAGTAATAATGATGATCATGATTCGTAATAGTAATATTTCTATTATTAGACCCCGAAGACATGACCTTACCCTCCAGACAACGATCTTGCTTATACCGTAGCTTACGTTGCGCATACGTCCTGTGGCTGTCGTCGTGGCGTGTTTCTTGTTAATTACCTGCCGCTTATCCGGCAATAAGTCGCCTTTGATTATTATTCAAAGAAAGGTCATTTATATAGGATTATTTAGTAAGTAGCTAAATAGGAATAACACGTAATCGAATATAGGCCTATTATATATATGTATATATATTTACATTATATATATATAATATACATTATTTTGATTTTTAATGTAATATATATATATATATATATATATATTAAATTTGTTTACGCCAAGATGTTTCTAATGACTATTGACTACTTTGCTCCACTTTTCTTTTTCTCATCCAATCAATTTGCGATCGTGTGTTACCAACGTTGACTTTTTCAGCGTCAGTGGACAGTGGGAGGGGCGTGTCTCTATATCTATTTATAGCCAACATAGGCGTATATTTTTCGTTTTGGTGCTCTCGTGCAATGGGCGTGGTCATGTTCTGATTGGTGGACCTTTGATTGAC
>OY365812.1:40838168-40963168 GCA_959347315.1 Bimastos eiseni | reverse complement strand
CAACTGCTGGTCAAAGTCGTTCAATGATGACTGGCGTGGTTTGGGCAGTTGAGAGAGTTGACCAAACATCACGTACAACCCACATGATGATGGCGACGACGATGATGATGATGATGACAAAACATTACTCGGACTGACTATACAAGGGGAGCAGTGAACTTGACAAATGACCAAGGACATTGAAGGTCATTTATTCGTATCCATCGCCCCCCAAATGGCTGGCGTCAGGAGCTGATGCTATGATGATGTATTATGTGGTATTGCATTGTATACAGCATTTTATTGCATATTATTGAGTTGCACAGGATGGCATATCGTTGAGTTATTAGAATAACTCTTCAGTTAATGTGTATATCCGGACGCTCAGCAATGACTGAAACAATGACTGAAGCAATGACTGAAGCAATGGCTGAAGCAATGGCTGAAGCAATGGCTGAAGCAATGACTGAAGCCATGACTGAAGCAATGACTGAAGCAATGACTGAAGCAATGACTGAAGCAATGACTGAAGCAATGGCTGAAGCAATGACTGAATCAATGGCTGAAGCAATAGCTGAAGCAATGGCTGAGGTGGACATGAGAGTATTTTCGATGAAGGTTTTCTTTTCAATTTCAGTTTAAAACCTGATCGGCTTATGTTCGATCGATTCGTGGTCTCTCATCTCATCCTATATTTTATGGTCATGTTTTTATCAGTCTACGACCCAGTTACCGACCGAGAGACACCAGACCGACAGACAGACAGACAGACAGACAGACAGACTTTGGAAGGCTAAGTTTCAGTAGATTCGTCAGTAGGTCGTATTCGGTTTCTCTGTTTCCGCTTATGTAAACACGGTTCTCCACTTTCCTTTTGATTATATCCGACTTGCAACTTTTGAACAAATATTCTATATAAAGTCGCTCAACGAATTATAAGCTTATCTTACCTAACCTAAGATGATCCAACCATCTCCCGTAAGCTATGATGATGATGATGATGATGATGATTGGATTGCGGCCGAAGTAACTAACGTCGTTCGTCTACTGGTTCGTCTGAATGGGAGGGGAGTGAGTGAGTGAGTGGTGATGGGGAGGGTGTAGAGGTGGGTCGTTCGTTGACTGCATGGGCGATATAGATCGGTTGTTTGTCGATATGTCTGATCAATCGATAAATGGAATCCATCTATTCGGTTCAAATTCCAAGCGTCTGGTTATGGGTGGCTGGAGAGAGAGAGAGAGAGAGAGAGAGAGAGAGAGAGAGAGAGAGAGAGAGAGAGAGAGAGAGAGAGAGAGAGAGAGAGAGAGAGAGAGAGAGAGAGAGAGAGAGAGAGAGAGAGAGAGAGAGAAGAGAGAGAGAGAGAGAGAGAGAGAGAGAGAGAGAGAGAGAGAGAGAGAGGAGAGAGAGAGAGAGAGAGAGGGACAGACAGTTGTACATACAGACAGACAGACAGAGGGACAGAGAGAGAGAGAGAGAAGTATGGATGGAGTGTATACAGAGTGAGTTGAATTAACTCTTACAGTGAACAAGAGAACTGTAACGGAAATATTTCCAATCAGCGATCGCGTTTACTGCAATGGGTTCGTCAAACTATTGGAATCCGACTACGTGGTCGATGGAGAACCGGATGGAGGAATGGATGGATGGATACATGGGAGGGTGTTTGAGGGAAGGATGGATGGATGGAGTTAGAGAGCGATGACCTTGCATAGGAATGACTGAATGAATGAACGAACGTCACGTGACTGAATGCATCAACCAAGACTTCCTTTCCTTATCTATTCGAACGTGATGACGCCTTCGTACGTCACGAGTCATCATCGATGACGTTCGAAACTTCTTCTGGCATGCACGTGATCGGTAAACATCGTTGTAATGATCCTTTCCGCCCCTTTTTCATCCACCATTTCATCCACCCCTTCTTCATCCACCCCCCTTCCCCCCCATTGACCATCTCATAAAACGGTGCTGCTACCCTGCACTCAGACTCCTTCGTTATCGAAATGTGTTTGTGCGCTGGGAGTTGTTATTCCTTTCACTTGTCAGGAAATTGAAACATCAGTCTTTGTTCATCCCTGGATGGGTGTCTAGCAGCAGTGAACACTCTAGTGTGGCCAGATCATTGATTTCTTCATTAGCCACGTCTGTGGTTTCGGCGTCTGATGCAAAAGGCTTCATCTGATGGTGTACCACTCCCGCCCGGTTATCGGACAAGGTCCAGGGGATTAATCCACTTAGACAGTGATGCAGCCAATTTTGCACGTATGGGCAGTTTGAGAAAGATTACTCTTTAGTTGAGAATTAGAGGTTTTTATTCCATATATGTAATCACTAATTAGGAACAGCATGTGGTTGGGTGTATGCAATGTTTGCAAGTGTATGTATGCAATTATAGCGGTATAGCACACTTAGTACTTAGAGCTCCAAAACTAACAAGCCTTATTTGCATTAGTCCATGCAAATGGCTGCAGTTAGTTATATGAAATGTCTGGAATGTGGGAAATTTGAAAGTTAAAATATCCAATTATCAAGATTTAAAGAAAATTTTGTGTTGAAGGTAGCAACGTTGACCTAGAAATTCACATCAGAACGTTCGGTAACAGTTTCATATACTGCCAGGACATTCCGTCCGTGAGCCTTTGTTGTAGCCGACAAGTCAGAAATTTGCGCTTCATAAATAATGGCCCTGCCACAGCCAATATGAAACTTTGGACCATAGCTGTGTTTATGGATGTTTCTCGTATTTCGAAGGCATATTTCGGTCCGTTGTGAAATTCTCTGACCCCTTAAACAGATTTTATATGGAAGTTACTTCGCCACTTTCTTTAGGAATCCTTGTGTCCTGTCACTTTTTGCCGAATGAAGAGTCACAGAAGTTTTTATCTCTCTCTTAACTCAGACACGAGACAAAAGAACGAAAGGGAAGTCTGCAGGGTTTGTGGGGGTTCAGAGCTACCCGTTGACCATCCGTGACCATCGTACCTTAGTGTCATTTTAATGATGAACCCAAAGAGACTTAGAAGGACGAATATTTCGAAGCCACACTTCACAAAGTCACTAATTAGTCTTCATCAGGATATTTAGTACAATACGGCATTTGATGACCGCCTTCGATTGGCTACAGCTAGGGTTTGCCTTGTAGCGCGGAGGGCATGGTGTCGAACTCCTCCTCCTCCTTCTTCTACTCCTCCTCCTCCTTCTTCTCAGTCTGCTTGTAGTAGCCTCGAACAAGTCCTTCATCCTCCACTCACAGTTACTCAGCGTCATCGATCGAAGTTTATTCATTATATTGTGATTAATAGAAATATCGGGTTTTTCCTCTTTTTTATTGTAATAACAGTAAAAAAGAGTAAAAACCGATGATGTTTAAAACCGGGGATCGAAGACTAATGTGGTCGAATCTTGTAAGGGTGCCACTCAACGCGTCAACATTGGAAAGAGAATAAATATTGATCACCCGCGTTTAGATAATGCAGCTTAGAACGAAGGCCTCGGTAGAGGGCAGGGCGCAGATTGCGGACATCCAGTACGTCCTTCTTCAATGCTACAAGTAGGCTCAGATGGATAGGATTGTCCTCAGATAGGATTGTCCTCAGATAGGATTGTCCTCAGATAGAACTGTCCTCAGATAGGATTGTCCTCAGATAGGATTGTCCTCAGATAGAACTGTCCTCCGTGTTTCTACCTATGTGTAATCTCTTCTGCTATGTTTAGATATAATTCTATTTCTGTTCTGTTCTGAATCTGTTCTTAATGGTCTGAGCGATGATATATGATATTGGTTTGTGCATTGGATCATCAATCGAGAAGTCTATGGTCTGGGTCTTTGAATAATGACCACATTGCTGATTGGAAGACGAGACTGCGAGGGATGGGGCTGACCACCCGCCATCGTATGCCGAGGCTAAGAAACTGAAGTGGTTAATTCTTCATACCAATGCGTGTCTGCCCGAGGACTTATGCTAAAATGTTATGTGATGGTTTTTGCATTGTCTTTCGTTGTCATGTTGGACTTACAGTGTTTTCATTTGAAGAACGAATATTTCGCTATCATAGCGTAGCAATGGCTCAGCTGACAAAAAACCGGATCCAACTGGTTTCTGTTATGTAGCGCTGGCGTCTTGAAAGCTGTCAGATGACCGTGACCTCATTAGCAGGACTAATTGTTTTTTCCGGTCTATGAGCTTTTAAGACCCTTATTAGCGGCGTTTCTTTGTGAAGAACAACAATAACGATTGTTATAATTTATGGTGTTTTGTAAAAAGACTTCAGTTCAAGTAATTGTCGACACTCTTGGACTTTGTTTGATTGTGGGGCTACATAGTCGTTAACCCATCGCATACCAAATTACCCACCATGCATGCCTCTTGTTTGACCAGCGATCATTATAATGCCTGACTTCTCCTAGCAAAGCTTTGACCATGAGACGTGCTGTTTGTTTTTTCCAGGCAGGTATAATGTCTGATGTTATCAGACCTTATTTTACAACTGTCTGAGCCACACTGTAGTGTCTGTTCTGACGCGGGTTTATCGAGAGATACTTCTTTATGGCCACTTCTTCGGCAGAAACAAATGCTCTACTTTTTATGTCTTTGCCCAATAAACGCAGCTCATGGGCATCCGTTCGTGAATGGGCGCTATATAAAGAGCGGAGTAACCTTCGAGTAGCAGCAAATTGCGGCCTTCGTTGTTGGGGTTGCTTGGAGTATCAAAGGAGGGTGGAGCTAAGTGGCTTCGCCGTCTCCTTCCCCTCCTGGGAGAAGGAGAGGGAAGGGAAACGCAAGGAGGATAAGGGTGGTGGTGCATGTAGTGGTGATAAATAGTTGGAGGAGGATGAATGGAAAGATCTGGTGATGGTGGTTATTATCCTCCGTAACCATCTTCGTGTATATCATCATTTCAACAATATGCACTCTTCTTTTCAACACAAATATCCGTCCTAGAGTCATAAGAATCTTTCCCCAGTCGCCCCTCTTACCAGCTTCTACCCTTCTTTAGCCACCACCTCCACACCACCAGACCGACGACCTTCACGATATCGCTTCTTGGATATCTCTTGTGGACATCATGCTGGCTTTACCCTTTCGACCACTGTCCCTCGTCCTCTTGTCCTCCTCACCATGTAAATCAAGACCCTAGAAAGCTCTGACATCTGCCTCGTGAAGAGCTCCGTATATTCTATGGTGAAACAGTAGCATCGACGCCATATTGGGTTTCCTTATAATGGATATCTCCTGTAGCAATTTTAAGGAAACCTAATATGACGTAGGTATTGTTGCTTGAGCTAACTTATCATTTATATATCGCATCTCTTCGACAGCACAAGACCATGCAGATCGAAGAGAATGGTGGTCTTCAATCGTGGGCGAAATCTGTAGAGGCATGGAATGTGGAAGAAGCTCTTATTGCAAAATGCATGGGACAAAAACAAGGACCAGACCACGTGACATTTTGGCCCATGTGTTGCCACAGTCACCGTCATCATCATCATCGTCGTCGTTGCTGCGGAGATCATTTGTATTGGCGTTGCTGGTTTTGTGACAACTGTGACACATTTTGATTTAAACTCGTAACATTGTCAAAATCCAAACTAGGCCCTTTTGACTGAGTTATGGCTGGCTGCCTAATTGCTCATTCTTCCCCTGCAACAAAAAACACCAGTGCCAATTTGCGGCAAAGAAAATGCCTTTTCCAGAACTATTGTTTGTTACTGTCTTAGGCGTAAACTTTCCATTCTTCATTTTGATGACATCTGGTCCTCCATTGAATAGCAAATGGTCGCAAAACTCGAGAGTTCTTCCAAACTCGGCGCGTCGCGTGAAAGCTCCTAAATTATTCGTGACATGGGGAGATTTGCCAGCTTTATTTACTATTGCTAAGGCTAATCAGTAGAATGGTGTACACAAGCATCTGAAACCTGTTGCAGTAGGAATGCAATTTTTTAAAGGCGCTATAGCATGTTCAATGTTGTGTTCATTTGCCATTAAACAGACGTACTATTTCGTGACGGACTGCTCAAGAAGAATCTATCTTGGTTGTTCCTTGCTGTCCTAGGTCAATGGGGTGTAAGGGGTTTTCTTCCTATTGCTCACTACACCCTCTGTCTCTTGCGGTCATTTTTTTATGTTACTCGATTTATTGTTTGATTGATTGATTGTATTCTGCTTAATAAAAATCGTTGGTACTGGTATTGGTAATCAAGCATTTATATAGCGCCCCTTCAAGATATCTATTCAGAGGCACTCTCTTTCAGCTAAGCATGAGTTTTGGTCTTAGCGACTTCGTTTTTGAAGAATTGCCTTTAGCATATGTAGACAGTTTAGAATTCTTTCCCAGCACAATGTATGATGGAGGCACAGCTGCGTTCATTAGGCACGCCAGTGTAGTATAAATGGAGAATCCTCTGCCGCAGTGGAGATGTTGGTTGTACTCTGCCAGTGCCAGTGCCAGTCCAAAGCCTAGATACAGGAGGAGGGCGACGCTAATGGTCCTTGTTGCCTCACAGTGTCGTTAAACTGCAACTACCACCGCAGTGGAAATGCATTCACAACCATTTCTCTAATAGGAAGTGCATCAGGCGACAGTAACTTAATTGATTAGACTCTGACGGTTTCAATCCGTGGGAAAATCTATGGCAGTCGAAACGCGCGTTTTCCCACCAACGGCTGTGAGATTCCAGTGCAATTACTATTCACTAGCAGTGCGTGTTGTTTTCGTGAAGGCTTTAAGAATCGGTGGACCACATTGCTCGTGACCTGTTGTTCCACAAATCGATCTCGTTGTCCCATTGGAAATGGACTGCTAATTAAAGTAAAGCGACGCGCAGCCGGACTCTCTCCCGCGCGATCATAAAAAACGAAACGTGTGGCGAAACTTGTTGTGTTCACTCTGAATAAAAGAGAAGAGACGTGATTTTTTCATCGACGACAGTCTCTCGCTTATTGCTTTCCTAATGTACTCCACTTTTCTGCCTCCTCTAAGTATTGTATATATATATATATATATATATATATATATATATATGTGTGTGTGTGTGTGTGTGTGTGTTGCGCATACATGTCCTTCATTTCCTCAGAGTCGTCTATCGGTTGGTGCCTTGTGCAGTTTGAAGAAGGTGCTATATAAATACGATTGAATTTGGTTTCATCTTGTCGTGGTATTCCGTCCTCCTCCGTCTGTCTCTGTATTTGTGTCGTTGGCTTGTGTCTTGCTTTCTTTCTCCACGTCCCTCTACCTGTCCTTCTGTCTGTAGGCTTGAATTTAATGCGGGTGTGTTTTTTGCTTGTGTTTGTGTGTGTCCGTTTGTGTGTTTGTCTGTGTTCCTGCCTGGTCTTCTTGTTATGGCAGAGTGGAATTGTTGATTTCTTTCAGGGGCTAATTTGTGCAAAGCATATTCGTTAGACGACAATGCTTACATTGTTCGTCGCGTTGTATGCGCCAACGGCTAATTAGTCGCTCTGCGTCGGCGTAATATAAATTCTCGGAACCAGACTTAATTGGTAAAGTTCCTGTTCCTCTTTCATCCGGTCCCAGTTAACTTTCCAAAAGCAATTTCGTGATTGATGGGCAAAAAAATGGGTTAGAGAATGATAACTGGTAAGGGGAGGTATGGTATGGAAAGTTTTGTCATTAGGACAGGTAAGGTTAGGTAAGTTGGGAATGGTATGGTAAGTGAAGATAATGCCACTTTTATCTTATATTATTCTAGCATTTCTTAACAGTTGTGTTATTCAAGATTTGTGAAGAAGAATTTCTTGTTTTCTCCAGGGTTTGATGTTTATTTCTCTGGAGGGGAGACAACGAGGGAGTATGATGTTGCCCAGATAGCAGGAGACAACAGAAGCAGTTGGGAGAGTGTGAGGGATTTGGAGCAACTGCTTCAAATACAAAATTGCAACAGACAACCAAAGAACCACAACCGCTTCTGAGATGAGCAACTGCAGAGACAACCGTTGCCAATATACATGAAAGCGGGCAATAGCACAAACACGTTTAATACTAGCAGCGAATTATAGACAACTACTACAACCTCCAAGACAACCGTTGTGTAAAGAAGAAACGAACAACGGCTTGTTTTGGACTCTGGTGACTCGGATTGTTGTTTCGGTTTCTGATGGCCATCACTTGTTTGCGTTGCTGCTTCTGTACCACCTGTAAACTGGAGCTGGTTTTACCACTTATGCTGGTGATGATGTCATTCCAATGTGCTGCTTCAACTTCGAAATGCCTACTGGATAACCCAGGTAACTTACTGTTTTTGGTCTTATCTCTTCTTGCCTAGCCTTACCATACCTGACCTTACATTTGCGCTATGGCTTGTAAATATTAAAGAGGCGCTGTATGAATTCTCGGAATTAATTAATTACCATAGTTCATCTTACATTATACCTTGCTTTATTTTTTTAGTGTATATATTTATGGATGTGAATTAATAGAACTTAAAAGGCCTACAACAATTGTTTGAAGCAGAGGTAAAGAACGGAATTGGAAAAAAATGGCACACATTGAGTGAAAGTTTTGTGGTTGTATGTCAATTTACCCGTACGCGTGTACCTCTTTGTCTGTGTGCGTAGGTGTATGTCCACCTCTATGTATGTGAGAGTTTGTATGTCAATCATCTTGTCCAGCCACCTGTCAATCACATGCGCTAGCCCATGGCCTCAACCAATAGACTCCGTCCTAGGCTCTTCGTGCATTTGCTCCATTTCCTTAGTGGGCGTGGTTTGCGTCAGGGACATCTCTTTATTCGCTATTTATGCATTTGCATTTGTACCTATTTGTATGTATATGTATCAGAGGCGGCGATCTCGTTTGACAGATGGAGGGGTAACCCAATGAGATGGGTAGAAAATGTGTGGGGGAAATGTATAACGTGTCCCCTCTGTAAAAGGTGGGGGGGGGACTTGTCCCCCTCCACCCCCCGGAATCGCCGCCCTTGCTATGTATGTACGATTGTACGTGTTTCTTTGTGTGTGTGTGTGTTTGAGTGTGAGTGTGTAGGCATTTATGTATTATAGCCAATGACAATAGCCATAACCAAAAGTAACCAATATGTATGTATGTGTGTATGTATGTGTGTATGTATGTGTGTATGTATGTGTGTATGTATGCTTGAATGATTGTTTGTCGTCCGAATTCGAGGTCTGCGCGGGACTTTAATGTTGGCCTTGTTGGTTTTGCATTTAGATGGAAATTGCATTAACGGTTCCGTAGGCAAACACGACATGGAAGGGGATTGAAGGAGGAGAAGGGGATGGGGATAGTAGGTTGAGTTGGACTCGGTGGCAAACACAGCATGGGTGGGATTGGAGGGAGGAGGTGGTGGGGGACAGTGGGCTGAGTTGGACCGGGTGGCGTCAATTGCCTAGCTAATCGAATCGAACATGGAAAATAGGAAACCGACGTCGTTAAGGGAGGGGGAGAATATCTCAATTTCCGGATTGATCAGAGGACACGCCCACAGCGAAAGACTCTTGGTGACAGAACAAAAGGGAAGCAATGTGTGGGCGGACAAGGCAAGGCATGGAAAAGGCACGGTAAGATGGAAGGAGATAGGGCAAGCGATTAGATTCCGTCTGATATGCTCAAGGAAGGCAATTCGCAGCAAATAAGGGAATGTAAGTTATGGAATGGGAAATGAAGGTATTGCAAGATAGAACATGTATATACATGGTAGAGTAAGATAAGAGAAGGCTAGAAAATGTGAAATTGCAGAGGGCGAGGCATAGTGCGAATAGAAGGGTTGGCAAGATGGGGTCCTCGCCACTCTTACGGACTGTATACATGTTATAGAGTTGTTTAAGTTTTTATGGGTTTGTCCCAAATCGCTGTGGGCATTATTTCGTAGAACTCGTCTCTAGGGAATGCTACGGATTTCCGCTAGAAAGACGCTAACCGGGTCGTGACAAAAGACCGCAGGCGACTTCTCTATGACACGGAATTCTGCAATGCAACGTCTTTCGTGACTGTTTTATGACCGCTCTGCATAGATATTGTTTATGGGTATTTAGCGTATTGCTGCGTTTCAATACGTTTAGCCGTATGAGTGTTGGACGTTGTTGTTATTGTGCAGTTATTAAGTGCTACTCGTCTGTTGACTTCACGAGCATCAAGCGATGATGCTTAGCAGTTTTGAGTGAATGCTCAATGTCCCTATATTCAGTTACTGTCTCAGAGGCTCGAGCTCTTTTACTCTCTGCACTACAACCAATCGGGGACACTTGATTTTGTCTGTGTGATATATACGGCTCCCTTATATGCCTCTTCTGATTGAAGTTTTAGAAGAAGCGAAAATGTCCTAAGAGTACTAATTTCAGTGATTAAAAAATCATTAGCGTCGCCCTCCTACTTTATCGAGGCTTGGGACTGGCACTGTCAGATTGCGAGCAGTGCAGGAGTTCTCGAATGTGACCTGACATGATTCAAGTATACCCTATAGGGTGCTAGAATTGTTTTGTGGAGGTATCGCATTCACATCAAACGTCGTCTTTGTCGTTGTTTACTTCGACTGCGCTCGCATTTCGTCTTTTTTATGTTATTCAAATGTCATCATTTCTACTCAATCTATTCTCGTTTTCCGTTCAGTTATTTTCAAAAGATTCGCGTGACGTTTTGTCGTTTAGGCTGCAATCGATGCTGCCCCCTATCGACTGAAATGACTCTCAATTACATTCAATCTTTTTCGCTTGTCGTAACGCATGCATCTTGATCGTTAAGACAAGTAAACGTAGGGCTCAGTCCTTTCACTTCGCGTTGTTGTGTGTTAGAGTTGAAGGGTCACTTCCGTTTAGGGAGTGACTCTCTGCTTCCGTTCACTGTTTAAAATGGTTATTCCAGGTCTTTGTCAGTGAAGATCATCCCTTTCTTTACCTTACACTATATCTCTTTCATACTCGTCTAATTTATTCTAATTAGCTTATGCAGACCACACTGAGCCAATGAACAGCAAACTTGTAATCAAAGATTGAATAACTTTGTCATAGGGACAAAAATAGTGTGTTGTCGTCAGTTGACATTGTCCTTAGGGTGTTGTTTGAATTTCTGACCTCATTTGACTTGTTTTGATTTTAACGGAAGTTGCTATTTCTGGCCCATTCTGCTATGCTTCGTTAGTTTTAAAATTCGATGTTGGAATCAACAACAGCAACAACAATCATCTGCATAGTTTTACATCCTATTTCCTGCATAGAGCAGTTCTACTCCAGAAATTGTGGTCAGGTGACCAGAGCCCTGTATCGAGCTTACATTAATGTATTTGTAGGAGAAAATATTACTCCTCAAAACCCTTGTGCCTTGCATTCAATTAAGCAGTACACCAATGTCCCAGTCGTAACATCATCGAGTTTAGACATACGTGGGACTAACCTTGCGGCAAGGCCTCTAATGCACGACAGTGTTGAAAGCCTTCTGAAAATCTAAATACATCAATGGAGAGGGCAAGAGAATTTATGCTCTTCCCCAATAATTAAATGGACGGGGACTTCGTGATCAACTGTTGTTATTAATCTGATGGTTTGTTACCGGGTGGTACAATACAAATCAAAGTTAAAAGCCGCTGATGAAGATTGAGACTATTAGTATTTTGTTATCTTGACAAGGGATATCCTCTAGTCCCTTCCCTTAGTCGATGATGCAGTTGGGAACAAAGTCGGTGAGGACTGCTCACACATCATCATCGTCGTCGTCATCATCGTTATCTGCAGCAAAGTATGAATGATCCCAAGAGAATAAAAAATATAAACTCGAGCAAAAGCACTCCTGAAACAACTGTTATTGCTATTATTAACTGACAAATTCTATGTCCACCTATGTTCAATGTACACAGCATCAGCCAATTGCGTTTCTACGTCTGTTCGAAGTAAGTGGGGCTAACAACAGTGTCTGTTAATAATAGACATAGGCGATGTTTTCATCCGTCTATAACATAGATGCAGGTGCAGTGATAGGAAGATAGGAGACTCTATACTCTATAGTCTATACACGTGGCGAGACGATCAGTTTATGGAGCACACTGCTCATTAGTGACCAGCTCAAAATATAGCCATTGCTTACGAGTTGGTTGCCGTGTAACTTAGTGCTCCTATTGAGGGGAGGAAAGGGGAAATAGGAGTTGAGGAAAGGGGAGATAAGAGTTGAGTAAACTGGGGAGAAGTTGAGCAACGAGATGGGGTATGGATGATGAGTAAGGCGAGATGGTTATCGTTGGGTGGATTATAGGCCATAACCGAGTAGACAATTTCCACCGGGTACCAATTCCGAGTATTTGGATGAACTATTTGCCGGATCCGGGTACGAACCGAATATTAGGAGCAAATCTGGCCAGCGAGTAGTGGCCTTGAAAATTTGGTACGCAATAGTGGAAATACGCATGTTCCGCACATGATGTTCATTTAAAGCATATTGAAAGATGTAAAAAAATGATCTTTTATCTTTTTTTTGGTTCGCAACTGCGTATTTTGCCTCCATGCAGCGCACCACTACCAGCGAGTACCATCCGTAGGCAAAGCGTAGTTAACCTGCCACGTGCACAGCTACAGAGAACTATCTATAGTCAATGCAGAGTCTATAGCAATATCCTACAGATAGCGTATTGTCGCACTCTAGGCTAAAACAATATATTTATTATTTGATAACTTTATTTGTGAAAAAACTGTAAAACCTTGTTATAAAATTTTAAATATGAAGGTGTCAATGACGTCTTTACTCTCTAATGTTCACCGGAAAGTGCGTGGAGCCAATTCAGGCGGGAAGATTACTGATTTGCTTGCCACGTGGGAATGCAACCAAAAGAAATTAAAATGTATAAATAAACATCATTTTTCTAAAGAAAATTCAATGGAATGTTAAATTCTTGTTTAATTAATCAATAACTTAGGAGTAAGTCTGCTAAATTTATTTGATAAAAAGATATTATTTTATCAAAAAAATTATTTTTTCGAAAAAGTTATTTTTAGCTATTTGCGGGTGTAATATTTGCCGAGGCGAATACTTCCGAATAGTCCAATATTCGGCCGAGGCAATGTCCGAGGCGATTTCGGTTATGCCCTAGTGGATTAGTATAATATATAATATGCTGATGAAAAGACTTGTCTATGAGTTAGATTGGCCGACTTAACATTTCAGTCCTGTGATTTTGTAAAATTCGTGACAGGCGTTATGAGTGGGGAGGGGGGCTGGATATGGGAGGAGGTCGACGAGTTATCTTGACCTTCTGCTTGGGTTAATTGCGATGTGCCAGAAGATTTCCATGTCCCTGATGGAATTCGACGGATGCTTATTATAAAGGGCGGGTAAGCTGAGATCCGTTCTGGAGGCGAGGAGGGATCCGTTGATCTGTTGAGACCGTCTATAGTCGACTGATAGGTCTCATTTGTGATTCTCTCGTTAGGTGGCGCAGGTCATAAGAGAACCACTTCCATTTCAATGATCATGAAAAGCTATCCGATGATTAGACTGGAAGAGGAGGTCCCAAAGGAGACACGAATCATAATATGACCTCTGCAGCTTGTCCTATCACTTAAAGGTCACCCCTTCCTTCATTGGCACCACATTCAATTGAAATACATCTTCATTATGCCAGTTCAGCTTCAGTTACCTTGTAATACATTGCCACTCATGCATGCATTATATGATGCATTATATGATGCATTATATGATGCATTATATGATGCATTATATGATGCATTATATGATGCATTATATGATGCATTATATGATGTTATTCATCCCACATACGCCTACCTTCTATGGCTCAGTCTATAACTTTTGCCACTGTGGTTTTTGCCACTCCAGCTGGAATTGGCTACCTGCCTCAATCCCTTGGAACCAACTATTCTTCCTTAAACCCTCATCAGTTCTTCCGTTAGCACCTGAAAACCACCATCAGTGACGACACAGGCCTGTGTTGGGAGCTCCTCTGATTTAAAGTGGCGCTATATAAATATTTGATTATGATTATTATGTTTATGAGTGTAATAGTATAGAAATGTCTGCGTGCAAGTGTGCCTGTATGTATGTATGTATGTATGTATGTATGTATGCGTGTGTGTGTGTTTATATTATAGTTATGTATGAAGATGCTTAACATAGATCTATGAATCTTTTAAATACCTCATAATAAAGATGTTAACTTGTTGAAAATTCTAACAATGTCCTTGGATTGAGAGTGACCAGTCCTGACGATTATTCTGCAAGTGACCATCGCCCTTAACCTCTTCTTACCATACCTGTGTCTTTATTTTCGTCACCAGATGTCACGCCAAGGCGTCACTTCTACTACAACAGCACAAGTCTACCAATCACGATCGAAACGAGCAACCGACCGTCGCACCAGCTCGCGAGCAGAGTGCTGAGGATACTGCTCGAGGAGGTGCTTGGCTATTCAAAGGTCAAACTGCTCAGTGGTTACAACAGCATGGATACTCAAGAAATACTCAGTCGATTGTCAGGGTATGTTATCGATCATGATCGTGATTGTGATCTAGAAAAAAGGTGATCATAATCATCATCATCATCATCATTATCATCATTTTCATCATCATATTCAACGCTGTCATCGTCGTCATCATCCTAATTATCATCATCATTCCATCGTCACAATCACCAGGTTTTTTATTTAAAAAATTTTTGACGTTGTCGCTGCTCATTCCAAAATCGCCACTGCTGTTGTCATGACAACTACGGCCTCAGTACCTGTGTTCATCTTCATTAATTGTCTTGTCAATGTGGTCGGTCATCACCAGAGGAGGAGGAGGATTAGGAAGAGGAGGAAGACGAGCAAGAGGAAGAGCAGTAGAAGGAAGTGGAGGAAGAAGAAGAAGAAGAAGAGGAGGAGGAGGAGGAGGATGCTCTCAGCAGAGGACAAAATTATTTATTAATATTAGGTTAATTTGTCTAATTTCCGTTGATTCGGTCTGTCACCTGCGCTTTGCCTTCAAGACCGCATTGGCTTCAGGTGATTCTAGGTGGTGTTATGGTCAATCAAGAGATCTGGGTTAAAATTCATTCCAGGGAGTATTTTTTCTTAGATTTCTAGTCCACTACCCCTCTCTCTGGGGGCCATCTCAGCTGTGATGATGAGTACATCGACCGTACACTGTTGGTGGGAAGATGAGAGACGGAAGGTGTCTCCTTCTTGCTTTTCTTTCTCATACCCATCCCAATTGTTTTCTTATTCTCGTTCTTGTTCTTTCCAGGAACAATTCCAGGATTCCGGAGACGATGGTCAACCTGGAGATCTGGGTTAGGTCAGGGTTCAACCTCGAGGCTCTGGTCAGTCACAGCAACCTGGTCAATGCAGGTCCACTCGGGCCATCTGGAAGGTCAGTTCTAGGCACTGTTGACCATTAGTTTTTATTTTGAAACATTCTATGATGTTACTGAAAGGATCACCCGTTTATCTGTTCCATTAGGTCAAGGGATCATATGTGATCTGTTCCATTAGGTCAAGAGATCATATGTGATCTGTCCCATTAGGTCAATGGATCATATGTTATGTTAGTTGGGTCAAGGATCGTTTATAATCGTGTTTGAGCCGGTAGGTAGGTAGTCGATGTGTGAGCAACTTTAGAATTTTAGTTCTTCTCTATGCTGTAAAAATTTATATGCGCTTATCAGACTGACTGAATGACTAATTGAATGAGTGACTGAATGAATGAGTGACTGAATGAATGATTGAATGAATGATTGAATGAATGAACGACTGATGAACTCATTGATGGTCTTGTTGCCTCTTCTTCTATTGATTAATTGATTGATTTTCCTCACAAACATTTCCAGGTTTGGATGGTTCATGCCAAAGGACTTGGTCGATGATTGCTGGAATATATCTCGCTCAGCCATTGATCACTGGAAGGCGCTTCGCCTGCCCAGCGTGTCATCGCTCTTCTCCCTTAGTAACCAGGCGCAGCGACTCGCCAATCTCACCGCTCGCGTTGCCAATACTCACGGCCAAAATTCCGCCCCCTGCGACGGTGACCGTGGTGATGGTTGCCGTGGAGGCGTCTATTATCCGCCGGGGAGTAGGTGTCGTCATGGCAACGACACCTGTGCCATTCTGGTGTCTTCATATCCAGGTAGCTTGAAGGCAGATGATGGTCAATTCCTTTGTGATATGTGGTAATTTAATGCTCGAAAACTCTTTATATAGTTTCTGCATTCTCTGAACTGCTGCATGACCCTCATATCAACCATTTCTCATTAGTGTATTAATTCTGTTTGAATTGTTTCTTTATATAATATGCATATATAATATTTATAGGCATTATGTACAATAGTGGTCTTATACATTCATGTATATAGATGTATATATATATATATATATATATATATATATATATATATATATATATATATATGTGTGTGTGCATGTGTTTTGTATATTTGTATATTACATATATATTTGACAATTATTAATTAATTACTATAAGTATAATAAATGGCCTGTGGTGATAATATTATTCTCTCTTTTTCATGTTTTTTTTCCATTGGCAAATGTTGATGTAATAGGACAAACAGAGACTCTTCCTGCAAATGTTACTATTTTAGCATTGACTTCTTGGGGGGAATAGTAAAGCTAAATGATGTTAGTGTCGACAATTCTTTCTTTCAGATCTTTGCAGCAATCGTCCCAACATTAGTGTGAGTTGTTGCTATAGTGTTGGGTAATGCTGATGGAAACCATGCTTGTAGATCTCGAAGGCAGTCTCCTGGAGCAACAAGTTATGAACCTTGACATGAACGTAGGCATTGCTTGGCTGGGCGACCGTCTTAACTCCTTTGTTGAACACCAGGTGTCGCGAGAGACCCCCGTCCTCTTCTTCAACTGGATTCCCAACGACCTGACGGCCACGGGCGGCTACACCCGAGTCCTCTTCCCCATGTGCCAGACGACCCACAGACCCCCCATCGACTGCGACTTTGAGGTGCATCAGCTGACGAAGATGGTGTGGACAAAGATCAAGTCACACACCCCAGAGGCATACCACCTGATCTCACGAATGGAACTGGGTCAAGACGAGGTCAACGACCTCTTGGTCGATTACCGGAGGTTGCAGGGGTCTTCGTCGGAGCATGACCTCGAGAGGGCGGCCTGTGAGTGGGTGAGGGCCAACAAACGACGCTGGAAAACGTGGGTTCCGGAGAACCTCTCGAGCAAGACGCTCATCTATCTTGGAGGAATGTTTCCAATCACAGGACCTCACTGGAGAGAGCCAGGAATCGTTCCAGGTCTTACCTTACTTTCCTTTACAGTTATTTTATGTTACCTTTATTATTCTGCAGTTTTTAGATATGATAGGATTATCTGTGAATGTCACAAAATAGAGAAGACAGTGAGTGAAGCCAGACAGAAATACCCGTAATTTTATCTTAATAAAAGGACGAGTGACAGCAAACATAATCAACAATAAGAGCTTAGGTTAGAAACGTTATAATGATGCTTCATTTAGAGAAATAAGTGTTTTGAAGACCAGTTTGATGGTCTCTTGGTTTTATCGTGATCTTATATTTAATCTTTTTTGACCATCCCAGGTGCAATGATGGCCGTTGATTATATAAATGGTGATGCTAGCATCCTGCCTGACCATGAACTCGTCCTACTCATTCAAGACACGCAGTGTAAGGTTGACCTCGCGATGACCCAATTCCTCCAGTACGTCATCAACAAGACTCACCCAATCGCTGGCATTGTCGGTAGGTAACAAATTCACAGTCTCAGAACTTTATGTAAAAATTTCACATCGCTAGAACCATTCACATTTGCATATTTTATTCCGATTATTATTGTCTTTGATTTTAGATTTTTATGCATGATGTTATGTATGTGTATATATATATATATATATATATATATTATGTATGTGTATATATATATATATATATATATATATTATGTATGTGTATATATATATATATATATATTATGTATGTGTATATATATATATATATATATATAGTATAAATTGTGTGTTGTAGGACCGGCGTGTGCAGAGACTGTTGAGCCAATCGCTGGTGTTTCCAAGCACTTCAATACGATCGTCATTAGTTACCATGCGGAGGCTTTCCAGCTCACCAATCGCATCCAGTTTCCATTCTTCTTCCGCATGCGGCCTCACATCCTTCAGAACGGGTTGGTATTCCATCTTCTCATCTGTCCATTTCCGAACCTTTCCAGATCATCGTTTAAGTGGATGTCACGGTAGGGATTGTCACAAGGGTTTGTCGTGAAAGGGTTTGTCATGAGAGATATAGCATCCAAAAAGTTATGAACGGATGATTTAAAAAGCCACAAAGTCATTTCTGGGTCTGTGTTTGTCTGTCTACACTGATACAGTGCTTCTACACTATTCAGACGACTTGAAATTTGTCCAATGATACAGCTTCATAATGTCACCCTTGCATCATACGATATACTATTGCATCGCAGATCGCATTGTTACAAGTGAGGCGTCATTTCCAGAGGTGTTTTGTTGTCTGTTTTGTTTTGTAGCATTGTCTATGTGGAGTTACTTCGTCACTGGGGCTGGGAACAGGTGGCGCTGCTCGCAGAGGACGGTCAGGGGTATCCCGAGTACCATGCCTTCCTCAAGGACCTCTTCCTATCCAAATCCATCCAGGTCGTCTATGACCGAAAGATACCACGCCAGTCCAAGGTCGAAGATGCTGCAAAGGTCAGTCAGTACTAACGGATGAATGTGCTTGTAAAAGGATTTCGATTTTTTGCTCTTGAGATCCTTAAGTTCAATGTAATTCAAAAGTGAATGAGGTCCTTAAGTTCAAAGTAATTCCGAAGTAAATGAGGTTCTTAAGTTCAAAGTAATTCCAAAGTGAATATGGTATTTGTATTGAGTTAAAGGGTTAATAGTACTTTCAAACTCGACTTAATGTCGAATTTCCAAGTTGAGAGTAGTTTCAAAAGTGACTAAAATTCGTTGTAACGTGTCCAGAGTATTTCCAATGCAAATCCTTAAGTTTTGAGTGGCAAATGATATCCTTTTAACTGTGCTTCATCGGAATTTGTGTCCTGATATAAAGTGTGTTTTAACGAGGTTTTATTCTTTCCAGTATGTTGATGAGCTGAAAAAGAAGGATGTTCGAATTATCATTCTGACGTCATTTGAACAAGCAGCTGGAGCCGTCATCTGCGAAGCGTATCGTAAGGTAACTGAACATAATGTAATATAATCGGACATTTATATAGGGACTCATCAATCTTCCATCTATCTTTCCAAATGGTTGATTCATTTTTGATTGCTTAGTTGATTGAGTGATATATTGTTATATGAATGGCTTGAAAGATATTATTACTCATTTATATAAATGGCTTTTTCTAGTTATTCAGAATGGTTGTGTTTATGTAGAGCCAATCACAACTGATAGCATTTGTATAGCTCTTGTAAAACCCAATCGATTCGCAGTACTAATGGTTTTGAATGGTTTTACAGGGTTTAACGGCTGCCGATGGTTATGTCTGGTTCGTACCATCCTGGTTTACGCATAACTGGTGGTTGAACAGCTACTACAAGATTCCATGCAGTGCGGAAGAGATGAAGGTCGCAGTTCAGGGTCACTTCTACCTCGACACAGCCTACCTGGGTCACCAAAACACACACATCGTCGGAAACTTTACCGTGCGACAGTGGCAGATGGAATATCAGCAACGAATGAGCATGCTGGTTAGACCAAATGATTGCATTTATGTAGGGAGCAGCAGTTTGGTATTGGTCGATAGGCAGAAAACGGAAAAGCTAGTTCACAAAGAACAGGTCTTAATAGAGGTATTACCATGCAAAGATAATCAGATGACCTCATCTATGATTATAATAATAATGATAATCATAGTAATAATAATTATTATAATTATTTTTATTATAATAATAGTAAGAATAATAATGATCATAAGAATAAATAGTAATTGTGATAATTGTAATAATACAGGTAATAATAATTATAATAATTATAATAGTAATAATAATAATGGTAATAATAATAAACATTATTGTGATGGTGGTAGTGATGATGATGATGATGGTGGTGGTGATGATGATGATGATGATGATGATGATGATGATGACGACGATGATGATGATGATGATGATGACGATGATGATGGTGAATGTGTTTAACGTTGTAGCGTAAATCGAGCAGTGGTTATGCGAGCTATGCTTACGACACAGTGCTCGTCTTTGCTCTCGGTCTGAATGCACTCCTAAAGGAGGATCCGTCCTCTCTCGAATCTCTACACACAGACAAAACCGTCGAGTAAGTAACCGTCGTAAACAAACATTTATATAGCTCCAGTCGAAAGCAAAACAAATCAAGTGTTATTCGGAATTAGACATTTGGAAAAATTCGATTCTCAATTTGAAATTTTATCTCCTGGAAATAATTATGATGATCATGTATAGATGTTTTAAGGGCACTCCTGTAATAACTTGTCATCATTCGTCAATTTGTAATCATACTGCAGCCTGTCAGTTTTAAATTAAAAGAAATTTATTATTATTATTATTATTATTATAATCATTGTTATTATTTTGATCATGGTAATAATTAATTATCATAATATTCTTACTCATGTCATAGTATCTAGGAGCCTGAGGAATTATTTATGCCTCCAGGTAAAATAATAAAAAATTGTTAAGTGATAATAAAGCAAGTAAGACTGATCAACTGCATCTCTTTGTCTCTTTTTTCAGGCGTTTTATGTACTACCTCAATCACACGCATTTCTCTGGAGCGTCCGGTCCGGTCCAGTTTGTTGGCGCTGACCGCACTGGCATCATCAACATCTACCAACAGACCAGCAACTCGTCCAGTCTCGTCGGTCAGTTCGTGCTGGACAATGGCAACCGGACTGATCGACTGCGCGTCAACAATACAAAGGTCGTCTGGTTCACTCGCGATGGACGACAGCCGACCGATGGTCATCTGCGTAAGTGGTCATGCGGTCAGCGTGGTAGGGGGTCAGGCGAGAGGTCACGGATTCAGACCCCAACCCCTCCAGAAATGCGCTTTTAGATTGCTGTTTCATCTGCACCCCTCCTAGTCAACTGAGCTGAGTGTTGAGTATGCTGTTGGTGGGAAGATGAACCACCCTCCCTCCCTCATATGCAAGGGAGAGGATTGGCCATCATCTCTCATATGCTCAAGTCCCTAATGCTTCTGGGGCTGCTCTTTTCAACTCTTCTTTCAGTGTTGATGATGATTATGGGAGGGGTGATAGCTGAATGGCTTTACTGGAAGACTTTATGAGCGGTCGATTCCTGCCACCCTCGCAAAAGTCGACTCCTTTCATTGGGAGTTGTTAAGGTGTGCGGTATTACTTTATGAGCGCCTTGCATGGTTGGCATACAGTTATATTCTACTCCAGTAATAACTCCTGATCATCTGTTTATACTCTGGCCTGTATTCAGCTTGTGTTGATGACTATGAAGGTGATGATGATGTTAGCGATGATGATGACGATGAGGACGACGATGATGATGCTGTTTGTTTACAGTTCCAAAGAAATGTAGCATTGAAGGCTTTCGACTTCTGCTTGGTGTTGAGTGTGACTCTGCGATCGTCATTGCCAACGTCATTGGAATCAGTATCTTCGTCTTCATCATGCTCATCTGTCTCGTGGCACTCAAGAAGTGGTATGTCCAGTAAAGAAGTGGCATGTTCTATAAAGAAGTGTTACGTTCAGTAAAGAAGTGGCATATTCTATAAAGAAGTGGTATGTTCTATAAATAAGTGGTATGTTCAGTAAAGAAGTGGTATGTTCAGTAAAGAAGTGGTATGTTCAGTAAAGAAGTGGCATGTTCAGTAAATAAGTGGTATATTAAGTAAAGAAGTGGTATGTTCAGTAAAGAAGTGGCATGTTCAGTAAAGAAGTGGTATGTTCAGTAAAGAAATGGTATGTTCAGTAAAGAAGTGGCATGTTCCATAAAGAAGTGGTATGTTCAGTAAAGAACTGGCATGTTCTATAAAGAAGTGGTATTCCCAATTCCTCAGATGTGGAGGATTAACCTGAGGCGTGTGTGTTGCTTGTAGGTATGATCATCAGGTGGATAAGATGAAGCAAAAGATGGATCCATACCACCTACTGGAAAAGCTTGACCGGTGGCAGGTGCCGCGAGACAAGGTCGTCCTCAACCGGAAGATTGGAGAAGGAACCTCTGGAACGGTGTACGGAGGAGAGGCAAACATCAATGGATCGTGGGTAGCTGTTGCGGTTAAGACTCTCAAGACAGGAGCCTCGCTTGAGGAAAAGGTTTGCTAATCTCCTCATGTCTAGTCTTTGGATTCCTATTGCATGGTTATCATGAGGCATAAGGGCCTCCAGTCGATGGTCAATTCAAATTGGAAAGTTGTCAAAATTCAACAGCATAGCCTAATGATCTTTACATTACTTTGTATTGTGTAACTTTGTTGTGTTGTTTCAGTTGGACTTTCTCAGTGAGGCTGAGATGATGAAGGAGTTCGATCATCGAAACATCGTCAAACTTCTCGGAGTCTGTACGGCTGGTGATCCGATCTACATGATCATGGAATTCATGCTCCATGGCAAGACAATTCTCATCAAAGATAATAATAAAATAATAATTAATTGAATCATTAATGATCCCAGGTCTTCATAACTAGCAGGACAATGTGTTAAACATGCAGATCATTAGAGTTGCCCTCCTCGTTTCTCGTGGCTTGGGACTAGCATCACATACAGAAATGGCAATGTCGCTGTTGATCCTCGATTTCTATTGGTCGATATTTAACAGGTGACCTGAAGACGTTCCTCTTGGCTCGGCGCCAAATGGTTGGCCAGACGACATCAGAGGCAGAAGACGTCAGTTCACGTGGTCTAACAAAGATGGCACTCAACGTTGCAAATGGACTCAAGTATCTATCGAGTCTCAACTACGTCCACAGGTTTGTACAGCCATAGCTCGAGCAGACACCTGTTTCTATTTTCAACATCGATCGTTTTGAATTGTTCTCTTTAGCTATTTTTGACAGGGTTCTCAGCTTTGTTGCAAGACCTTTTCCATTTCATTATGGGTTTGTTTCTAATTTTGGTCCACATTTAAATTTTGTTTTGCTAATGCAGAAGAAGTTAATATATCCTAACTATGCCTCTATTGGCTGTTTCTGTGTTTGTAATCATACTATGGTTTGTCAGTTTGAATTTAAACGAAAATTATTATTATTATTTAATTTCATCTGTAGTTGGGTTGCATGATATTATGTTACACCATTGATGTCAGCGTGTCTTACACTGTAGGATACTAAATTGCGCCATAGTAAGCTGCCATACATTACCGTAATATGTGCAGTTGATCTTTTAATTCAGGGATCTGGCGTGTCGCAACTGTCTTGTCAATTCCGACAAAACGGTTCTCATTGGAGATTTTGGAATGACGAAATGCATGTTCGACAAAGACTACTATCAGTTCAATCAAAAAGGTCAGTCGATTGACCTGTAATCTAAAAGTGCTATATAAATCTCCAGTGGAGTGAGCTTTGTTCTGTGCCTTATGACTCATCTGATTCACCTCTAAGGCTTCATTTAAAAAGAGGAACAAGACAGTTGGTCCTACAAGTGAGTCTATTTTTGGCTTGTGTAATTTTTGTCATCAGGGAAATTCCCAGTGCGTTGGATGGCACCAGAGAGCTTGAGGGATGGACTGTTCACGACCGCGTCAGACATCTGGAGCTACGGAGTTCTGCTCTACGAGATCATGACCTTGGGCAGTTTCCCCTACCAAGGTCACTGCAACAAGGATGTCCTTGAACTTGTAAAGAACGGAAAACGCATCGAAATTCCACAGATGTGTTCGCAGAAAGTGTGAGTTCTAAGTGTGACAAGAAGGCTTCCATGGATGTATTACATTACATTGCAGAAGTTTATTTACTTTACATGAAGTCAAATGCCAATTGAAGCAGCTGCTTAAATCCTTTGCTGGATATATCTCAATATTTCGGTAAATTCATCTTTTTTAAACTATATTAATCCATTTATCAGTCGCTTGTAAACAGTAACAGAACAGTAAATCATATAATCAGATTACTTTCTGTTGAGTATATAAAATGAATCTGACATGAATTTTGTTAGATTAAAAGTCATTAATCATCAATATTATTGAATAAAAAAAGTGTCATCAATTTATACTCCATGCAGAAAAGCATTGCTGCCTGGCTTGTCATTAAAATGACAATGTGCATCAGAGATGTATTTTCTTAAACACTGAAGAATCATCCAGTGTCTCAAATATCTTTCCCTCCAGGAAATCCTTGTTGCTCAGTTGTTGGGAGTTCAACCCAGAAAACCGACCGACGATCGACAGCATCATTGATCTTCTCGAGCACCATCCTGAGCTCATCGAGCCGTGTCTTGATGGACCGAGTTCGGCCATTGCCTTAGACTTGACTGCTTCGCTCGAGGTCAACCTCGTGCCGAACTTCAAGAACCGTGCCACACGTCTGCGGCTGAGCAGTGACAACACGCTCCACATGGGAACGTTCAGCATGTCGTCACAGGACATAGGACTGAACGACGAGTTCTCTCCGGAGCCGAACCTCATCGATCCGTTCTGCTCGACCAAACGTCCCTCGATCCCGACCGACGAAACGGTGCGGAAACCGTCCGACATGAACCGTCGCTCATGTCGGTTTTCACTCGACTCGTTCCGCCGGTCGATGAAGCTCGGCCTGAGTGTGTCGAGCGATGAGCCAATGAGCGACGATAGAATGAGCGCAAATAGTGAGTTGCAAAACGGATTCTGTGGCGATTCGGAGAAGCAGCAGACGAATCCGTACATCGCGAGTAATTATTCCACTGCGGCTGTGTCTAAGAAGCGCCTGAATGCACTTTTGAGGGGGAACTTAGACGGTCGGTGCGAGGACGATATGCTCATGAGTGTGCCGCCTTCCGTTGAGTCAAAAGCGGACAGCGATTACTATAGCCAGAATTCAAAACACTTGACCAACGCCGAGTGCTTGCCATTTGTATGAGAGAACTTTCTCTTCTAGAGATATTTTGTTTAACTGCTGCAAGTGCAGAAGATCTGTGAGCAGCGTCTCTGTCGAATTGCAATATGTGTGAAACTGATTGGAAGAGTGTAGGATGGTTTGGAAGTGCATGAGATCGATTCTAAGTGCATTTGATATGTTATGAAATCGTGTCTTATGCACTTGCAATTACGACTTGTAGCTCTCCAGATTGGTTTAACTCACTCACAGCCAGTCTTACGCGATTTTTCTGTGAATCTCATGCACTTCCAAATGTCCTACATGCTTCTTCGAGTACCTGAATCTTGTTCTGTGGAGGTAAAACCTGTACAGAACGCTGAACCCCAATATGGATTACGGGTGAGCAAGATTGAACGCATATACGTAAGACCAATTGCCAGAGTTTATGCCAAATCAGCATGCAGCAGTTTTATTGGTGTCGTGGTCCAGATTCAAATATAGGAAAGTGCAAGCAAACAAAAGAGACTATAGTCTCCAAAGACACTTTGCAGTCGAATGTGATACTTGAATGGGTGACCATGTAAATGATATCTCGACTGTTCTCTGATCTTGCATATTGTAAATACGATCGAGTGTTTGTTGCCGTTACTGATACAAATGAGACATCATTCCGTGAATTGCACTCTGCATAGTTTCCTCCTGATTTTTTTAGACGATCATTGTTACTTTACATGTTTAAGTAGAAGTAACAAGTGTAATTAGAGGTGTTTCTCTACTGTAATCTTTATGACCAAGTTCATACAACTGTAAAATACTTTAAATGTGTCGTCTCTTTGTTCTAATTTGCAACTAAACCTGCGTTGTGTGGGAAATTAGAATTTGTTGTGTGTATGGCAGAGTGAATTTAAAGATATAGAGGTCTTTGTTATTCGTGAAGCTGCTGTAATGAAGCGTAATCAGTTCAACGTTCATTTTGTGATCAGTGGATTGCGTATTTATTATAAATTTACCATATTTGTAAATAGAAATCATATTCATCTCATAGTTGAAGTTGCTTTTAATTTCTCGATTACTGTGTCTGTTCAGTTTCTCTTTGTCTAATCTTAGTTGTTGCAAAACCTGTGATGTAAGATCTGAACAATTTGAAGTGTGGTGTTGAGCCTTTTATACTCTACCAATTTTTACTGGTAATTGGCAGAAATTAATGGAAAAGCTTAAGACAAGCTTTTAGGTGACGTTTGAGTTGTTAAAGCTTGTTGCATGTTTTCATTGCCAGGCTATATTGTGAACAAGAGAAGTTAAAGTTTTGACGGTCAATGCAGACGTGAGATTGGACTTAAGTTATTGTTTACGGGTAAAAATGCAGTGTATAGATTCAAAGACTGAATGAAAATGCATTATGTTGATTCTAAAAATGAAATTACAGTGTTAATTCTATAACTGAAAATGCAGTGTATGGATCCTACGCATGAAACTGCGCCATATGGATTCCTGTGTTGAAAGTGTCACATGTTCTAATAGGCCAACAATTGTGGGGTAAATTCATATTTCCATTGAGAGTCCAGTGATTGAAAAATGAGGATTTTTCAATAAAAATTTTGACGCAATGAAAAACTTGAATTGGTATAAATTCTGAGGTGATGAAATTTTTATCTAAGATCTTAATTTATTTCTATCTTTTACGTGTTGAGTGTTCCCTTTTGAATGGGGCTCAAGCTTACCTCTGTATAGGACACATGGCAAGTCCTCAACACATAAAAACTACTGTGTCTTAGTTACTTTGTCATTAGATCTTGCTCCATATAAATGCAGTGACCAGTTTTACTTAAATTAATAAAGAGCTTAAAGATAAAAAAATTAATATTCAAGTCATCGATGGCGTGTAAATGTTAAAAATGGTGCTTTAGAAATGATTAAATTAGATGTCTTAATATTTGTCAATATATTTATTGATCATTATTCACATGAGTGTGTTTGTCGCTGGTTCTTTGCTGCACTTGTCTTAGGAACCGGTTCTGTTTAAATATATTGCACTGTTATTGTTACGTACATAAGTATGCACATATGTACTTATCTGGTTATTTATATAGCGCTAGTTTGGAATCTCACGGAGGCGCTTAAGAACCGAACACAATAGTATTGTTGCAGTTGCTACTACTATTGTTTTTGCTGTTGATGCTACTTTGTTGGTGTTGTTGTTGTTGATACTACTATTGCTGTTATAGATTGTGTGGTGTCGTCTGTTTAGCCTGATCAGGCGATCTTTTCAATCCACCTGGTTGACCTCTGCAATGAGGTCAAGTTACCTTTCCTTCTACACCCTGTTCTACCTTTGCAGCATCCTCCAGATAGCGCTTATAGCCACTTATTCCTTCTTCACTACATCCACTTCATCCCCTACCCCTCCACTTCCGACACGCCATCCTCCCCTAATTCTCTTCCATCCTCCCCTAATTCTCTTCCATCCTCCCCTAATTCTCTTCCATCCTCCCCTAATTCTCTTCCATCCTCCCCTAATTCTCTTCCATCCTCCCCTAATTCTCTTCCATCCTCCTCCAAGCGAATCATATTTCATCCTCTCCAATCCTCTTCCATCTTCCCCTTTATCATTTGCACCTGGCACTCTTATTCTTCATTCCTAAGAATTCCCTATCCTCCCCCTCCTCCTTCTCCTCCTCATCATCCACTCACTTCATTCTCCTCCTTAAGCCTCTTCCTTATTTACTTTCCTCCGTACTCTTATTCCTCCGCAACTGCAATGAGCCCCATCTGCAGGACAACACATACTTTGCGTTACTTACTTCATTTCTTACATTTGTGTTGGCATTATATACTGTACGCTTTACATGTCGCTATATCTATCGATAAAGTTTTGAAATAGTTTTTATGAAGTGACTGTAACTCCACAATGTAATGTATCATTGTATCGAAATTGTAATCGTATCATATTGTATCTGAGAATTTATAAAGTGCTTCTTGTAGTACTAGCTGTTCAGAAGTGCTAGCAATGTAACAGCCCCAAAGAGATGAGAAAAGTCTTCAGGTAACGAACGGATGAGAGTGGGAGTCCGACTAAATGAAGGTAATGTTCTTTCATATTGTATGTATGTATGAGAACACTGGATATAGCACATTTTAATTAACTCAGAAATGTGCTGCTGTTACACTCATGTGTTCGTATTACACTGGTTACAGGATGTTGGCATGAATGATGTATTTCGATCTTTCGCTAACACTTTGTTGCGAAAGCTACATCTCATTGGCCAACCTCCTCCTCCTCCTTCTCCCCACAGACCTCAGATTGTATTCAAGCACTTTACAGGGGATAGTAGCACATCTTGGATGCTACTCAGACAGTCTTTGTCGAGTTGTATAGAACGACTGAAGAAAACCTCTGATCTACAGCTGAGAAATTGAAATTCCGGAGAAGCCGTAGATCGGAGGTTTATGCAGTTGGCCATTGTTCTGGCGTTTCTGTCATCTCAGAAAGTGATATGTGATATGTACACAGCTTTTGTTAACTGCTAGATTGAACTTGAAGATCTTTAATATATAGATACTCATACAGTTGTGCCGTCGGACACCAAGAAAGCTGACACAGAGTCACAAACATATTTAAGACGAAAACATTCCGAGTCATTTGGTCAATCACAATTCCTCATTATCATTCAATTGATAATGAGACACAGATAAATATCATGGCCTAACACTACATAGATGAAAACTTTTTATGTTTCCCAGCTTTGCACTTTTAGATTAGAGGTTATTTAGCTAAAAACGTTTAGGCAAATGCATCAATAAAGTCCATGTACTGTTCTGAAGGAAGAACCATCAACTTACAAATATTGTTTTAAACTTCGACTTAAATTCAGGAACAATTGAATCGTTATTTAAACCGTCCATATTGTTTAGGATAATGTGCAATTTTATGAATCTTAGAATTTCTTTGAATTTTTCTCTGAAACGTTTGTTGATGATAATGAAGTTGAATGATGTTATCGTATCTGATTGTTTAACGAATAAAAAAATTGCTGCAGAAATCTGTTCTGAAATACTAGAGTTTAGACGACTTTAAAAATATTTATACAATTACATGTGATGTAAATGAGGTTTCGTAGATATTGTTTGAGATTAAAATTGATGAAAATAATAAACTTCTACAGCATATTATGTGCAGTTGTTAGTTTCATAATGTTGATCAAAGTACTACTAGTGAGGAAAAATAAAATCTATACAGAGCAATTGTTGTAAAATCGTGGATGTGGCTGTACACTTTGCGATGTTTATCGTAGAACTTATAAAAACTTGTATAGATGTGCATTTGTCTTAGTAAGAAATCAGAAATTGTTGTGAATAGCATAGACAGCACAGGTCAGGAAAGTGATTCGCATAATCTTCAGTTTTGCTGTGTTCAAGATCACAAACGGTTTTAGTATTTAATTGGGTGATTTTTGGTGCAGACATTGTGCAGTATCTTTCGCAGTCATTTCAATGTATGTTAACATTGAATATGAATATCAACTTTTGAGGCAAATCAACTGAACCATGGGCTGTTGGATAAGGAAAAGGCCCCAACCAGGCCCTATCTAGTGTTCCTTTGGCCTCTGTTAGGCCTCAAATTTGTGCCTTCTCAATTTACAATAAACTTATTTAAAAAATAGTGTCTGCAGTGGTCATCTAAAGAGCTGTAATTGGTTTCATGCAGTCTACAAGGTTTGGTCCGACGAAACATTTAAGTAGCTAGGAAATGAATTCGTTATCATTGTCAATGTTTTTGTGGTTCAAATAGGCCTACATCACTGAACTTATTTATCCTAATTATTTTTGTGCAGTAGTTAACTTTTCAATGATGCCTTCGACATAATTGCATTATCACTACACTAATTTACCTGGCACAAAAAGCGGAAGTTAGGGAAGATTGACTCCGCTGAGTCCCTCTTTCAGCAGTTGCTTATTTTGAAGCTTACCTTAAATGAATATTTAAGTGTGCTTTTTCGTTATTCCACGGTCTTGTCTCATCCTTGCCCTATGTGTGTCATTTTCTGTTTGTGCATATTTTGCCTCAATATTGTTCTGAATTTCAACTTTTATTCAGGAACACTCACAGCACAATTTATTCATGTATATTGTTTATAGGAAGAATTTTTGCAATGTTATGATTTCTACAATTGCATAGATCTTATTTCTGAAAACTTTTAGGAATAGAAGTGGCTTACACTGCAAATATGCTTTTTCAGAATAACTTATTTTGCTTGTATATAGTGATTTAATTATATGTCAGATGAACTGATTATCATTTCATGTGATTGTTGTAAAATGTCACACTTTAGTACAAAGAATGTCAGTATGTTGCTGAACAATGCACATTTAAAAAAGATTGGTAAATAAATTAATAAATAAGTTTAGAAAAATGGTTGAATCTAAAATTTAGTTCAGAACATAAATATCTTACTTTCAATTAGACTAAGAAAATAATTGGATTACACTTGGTTCACAATTTAGATGAATTGATGTTAATTTGGTTCATTTCCATTGATTCTGGAAATAAATCGATTAATTTACAGTTTGGGAATGACAGATAAATCCTAGAAATAGGTGTATTAAGCAACAATATTTGATTGGTTGCCACAGCAACATTTGGTAATGTAATGAAAAGCGGTTTGGTGTTTTAGGGAGCGGTGGTAGTAGTATGTATGTGGTGTTAAACGCTTAGGCCTGTAGACAGTCCAAGACCTTTAGATTTGCTGTGGAAGTGAGTACATGACACTTTCCATTGACACCCTCTCTTGATACACTCCACTGACACCCTCCATTGCCAACCTCCATTGACACCCTTTTTTGATGCACCCCATTGACACTCTCTTTCGATACACTCCATTAACACCCTCTTTTTGACACACTCCATTAACACCCTCCATTGACACTCTTTTTTTATACACTCCATCGACACCCTCTTTGGACACCCTCCATTCACACCCTCTTTGGACACCCTCCATTGACACCCTCTTTTGACACCTTCCATTGACACCCTCTTTTGACCCACTCTATTGACACCCTCTTAAGACACATTCCATTGACAACTATTTTTGACACACTCCATTGACACCCTCTTTTGATACACTCCGTTGACTCTCTCTTTTAGCACCCTCAATTGACACCCTCGTTTGACACATTTCAATGACACCCTCTTTAGAGACACTCCATTGACACCATCTTTTGACACACTCCATTGACACCCTTTCTAATACATTCTATTGACACCCTAGTTTGACACCCTCCATTGACACCCTCTTTTGACACGTTCCATTGACACTCTCTTTTAGCAGCCGCAATTGACATCCTTTTTTGACACACTCTATTGACACCCTCTTTTAATACATTCCTTGATACCCTCTTTTGCCACCCCCATTGACATCCTCTGTTGATACACTCCATTGATGCATAGGAGCTGGGTGTGTGAGTTAGGTCGGCAAACTTGTTGTATGTACCTTGCTGAGGAAATCAACGCAATTATAGGGTGACTTTGAAGTGCAACCACAGAAGCGTTAGTCATTGTAGCGTTTTAGCGCCTAGCATTTTGGTTAGTACTTGAGTTGACTAATAAGCTGTGTGAAGCGCTTTAAAATACGTAGGTATGAACAATATCTTTTCTCAGCTCGTTAACATACCATGGCGTTTGAATGTGAAGCATGTGCTTTATTTGGGATATCACTCGCAATTCGAATATGATGCGCCAATATTTAATTCAATTTTATTTCGTAACCAAAAAACACGAGAAAATGACAAGCAGCAAGTTTTCATAAATGAATAATCTGGTTAGACAGAGGGACTTAAAGGGAATCATAGACCCCGCTAACCAGAGGTCCCATTTACCATGTAGAATTTATAAACTGGCAATGGGTGCCAATATTAATAACATTCACAAATAAGGTAGGCCATAAGTATAACTAGATAGAAGTTAATCTTAACTAGTGCCTTCACTAAAGGCTAATTGCATCCGCTGAATAGACAGAAATACAAATATTCGATGCTTAGAGGTGTCTTCAAGCAAATAAAGGTGAAGTTTATTTTTAAATAATCTAATATTTGAATATATGAATCCAATACTTGACGTCACATATTATGGTCGATTCAACCTTTCATCAGCAAGATATGACGTTGGCAAACAAAGTTATACTCAACAGGACTTCTAATCACATTGCGTGCTTGTCAGTCTGAATTATGTAGGTATTTCCGTTTAGGCCTGTTGAGAAAATATAGCAACCATTCACATATCCAATATAACAGCCTAATAAATAACGAAAAATGTTATTATTAGGGTCTACTTAATCATATAGAGGTGTAAATAAGTGAAGAATAAAAGTGACAAAATGCATTTAACTTTGCTGAATCCCACATCAACTCCAAACTTTCCCTTACGCGTCTACGAATACGCTTCCCGGGCGCAACTCCACATTGTGAGACTCCGGATTACGTCATTGAGCGCTTCTCTTGGGAAAGCTATAATCTTTGCTCAGCTGGTGTATATTATCGTCAAAACGACACAAATAGTTAAATTTTCATTTAAATGTGTAAGTTAGCTACCACTAAGTTACGATGTCATAATGTTTAAATTTATAAAGGCATTTTATCTGGAGTTTCATCTCATGTCGTATTAGATCAGTGCAAAACGCACTTGTAAAGGCGTTGCTAAGGGAAATGTCTCCCTGACGACGTTGGATTGCAACAGCCACGATCGTTTACACTATCATCGGATAATGCAAGTGAAGCAGTTACGATAATAACGTATACAAGCACAGAAGTGTAAGAAAGCGTTCTTAGGAATTTATTTCAACAGATTGACAGAAAAAGATAGCGTTCTAACGATAATCGTACGCTCTTATATACAGCTTATATACCCAGAGGATGAGAGTGCTACGAGGAATAGAGATGCTATGGATGACCCTGTTTTGTCTCCACTTATTGATGTAGCGCATTATTTGTCTGCCAAGATGTCACATGGTTGTTGGGAATGTGTGTCATCCGTGCATACACATTGGATTCTGGGCGTGCAGTGGCATATATATTTGTCTCTTTTCATTATCCTGTGTCATTTTGTGTACATGATTTGTAGTTTGTGGACTGGAACGTAGAAGTTCATTCTCAATGAAGTAGCAACTGAACCAGAAGCTGTTAGTTTACTCTCAACGCAGCAGTGATGGCGGCCATGTTACCTGCTCTGCAGCCATCCAACGGCCAACATCGCATGATGATGATGGTTGGAGGCTCAGAGCCAAAGATGCAATCAAGCGTGTCATCAAAGGATTTGATGGTACGAGAGGTTTCCTTGAAGAAGCGAAGAACTCGACGTGATCAAGAACTCTGGGAGAGACAGCAGCTGCTTCGGGCAGAGGTTCCTTATCTGTCCATTCGACAGACTGCAGAGTAAGCCAATGCAAATTGTTATCTAAGACAAACTAATCAAATTGAATCAACTCTTCACTAACCAAATCTCTCCTTTCCACCCCCACCCACCGAAGGGTTCGTAGGGTGATGGATAAGATGCTGCTGTTGTGAGCAGAGCAGGCGACTTCGATTCGCCTTACCCCGTAAGGCTGACTAGTCCTTCCATTTGCTAGCCAGTGCTATTGGTTAGATTAGATGTACGACTTGCTGAGCGCCTTGCCTGGTTGTGGTACAGTTAAATTTGACTCCTATAGTAACTTGCCATCATCTGTTCATATCGTACTTATGATCATATTGCAGTTTTAAATCAGAAGTAAGTGTAGTAGTATACTTAATTTAATTTTTTTACTTTCCTATTTTGTTTTATTTTATTTTATTTAAGCCTGGTTTATTTTATATTTTATTCTTTATTCTATATTTTCTTCTTTTTCAGGTTCCGTAACACGTACAAGCACCGTCTCTGTTCGGAGATTTTAGAGAGCGGATACCACAGGTCGTTTACCGAACTCTTTGGTCTTATAAGACGCCAACAGATGAAGCGCATCCATGCTGGACCAGAGTCGAGTCTTTGGCACCAGAAACTTCTGACCGATGAACCAGAAAAACTGGATACCATGAAGGACAAACTCATTGAGGCAGAAATGGCTCTACTCAAAAGTAATCTAATAGTCAATGAAATTCTGTAATCGAAATTAAATGTTGCGTGACTTACATTGAGAAGATTTGACAATCAAAGTGATGTTATGTCCTCCAAATTGCTCAACGCAGTCATTTGATACTTAGTCATTATATACTATATAGTTCCATATTCAATACATGTAGACTAATAAAGTAATAGTAATAATAATAATAATAATAATAACAATGACAATGACATTAAAAATAATAATATTAACAACAATAATGATAATAATAATAATAAAAATGACAATGACATAAAAAATAATAAAAATAATAATAATAGTAATAATATTAATTATGATAATATTAATTATGATAATATTAATTATGATAATATTAATAACGATAATATTAATAATCCTCATAATACTGATGATAATGATAATAATAAAAATAGTGATATGATTATAGTAATAGTAATAATAATGATAATAATAATAAGGGCCACCACGGTGGTTTCGTGTTCCGAAGGACTCTGGTACAACACTCCGTACGTCACTCACCATGCCAAAAGTGACATCATTTCACTTCTTCATTGCACATATGCCAAGTATCAGGGAACCTGTTTAAATCCCATGCAAAGGAATCTGACCAAGCAACCAATAAACTCTGGTCAGGCTGCAACTAGTTTCTTCCCTTGGGTAAAATATCAAATATTAGTAATCGTTTTTAGATTTTTAACACGTTAACTTTTCACTCCATTGACCCATGAATGGATGAATGATTGAATGCTGTTTTCTGTTCATCAACAGAGGACTATGTCACAGTCTACGAGTCGCATCGATTCCTAGCACAGTACTTCCAGTCGTTTGGAGCAGAACACAAATGGCTGTCCGATCATTTCTATCGGAACTGTCTCCAATGGAGTAGAACGGTCACAAGTGATGACGGACAGATCGCAGCCGATGGACACTGCAACATCGGACTTAGTCTCGAGGCTTCCGGTGAGGAACTGCTGCTGCTGAGGCAGGGAGACAGAGCAGGATGAGGCAAGGCAGGATGAATGGGAAAGAGTGGGGAGACAGCAGGATGAGGCAAGGTAGGATGAATGGGAAAGAGTGGGGATGGCTGTGCACAGCAGGCTTAGGATGGGGAAAGAGCAAGCAGACCATGGTCTATAAAAAGATGACTGTAATTTCATATGTTGAGTAATATATAAAAACATATATTGAGCCCTTCATTGCAAGACTGATTAAAATTATTGGTCCAATATATACGATTTGATGCAAGCAAATAGCTTTAATTTACCCTACACAGCACCTTGATCCAGAACCTTCAAACGTCTAAAAGAACCTCCGTGTGACAATGTGAATTTCTAAGTTGTCAGCTTATTTCATAAAACGAAAGTTGCTTTATTCACAGTAGCAAAACGCACTTAAGACGGGAATTTGTAATTTTTCTTCAGGAAAATTCAGTGAAGCTGCTTCCAACTTCCAACTGTTCTACGTTCTAACGAAAGATAAACCGGATTGGATGAGTCGCGATGGGTCGACTTCAATGAACAGCCAGGCGTGCAACCATCTCGCAAGGATCTACATGGCTGTTGCAGAACAGAAGTTCAACGAAGGCGACCCGAAGACCAGCCTCGAGTTCTTCGCACATGCCTACGAAATGGCTCGAGAAGGCAAGCTCCTTCATACTCTGGTCTACCATTAAGTCTGGAAGAGAGGGAGGAAGGAAGGAGGGAGGGAGGAGGGAGGGAGGGAGGGAGGAGGAAAGGAGGGAAGGAGAGGACTCACGTAAATCTCATATCACACAAGGGCACTTCTCTGTACATTTTCGAATTATTTTTAACCATCTTAGGACGGGCAATCATCTAGCTATTATTAATTAAAAAATTATATAGAGCCGTCATCTGACGCACAGGTAGCCAACCAATAGCAAAGCAAAATCCGCCAATTCACCAACATTTGTAGATTTATTAAGAGAGAGAAAATTCTAAGTGTGAATTTCATTCGTTGTGCCAGTCGTGAGTTAGGCGCTAGACAAGAAGTCTTTTTATTTATTGACCTGAACTTACAGACAAGTAGAATCAAAAATAATATTGAACTAAGATCAACAGGAAGGATAATCCCCAGTGCCGGATTAACTTTTTAGAGGCCTGGCGCAAACAATGCAACAAAACTAAAGTAGGCTCTCTATCCAATCAAATTATCAAAAAATGGGGAAAAATTAATTATATAGAAAAACATACTTTAATAATTTATGAACACAAAATGAAGCTGTGATAGGATCATAGGAGATTTTTTAATTTTACTTGTTACAGTTCAACTGTTCAAAAATGTTCGTCGAGTTTAAAAGTCTTTCCTTCGCGCTTTTAAAGTAGAGAAAGAATCAATGATATCTTGAAAGTCAAGATCTGTCAAGATTTCCGACTCAATGTTCAAAAGAGTTAAATTTGCCAATCTGTCCTGGCCCATTGTTGACCTCAAAGATGATTTTATGCGTTTTAAATGACTGAATGATCTTTCTCCACTGCAGTTACTTACAGGCAAAGTTAAGTAAATACGTAGTGCATTACAAACATTTGGAAAGCCGTCTTTCAGATTATAGCGGTACATTATATTCAGCATCTTTTGTGGAGTAAAAGCTGTACCTGTTTCTGTCGATGGAAGTTGTTTTAACAAAGAGCGCCATTGTATCCATTCGTTGAAAAGTTCCGTATTGACATCAGCTGTATAAAATTCGACAAATGAATTTATTGACTCTGTTGTTTCAATGCTGTTGCTTTCATCATGATATAAAATCGAACAACGTCGATCAATTTCTGAATAGGCTTGTATTCTTTGGCTCAAATCAGCGACGATGGCATCAATTATGACATAAAATGTGTCAATTTTAAACTTGTCCTTGTCTGTCAAAACAACAGCTGGTTCATCACTGTCATCAGCTTTACGTTTAGGGCGGTGTGCTCGTTTTTCTTCAAAGTCTTCAGTTTTACTGCAGAAATTATTGGCTTGGTCATTGTATTGCTCAAAATTATGTCTCTGCGAAGTTAGAAATTCCAACAATGACTTTAAGAGAGCTACAGCTGTGCCAAGATCTATTGTTTCTGATTGGAGAAGTTTAGATGTTTCATTTATTCGCTCTAGTATGGTACTCCAAAAAGATGTTAAGAAGGCAGTTTCACGTTTTACCAATTTTTTAACCAAATTTACAGCATCTGTTCTAGTTTCATTTTTCTGCAATTTGTCATTTCCCAGTGTTCAGTGATAAACTACGAAGTGCATCCGCACGTGCCGACCACCTTGTGTCACTTAGACGCCTTGGAAGGCGTGAACGACTTTTATCTTCTGGTGCATTTTGTCCCCTAGTTGTGTTTTCATTTTCTACTGCATTTTTCAAAACAACAGTCCACCTATAGGTGGATCCTGATAAAAAAGTGTATAAATTTTGAACAAGTGAAAAATATGTTTTGTGCATCTGTACACGACTCGGCAGCAGCAGTACCAGACAAATTTAGCGAGTGAGCCATACAGGGAATGTATGGAGCTGTTTTGTTTATTCCCAGAACACGTGCTTGAACTCCAAAATATTTTCCTGACATATTTGCCGCATTGTCATACGTTTGTCCTCTGCAATCATCCATATTAATTTCAATATCATGAAATGTGCTTGAAATGATTTCAAACAGATGAAGACCAGTATGAGATAAAATTGAACAAATTTCAAAAATCGTTCAACTGGTTCACCATTGCTCTGTATATACCTTACTGTGAATGTTAGCTGATCAGTGTGAGAAATATCTGGTGTTGAGTCGACACTGAATGAAAAATATTTAGCTGCTTGAATTTCAGATGTTATTGTTTTCATAACTTGTCCAGTCATAAGAGCGATGAATTCTTCGTATGCTGTAGAAGATAAGTAAGATGCTGTACCACGACCACAATTTCCATATTTTTTAATATGAGCAGCGATGAACAGATCATATTCTGCAAGATATTAAAGAGAGCCTAAAAAATTACCATTATCAGGACTTCCAAATACTTCTGTTGATCCTCTAAGTGCCAATCCACGTGAGGCAAGAAATTTAACCGTTGATACAACCCGTCTTAAAACTTCCCTCCAATAACTTCTTTCATTTTCAAATTGTTGAACAATATGCTTATCAAGAGTCTGTACTTTTGACAAACGTGTTGCATAAGTTGTTAGTGCCAGTCTGTGCTCACTTGATCGCTCATGATGTGCAAGTCTGTTTATATGATCCCATAAATCAAAACCTTGGTTTGCAAGAGCACTTGCACTGCTTGAAATAAAAAGTTTACAAACAAAACAAAATAAGCGCCCAGTTGATGGCGAATACAAGAGCCAATGTCTGAGAATTTTTTCCCCGTTTGGTGTGATCGTAAAAAAAGCAGAATCGTTTAGTTTTCTCTTGGTACTATTCAATTTTACTTTATTTCCATGTTGTTTTATGGATTTAGAGTGCATGCCATCTTGATTACGACACGGTTCAGGTCCCATCTGCAGCCAATAACTGACCAAATCTTCATTTATAGTCCCCAGAGCAGCATCTGTTTGTGGCACGTTTCCAACAGATTGATTCTCTTGTTTTAATGGTAGATCTATGGTAGTTTCAGATTTAGGCATATCAATGATATCATTGCTGAAATCAAGGGTGTCTGTTGTTGGCATTAGTACTGACACTGCTGAGCGACCTAAGCCTGAACTGCATCCAGCTTCTGACGCTGAGTCGACACCATCTATAAATTGCGGCACTTCTCGTGTTTTTACTGCCAGAAATTTATCAATACTACCACGTTGCTGTTTGCCTACCTCTTCAAGTTCGCGTTTTCTTTGACGTTTCTGCCAACCGGACTCAAATTTCTTCATTTTCTTTAGGCCTACTTATTTTATTTGTTTAAAAATTAAAATTAAAAAAAGAAATAAGCAGCTACATAAACACTAAATAGTAGATAATAATATTACATGGAACATACACTGTGTCGTCTGTACCGTACGCATATCTATATTTTATTTGGTGATGGGGTCGATCCGCGCATAAATTGATTACGTCATACGTCATCATTACAGTACACAATTAATTAGTACGTCATCATTATAGTAGTAGTACTGTAGAAGGCCTGTTTTTATAATGCCACCAAATTTTATATGCAATGCTTGTTTTAGAAATTAAACATTTTAAATAAGCCGGACTGTGACTTATATAAACAAATTCGATCGGATAATCGGATTTCTCAATGTTTTTTTAAATTTTTACCCCCGAAAGAAGGCCTGGCGCAAGTGCGCCAGTTGCGCCATAGTTAATCTGGCACTGATAATCCCCAAGAAGGACCTAGGTCCTGTAGACGGGGCCATCCTCTTCACACCTGGCAGTTGGACATTGAGGAAGAAGGTGAATGATTTTATCTATTAAATAAGGTACAACTTAACAGACAAGAAGAAACAAATATATCATATAGATATAGTTTTATGTAATTGTATACAGCAAATTTGAGATAACTTAGGATAATTCAAAAAGATACTCAAAAAGGGATACCAATCAGTTACAGGAACATTAATAGAACTGAATCAGCGGAGATAAGTCTGTCCTCTGTTCGGCCAGTCGTTGGAACCACACTATAAGTGTGTGGCTATTTGAAGCTTTGTGAACTGTTGGGATTGTTTTTTTAAGGTGGAAATAAACAACAACTTGGAGAAGCAGGCTATTGTCTTGGAGTCGCTCACGAACGCAACAATGACTCGGAAAAAGCCCTAATGGTCTCTCTCTCTCTCTCTCTCTCTCTCTCTCTCTCTCTCTCTCTCTCTCTCCAGCTTATCTTTTCAGCATTAGTTCAATGCCACCTTTGTTTGAACAGTCGTCTTTTCACTCATTCGTCCATTTCTTTATTCATTCACGTTTTCAATTAATTTTTCGTTCAATCATTTGATCAGTTTGCTCAATCATTCATTCATCCGTGCATTCACTTATTCATTCACTCACAGGTTTATTTTACACATTTTAAATTATTTATGTATATTTTCTGCTAAGCTGAAAATCTTCCATGCTATCTGCCCAGTCATCTTATCATCCAATTTGCCATCCGTAACGTTGTCATCTGTCCTCTTGTGCTCTGTTGCAGTATCTGCAAAGCTATCTAGACACCTGTCGCTCCCTGAAGGATAGTGAAGGCATTGGCAAGGCCTGTGAAGCAATTGCCAAGTCATACGACAGGTGAGCATTACAGTAATTTGTAACAGTCATCGATATTTGTCGCTTTTGTCTTTGTAAAATATGCTTTTTACACATATTTTCTTTAATGACATTGTCGTTTTTGTCAGTGAAATTTGTTCACCTTTGACAGTGTGATGTCGTTATTTTGTCATGTTGACATTGCCACTGTTTGTCATTGATGCGGTCATTTTTAAATCAATATTTTTGCCCCATTTGTAATTTTTTCATTGCCTTATTGTCTGTGAGATGTTATGGTCATATTTCCTCATTTTTTGCCCAAGTCATTTTTATCAGAGTCAAATATTTCTTAATTTTGTCTAATTTTTGTCGTTGTAATTGTATCATTTGTCTCAATGTAGCCTTGGTCGCGTCGACGAAAGCATCCGATATCTCGAGATGTTTATCAAAGTTTCAGAGGATAATCGTGATGAGACAGCGCTGAGTCAGGCGTGCAAGAGTCTTGGCGTTCGCTTCAATGCACTGGTTAGTGAACCGTAATGCAATGCAGGCGCTATATAAATGACCAGACAAATTCATTTGACACATAGACATGTTTTATTGTAATCGGTAGGTGACTGAAAGGATTTGAATTTAATAAACAGATGGTGAGAATTAATTTAGGTTTTTTAGGAATAATTATTTGGACGATTTTCTGAATATATCAGTTTTTTAAATTATATTAAGATCTTTATTATATAAATATTATTATCATTATTATATAAATGGTATTATAATTATTATTATCACAGGGTCGGTACGAGCAAGCAGCCGCTTATTTCGACAAGGGTTACAACATTGATCGAACAGGATCGGACAATGCGTCGATCAACAGGGCTCGAGCGCTAGTCGGGATCGCAAAGGCTCACAGCATGATCAGAGACTTTGGTCGTCACATTGAGGACAGCGATTGGCAATGTACGACACGTCTGATCGCATGGAAAGACTCACGCACTAACAACTTCAACAAACCGATTCCACAACCGGGTCAGTTATAGCAGATTTTAACTCCACTCAATATTTTTGCTATTTAGCCGTAGTTAATTTACCGGTATGTTCAGTTCACACCAGAGTGTAACCATTGCCAGACCACCCACCCATATAGCTTACATGTTGTTTTATATATATATGTCAGCCTGATAATTATGTGGCATAATAAGTAAATTATTTAATTGTTTGTAGGAATTGCGCCAGCCGCCCAAGGGGTCACCGTCGAAGTGCAGGACGTTGGGAACCAAGAGGCAGGTGAAGAGGGGAAGGAATTGCAGTTAGACACTGCTGGTGTGGAAACAACTGCTACTGGTCCTGATGCAGACCATGGCGATGCCTCGGTCGCTGCTCCAGATGCAGAATGAGGTCAAGGAAATAGGTCAACTGGAAATGAGGGTAACTGGAAATGAGGTCAACTGGAAATGAGGTCAACTGGAAATGAGGTCAACTGGGAATGAGGTCAACTGGGAATGAGGTCAACTGGGAATGAGGTCAACTGGGAATGAGGTCAACTGGAAATGGGATCAACTGGGAATGAGTTAGCTTGGAACTTAATCAAGTCTAAATTAGTTCAACTTCGAAACTAGGCCAGCTTGAAATTGAATCAACCACAAATTAGATCAACTGCAAACAGGTCAACTGGAAATGAGGTCAACTTGGAATTTTATCAGCTTGGAATTATGTCAACTTCAAATTAGGTCAACATCAAATTAGGTCAGTTCCAAGTTAACTCAACTGATTAGAATGATATGGAACAATATTTTCTGGATTAATGACACTGCTGCCATTCTCTACTGATGCGAATATCTGCTTACTACCAAGTGTTAAGTACTTTGGAACTTATGTACCCAAGTCTTTGATCCTAGATACAGTATTTGTAATAAACTTATCTAAATTCCTACTAGCTTCAGTTTAGAAAAATAAGTTTTATTTTTTTAGAAGTTTCACAACTAGAAATGCGATTCCATTTCCTTGGTAAGAAACTGATTGATTGAAGGAACAATGGTTCCTCTTGTTTTCATAAGGTTCCTTATTCGTCACCAACGTTCCTATCCAAGATAAGTTCCTGTTTGGAGTTGCGTTTCTTCTCACGAAAATAGCATTTGCTTTGTAGGTCGACGTTCATAGGTCAAAGTAGGGTCATCTCGGGGTCGTTTACTCCCTGCAGAGGGGTCGATTGGATGTATTGGGGTTCAGTGAGAGACACATCAGTCATCATCCAGTTGTTGCAATCCATTGCTCCCAATCTCTGCTCAACAACAACACAAACAAACCAGACGCAAAATTCAATGCATATATATATTTAAACAATTATTTAATTATTTGCATGATACCAATTTATATATATAATCTGTATATATTCTATATATATATTTAATTTTTGTAGGATGCCCAATTAATATTATATATACATGTATGTTCATATATACAGCATTTTATAAGTGCCCATAAGTATTTATTGTAAAAATAATTTGGCATGATAGTAATGATAATAATGACCTGGTGGCAGTTGTTGACTGCAGATGGTAGGTTTCGCACTGCTTCGTTGCTCCTCGGATATTCATCATCAGTTAGTGAATCATTTGATGATGGTCTTTCTTTAACAGCTGCAAACGAGGCAGATATTACAAATGGTCAGCAATGCAAAACTGATGGTTGCTTGGACCAATCGATTGATCGATCGCATGGATGGGTGAGTGAGTCACCAACTCATCATGAGTGGGTGAATGGATGGGTGAATGAAAATATGGGTAGATGGCTTGGTGAATGGATGGGTAAATGGAAAGATGAATGAAGTAATGTATGGGTGAATGAAAAGATGGGTAGATGGCTTGGTGAATGGATGGGTAAATGAAAAGATGGAAAGATGAATTTCATTTACCCATCCATTCACCAAGCCATCTACCCATCTTTTTCATTCACCCATACATTAGTTCATTCATCTTTCCATCTGTTTGTTAACCCATCCATTCACCAAGCCATCTACCCATATTTTCATTCACCCATCCATTCACCCACTCATGATGAGTTGGTGACTCACTCACCCATCCATGCGATCGATCAATCGATGAATGAAGTAATGTATGGGTGCAGGAAAAGATGAGTAGATGGCTTGGTGAATGGATGGGTTAACAAACAGATGGAAAGATGAATGAAGTAATGTATGGGTGAATGAAAAGATGGGTAGATGGCTGGGGTGGGTGAAAGGAAACATTGAGGGACAGATCTAGGTTAAGTAATTCTAAGATGGAGGTATGTTTCGCTTACCATAATCTGTTTGACGACTCCTTCTGTCTGGGTTAAGTAATGCAGGAGGAAACTATTAGACAACAGAAAGCAAAGAAACGTTACAGGGATAGATGGGTAGATGAATGGATGGATGAATAGATGACTGGATGGATAGATGAATGAATGGATAGATGAACGGATGGATAGATGAATGGATAGAAGGATGATCAATCGAAGATGTGATCGATAGTAACTGTGCTCTCAACAGGAGAGTAACTGTGACCTGCTTTAGGTAACCAAATTGATAGTAACTGAGACCTACTTTAGACGACTCGAGGACCGATCGATCGAACAGGCGATAGAATAGGTTATCGATTAGGTGATAGAAGGGGCGATCACATATCCGATCGAATAGGCAAACGAGGGGGCGATCGATCAGAAAGAGAGAGACAGACAGACAAACACAGCAAGATAAATCTTCATACATCTACACATCCATATAATGATATCCATCCATTCATCCATCCATTCATCCATCCATTCATTTATCCATTCATCCATCCATTCATCCATCCATTCATCCATCCATTCATCCATCCATCCATTCATCCATCCATTCATCCATCCATTCATCCATCCATCCGATCGCACCCCGAACCAACCGCCTATCTATACATCTTATATACATCCTTCCATGCATCAGCTGACCGGAAAATGCTGCTGAAGAGGAGGTTGATGACTGGAGTTGGTTGGCGAAGAGAAAGCGATCACGTGATTGCCAAACGAAGAGTCAACATCTTCACTGTAACCAAAAGACAACAGACGACGACATCTAATCTATTTATAGGATCTGCATCGTATATCCACCACTCCATACATATCATCCTTCCCTTAGGATCATGATTAAGATTATGATTAGGAGTATGATTAGGTAGGATTATGATTATGGAAAGATAAGATTAGGAATAGGATTAGATAGAATTAGGTTAGGATTATAAATGATTGAGGCTAGGATTAATTGTAGTATTTGGATCAGGATTAGGTAGGATTATGATTATAACCCTAATCATAGTTAGGATAAGGGGAAGAATAGGGTAAAGATTAGTAAGCAGGATTACGATTAGGTTCAAATTACGACGAAGATCAGATCATTGGAAATAAGATTGACGATGATGATGATGATCCATTGATGTATTCATTCCTGCATTGAACCATTCATCCATGTGTTCAACCATTCGTTCATTGAACTCAATTTATGTAGCGCCTCTCTATTACCTGGCGCTGAATCCGCTGCTGTTTGATTCGTTCTCCATCTTCGATTGCCCAACAAAATACGGGTGTGCGTCTGTTAATTTTCAATCAGTCAATCAATCAATCAATCGATCGATCGATCAATCAATTAGTCGATCAATCAATATAAGCAGCTTAACTTTATTCCAGCGCTATAGGCCTAAAAATCTCCAGATTGCGGCTACAGTTTAGGCCGACATTCCCAAACCTCACCTGGAGTTCAATCAAACAATCAATGAAACTTAATACAGCGCCCCTTCAAGATATCGACTCAGAGGCGCTCTCGGTCTGACCATGGATGGAAAAAATGTATATCAATGAAGAGTTGGATTCAGAGGAGATACTTCTAGGCAGGAGGCGATGCTCTTGGGGAGTCCGTTCCAAATGGTCGGGCTCACAGCCCTGATCGATGTTGTAGCGTAAGAGGTCGGTTGACTTACAAGCAAAAAGTGCAGCAGAACGGAGTAGGCAGTCATTATAGAGTGACCACAATGAGCTGACACAACGTGCGCCTTGATGTTAACCTACTTACCCATGCCTTTCCTACCCATATCTCACCTACCCACACCTTACCAACCCCTACCATATATTACCTAATAGTTAATGATGAACAGATGCGATATACTCACAGAACAGTCTATTCCTTTTCCCTGCTCCAGCCTTTCCACCGCCCTTCCTTCCCACCACCCCCATACTCCGACATCCCCAGACGGTAACACCACCTATGACACCGATCAACACCAGTCCACCCAAAGTGGCAGCAACCGTCGTGGCAATCACCGTCGCTGGGCTCAGCACCGCCCCTCCTGGGCCCGCCACGGGCGGTAGAGAGTAAGGGGTGAGCGAGGGAGACAGACCATCAGATCCCGTAGAGTCATGGATGGTTGAGTTAGACGGAGTTGTTGTGAGCGCCATTGTTCGAGAGTACGTAGTCTCTGCAGGAACTGGAATCAGACGACATATCTGACTTAAAGTGGAGCTACATAAATGACTGGTTACGATTACAACGTCGTTTGGGTAATGGAAGCGATTGGATTGGACACCTTCAAAACTGCGTCAAACGATGCTATATAAACATACCCAATGAAACACACCCACTTCCGTCTAAATTAAGAGGCACGAGACTGCTCTGGCATCGGGCCCAGAATTTCTCTACCCAGGGACCCAGAATTTCTCCACTGATGGGCCCAGAATTTAGCTACCCTGGGGCACAGAATTTTCCTATTTATGGGCCCAGGATTTCTCTGCCTATGGGCCCAGAATTTCTGTCGAAGGGTCTGAATAAGATAAGTAAAGATCAAACAGGAACCGAGATCAAATAATATCAGACTCAGGATCGAAATGGTTCTACCCTCCTAGAGATCGAATTCGGACAAATCAAAACGTTTCTTTGCTTACGCGTGATGACGGCTTTCGAGACCATTGTAACGAAGACTCCGTTGACCATGAGCTCCAGGGAGACGTTGTGGGGGGTCTGCGGTCGAAGACCACCCAGAGTGGCCTGGGTTGCGTTCAATGGGAGGTCAACTGACAATACGAGCGCTACAGCATCACGTAATTTATAATTTATGCCAGAATATCTAATCTTATTAAATGAAGTCTAATCTAATGGCGATAAACAGTTAACAGAACAGAGATACATGTATATATAGAGAGAGATAGTTTTCAATGGCAAAGACCTTCTTATGGCTAATTCCATGATCTTTCTTTATCAGCGCAAAACGAACGTTGACAGCATTAGTGAAAAAGTAGAAGGCTACCAGTAGAGTAAAACGATTCAATGTTACAAACAATTTCAAAAGTCTAATATTATGCAACAAGAGGGTTTGAAAGATGAATGGTAACATCACTAGAGTGCAGTAAAAAGAACATCCAGCAGGAAGAGAGATCGATACTCACAACCTACTAAAAGGTCGACTCAGTCTTTCATTCGCCAGGTGGCGATGGTGAAATGAGCAATGGGACGTAATGGGCTCTGTGCATGGCTCCCATACAGTTAAATTCTATTCATATAATAACTTGCAATCATCAGTATACACTCTGACTTGTAATCAAACTTCGTACAAGTCAGTTTGAATCAATGAAGTGATTATCATCACAAAAACTATCATTATTACGAGCTGTTAACCCGTGAAAAATCACGGATCACATTTAATTTTAACGTTGCTAGAGTAGTGGTTAAGAAGCAGGGCTAAAATACACATAAATTTAACGAAACGGTCAAGGCGAATAATGTGCGTCACCTAAATGTTGCGCAAATGCCCCTGCGCAACGGTCTCCCTCGAGCTTTCGCTGCTGAGCCTACTGGGGCCCGCCGCTAAAGCTCTCGATGTAGTCGCTTGAGGCGCCACCTATTTTTCTATTTCGTAGGTGACGCGTGAGCGGCCATTGTGGTGTTGAAGTTGTCGAAGTTCTAGAAGGGTGGAAGTTAGCAAGTCGGTAAACGTTCATTAAAAAGTCATATTCGCGATTAGTTCCCGTGTAGAAAACTTAGCGAAATTGATAAGGGAAGTATTACGACTTGTGTGGTGCAAGCGTCGTTTTAAAATTTCGAATGTGCACAAAAATAAATGTGATTAACTTTTGGCCAGAACTGGCGATAGCGCGAATGCATTGTAACTGGCGGCATTCGGCTAGAGTACATTTTTATAGCGCTGTGCTAGGAAGAATAGAGAACAAAGTAGCTAAGAAATTTGGTTAAAATCTGTCATTACCTAACTATATAATTAGTGGTTTTTAGGGGTTTGTTTGATGTTTTGTAGATTATAAAATTCGGTTTGTTGTATAATCGTGATTAATAAATGTAAACCTGCAGCGGGTAGCTGAGAATTAATTGCCGTAAATAAAGATTGTTCGACTATTGAACATACAAATTCGTTAGACTTTAAAATAATTAAGCGGTCATAGTGAGGAGCCCTATGGAAGCAAAAATAGATCAGTCTGCTCGTAGGGACCATACCAGCCCAGGTGCTTCATCTGCTCAGCATATGATCGCCATCATCAGCCCCGAGGTCACGGACATTATGTCAAACCCGGTACGAGGTAATCCTGTGGTGCAAACTGGGGCCCTCACTATACTAGGAGCTGAGATAGCGCCGACGGGGGCATATGGGCGAGAAGCCCTGATTTCGCGCTTGAGACGTAGTCGGCGACTGCAAGGGAAATGGCCCGTAGGCTATGGAGTAGGACCGGAAGTGGGATTGACCATTGTAACCTCGGAAGGTGTCCCCGAGCAGCCAGCAACCCCTAGGAGCAGTAAGTCTGACATAAACATAGGTCAAGTTCGCCGCGATCAATTCTAAAATACGACAAAAATACTCATTACCCGTTAAGATTCCATTTAATTTTAATAACTGCAAATATACTTACAAATACGCGCGAATAAAGATTTGTTGAAACTCGGATCGGACATTCTGTTTATATTCTGTTCATTTGAAAGACTCTAACCGCACCCGGTGCAGTTAGGTTTATGGAAGATCTACGGAAAAACTTGCCAAAGGTTACTGCACCCGTTGCTGCGGACAGTCTATATTTAGATCAGACAGACAGAGAGACAGATTGACATCCGTATTAGGTAATTATTACTTTAGGACTATTAGAGTAACTATTATTATTATTGTTGTTGTTGTTGTTTTTATTTTTTTATTATTGGATGCTATAGCTCTATTTACATTAAAATTTTAGATATATCTCAAATTAACATCATGGAACTTTAAAACACGCCTACTATTGGAATTAAGCCTAGTAGTGACGTAATGCATGACGCAATCATTCAGGCACTAAAAATACCTCGCGACGAGTTGTCCGTTCTGTTGGTTAATTCGTAGCAGATGACCCGGTAACCTTGGACCTGGGTCGGGTCAAAAGGTCGCGAGGGTCGACTCCATCGAACATTCAGCCAATCAGGTCCCACGGTGACGTTCATATCGGTCACAAAAGATGTCAGAGCTGGTGAGTAAGTACATGACATTTTATATTAATTTCGAGGTGCAAAAAGCTACAAAAAGCATGTAAATTACTTTAATCATCATCCTCGTCGTCATCATCATAATCATCAACAACACTGTTATCACCCTTCGATGCTATTAGCTATTGCTAAGTCTGAGCAGTTTTAGACTGTCTTTGCTAACAAAGGAATACTTAGTTGCATTTAGTAGGATTGTAGCTAGAGAAAATAATTATACATAGAAAACAAAGAGTGGGAAAATGTATATTCTAGAGAGTTGATAAGTTTACGGTCATCGAAGGTTGTTGCAAGAGTTGAGGGACTCATTGGTCCAAAGCCATTCAGAACTTGAGTCGTAAAACCTTGGACTCTAATCGAATATATTGTACTTGGTCTGAGGTTACTGAAAGAAATACAACATCTTAAATGTAATACATGATATCAATTGAAAAGGAGATGAATATATATGAATATATATATATATATATGTATATATAAATATATATATATATCATATAGGTGTATTGAGTCACAGAGATTTAATTAATTCGGGACATAGTGTATTTTCTACAAAATAACTCAAGTCTTCAGATAAATCTGCAGTACTTGCTTTGATAAAGATTTAAGGACTTATTATTTCATCACTACAATAGACTTGACATCTTGGTCCCTCAAACTAAAACCATTATGGCCCAGTCTCGACCTTTTGCTTCAATTGGTCCCTCTCTGTGGAATGCGTTTCCTTCATCTGTTCGCTATAAACTTCTATCTGGCAACCTCTCATCCTCTTTTGCTTTTCTCAAGACCTGCTTCTTCTCACGGGGCCTTGCGCAATGGCAGCGCTTCTGGACGGTTAACCCTAAAAGAAGCGCCCTAGAAATGTTTAAATACAATACAATAAAAATACAGTACATTAGATTTCAGTTTATTGGCCAATGGGATATTTGCCTGATATTAGCCGTCATCCTGTCCGTTTGAATCGACCGGATATCGTCGGCAGCCTGGTACCAGACTAAATAACCTGCTATCTCGCTGCATCTGTCGTCAGCTACGATCGGCTACGACAGAAAACAACAAATCAATAGGCACAACGTGTCTAGTTCAACCCGACACTGCGTCAGTGAACATTAATGTGCATTTTAATCTCGTTAATCGTAACCCAAAAAGTTTAAAGCGCAACTCGAAAGCTAGGCGCTTGGCATGAGCCTGTTCACGAGCGCTGCGTCACGTTAGAGAGGTTGTCATCAAAGGTCCAGTAAGAGCAAGAATATCAATTAATACCGGTACTCTTCGTGTTACATGACGATACCTATTAATCCATTATCAATCGTTTCCCATGTAAGAAAACCGAAATAAGTAGACAGAATTGAATTGTCTAAAAGTTGTATCTACGATATCCGGTTATTTTACGGCGAAAATAAACAAACTTGCCTGCCACGTGACCGACAAAGAATTCGACGACAGAGGGCGGACTTGTACGTTGACTGGTGGACTTTTAGGAGCTGAAAACGAAGAGGATGGACAACAGGCAGTTAGGTCCTCTTTAACTACACACCGTCATGGCTGAGATGTTCAGCGTCGCCCTCCTCCTTTCTCCAGGTTGGCACTAGCACCACCTCAGGTAGGGCACGGACAGAAGTCCATGACAGTGCACAGTCGGCCTACGAGTTCACTAGTGGGCGCTAGAGCAAAATGACACTTGAACTGTCGTGGAGGGAGGGGTTGAACTTCTGACCGATTGTTCACTACCATAGACCTCCGTCCCTGCCCCAGCTGAAGTGGTGCCAGTGCCAGTCCTGGAGACCTCCACTCACCACTCTATTCGGCAGCGCCCTGGGATCTGGAATCTATCGGTTGGAGGTTCGAGCATCCAGAACGGATTGAGTGGCTGAGATCTAATCGCCTTTATTTTAAATTCTATTTCATTTAAAATTAATTAACTAAAAATGGAATGATTTAAATATAGTCTTACCTTCTGGAAGCGTTCGTACAGAACTGGTTGTACTGAAGGGTCCAAGACCTGCTGCGTTGTACGCTGCCACCGCTGCTCCGTAGTAAACCCACGGAGCCAATCCACCAATGACAAGCGAGCTGTTCATTGACCCCACCCGATATTCCTTGTAGGAATGTGTGTCAGGTCGCGTCCAGCCAATCACGTATCCGGTCACGGGACCATTCTGAGCGTTAGTTGTAAGACTCTTTTGAACAGAAGAAACAGTTGACAGACGATGAGTATAATATCGGAGGTTGAGTGGCTTAATGGAGTCAAGGTAAGTCAAGGTCAATCAAGGTAAGTCATGGTAAGTCAAGGCAAGGTAGGGTAACGAAAGTAAACAGTTCGTACAGTAAAGTAAAGTTAGGTAAAGTAAGGTGATAGAAAGTATCTATGAATGAATGAATGGATGAATGGATGGAGGAATGAATGGATGGTTGAAAGGAAGGATGAATTGATGGCTGGATGAATGAATAGATGGATGAATACATGGATGAATGGATGGATGAAATAATTAATTAATTAATTAATGCATCTTACCTGCCACATGACGATTACGCTTCTTGACGAGTTGACGACCACATAGACATTGACAGGGCTCGAAGTCGGCGCTACATAATGAGACGAAGCAAGTTCCAAATAAAACGACAGAGAAATCAAGAAAATTGAAGTCAGATTTACACAGACTATATTCCTACTTGATCAATTTTATATAGCATTAAAAACTTAGGATGCAAGTATTGTTAGTCTTTTATTTCTTCATAACAGTTAACAAATTTAAGCTGTTAAATATGATGCTTAGCAAAACAAAATAGACTGTGGTAAAATCAATGTCTTATAGATGTTTTAGCTGTTTAACCTTTGCAAAGGGGGAGGTAGAGCTCAAATGTACGTACGCATGGGGAGGAGGTCACGAAATGTACGCAGTGCAACAAGGGCAGGGGGTGCGAAAAGACGATTTTTTTGCGTATGTAGTATATGGATGGGCCCCAAGACTGTTCTAACAACTAGTAGCTACTCATATTGAGTAGATATCTATATATATGTGTACATGTGTATATATATACATTTAAGATTATATTACATTAAAGACATATATATTTAAGATTACCTTTTTAAAATAATTTGTGGCCCCATTTTTCAAATTTCTGGGGGGCAAAATTCCAAGTTGCGGGGGGGGGGCAACAAAATTTTTGGCGCTTCACGCAATATTTTTTTTATTATGCCCCCTCTTTTAAAAACCTTGTTACACCTCTCATATATATATATATATATATATATATATAGGCCTATGTTGACCTAAAGAAAATCGATTACATTCTAACAAGTAGTAGGCCTGTGTGACATAGAGGTTCTGGGAAATGAAGATGACCGACCTGTGACGTCAGTTGTGACATAGATGGGTTCTGTGAAGTCACTCCACAGCATGGAACCATTGGCACTGTTTGCCGCTCTGACCCGCAGAGAGTAGGTCGTGAAAGAGCTGAGACCGGTCAGAGGGAGGACCTGAAGGGGAAGAGATGGAGAGGGAACGACGATCCATCGATAGTCTAATGAAAACAAAGGAAAACAGTCATCACAATTAGGGAAGAGTGTATGAGTGGACCCATCGATTCAATGCTATTACATAGGAACACTGCGCTGTTGTGTAGGAACAGCACTCTTATGTAGAAACAGTATTATTGTACAGTACTGTTACACAGGAACAGTACTGTATACACGAAAGGTACTGTTAAACAGGAACATGGAAACCTGTTAAACGGGAACAGTAGTTACAGTACTGTTACACAGGAGCAGTACTGCTACACAGGAACGGTACTGTTACATAGGAACACAAAAACCTGTTACACAGAAACAGGTTCAAACAGTACTGTTACACAGGAATGGAACTGATACACAGGAGGTATGCAGGCACTCTGAAAACCTATTACACAGGAATAGTACTAGTACACAGGAACGGTACTGTTACACAGTAGGCCTAACGATACTGTTACACCAGAATATTCAACCAGAGATAATTGTATACAGGCAAATTGAACTGTTGTAATCCACTGTGTACTTACTGTGCTAAGAAACCCATCAGAGACACACAGTCTGAGAGATGGTCTAATAAGGTTCTCTATAAAAGTCAAGATATGCGTATACCCACATAGAGCGTAGATTCCTCTCGTCTTCCGTACAAAATAGTTCGGATTCTAACAGTCTTATTGAATAGTTACCGAAAGGCTGCACAGAGAACAATACAGTCGATCGAATGAATAATCATATGAGACTATTAATCTAATCTAATTCCATCTAAGGGTTTGATTCGATTGATCCTAACATAATCCTCCCCAAACTCACCTTCGTTGACGTAACTCCGACGGTACTGCAACTGGTACTGGTTGAGATCACCGTTACGCTCTGCTGGTACTTCCCATTGTACCAGGACACTGCTAGAATTCTGCCACGTGACCTGAAGGTTGCGCGGTTGACCTGGAGCTAAAATCAACAACGCAAAACGGAGAAAGAAATATCCCTTCCACAAATTCTCCGTCTTAGCTTCGTATCCAAAGCGTAAGAATAAGAACTAAGCGCAGGGCAATAATTCACGAACGCTGCGTCACGTCAGAGAGGTTGTCCATCTAATTGTCTCCCACAAACCCAGATCGACAGAGCTTCCGTGGTTTCTCTACTCCAGTGTCGAGATTGTTAATAATTTTGATTTGTCATATCATTTTCTCTCATTTAAACGTTGCTTCTGCTCATCCATGATATCTAGTAGTTAGGCTGTCAAAAAATGTTCAAATGACGGTCAGGGTATCCGTCGATCCGCGGAGGGGGTAACCGACCGCGAGGACATTCTGTTAGGAAATGTGGGGAATTGCGCATTTTTACGCCCGGGCAGTCAGCTAATGTCATCAACAGAACATTTTGCAGTATTATAGTATATGTTCAGGTAAGTTGAGGTAACCGCCTGGGTACCCGTTGACAGCCTTAATGATATCCATTGCGGCTTCACATCGACTGCTACCTTGTACAACGTTTACGGTACCGTATAATTCATTAGATTAGATCAGATCAGCATGTGGAGCATAGCTCCAGTCTTTCCCGCAAAGACCCTCCTAAGACTCGGGTTGGTGTGATGGTCGATCTCCTACCAGAAGCCAAGGTACGTGCTCCGAGTGAGGGGCTGTATATTCCAGTTCCTGCGTCGTTACGAGCGGCCATTTGTACGAGGTAAGGAGTGGCTGGTTTCAGTCCCTCCACTTCGTACCAGGTCCTCACAGCAGATATATCGTCCTTGAAGAGTTTGAAACCGTTCGAGTTCCTAAAATGTTTAAACCTAACATAGGTGTTTCACAATATAGAAACAAAAACACTACAACCGATCTAAGCTCTTGTGGTCTTCAATTATATCGCATTGTATTTACAGATTTATACATAGCGCCTGTTGAAATACAATCTAATCAATTGATATGGCACCCGAATAGAGCGTTTTATGTAATAACTTCATATGGCATGACTCGCTCAGTGTTTCAAGCGGAGTGCTTCATTTCCTGAAACATTTTGCTGCTTCAAGACAGCCACAATTTATCGGAATCTCTCGTATTGGGACCGACTCACCTCTAATCGGTGTAGCACTGTAAGTGACGTTATATAAATGTACGCATACAATACAATGGACGCCGACTTTCGACAACTACCGGTGACACCCGAGAGACAAACTTCCTTTTCCAGAACTTGTCGGCATTGATCCAACGTTTCAATGCGGTGGCTTTTCAGGGCACCATGTCAGGATTACAGTCCACTGACAAGCGGCGACCCAGATAGCATGATGACAGAGCCGTTGGCAATGCCAATGATGAATAATAATAATAATAATAATAATAATAATAATATTAATAATAATAATAATACAATACTTAATTTTAATTATAAGATAATAAGAGCCGGTGAAAATTCCGGCTGTGCAATTTCTAACTGTAATTAATTCACGAAACTTCTAGGCTACCCTTGAAACAAAATTTTTAACCCTGCTCCATTTGGGTAACGAATTTAACTGTGCTATAAATCGCTTACTTACTCTTCTTGATAGCGTATGACGTAAAAGGTGACGTCAGTTGAAGGTGGTTGCGTCACTGGGGACCACGTGACGTTTATGAATGTCATTGAAACGGCGGAGACGGTGACGATTGTTGGCGGGAGAGGAACAACTGTATTGAACGAATTATGGTGATGAACATAAAGCTGATGACATGGATGATGGAGACAATCACAACGATAATGACGACGATGATGATGACAATGATGATGCTTTTGATGCTAATAATTATTCTGGTCTCCCCGAGAGTAGGACTTAGGTCCCTTAGGGATTGTTTCTTATTCTTAACTGTCAACTCCCCGTTTTACTTTAATGTTCTGCTATTGTCTTTGATTGTCAGTTACTACCAGTGTTCCCTCTCTGCGCACACACGGGTCGTGGAGCCAGCGCACACAAGAATTTACAGTTGGCACACAAATTTGATTGAAGAAAAGCCAAAATAATATTAAGATGAACTGTAAACCAATGTTTAACTGGGCAGAATAGAAATTGCAAATAAATTGAAAGCTAATAACAACAATGCGTACAATACGATGTTTGCGTCATCTGCTCTATAAGACACATTTTAGAGAAGGTGCTTTTCTTATCACCATATATTTCTATATATGGTCATGATTTAACTATCATCGCATTCAGATCGGACCTGCGCACAAACGTGTGAACCATTTATAAAATGTCGCATACACAGAATTTCTTGTGCACACTGTCTCCAAAAAATTAGAGGGAATACTGGTTATTACTTTCCAATAAAAGCAACGGCTATGGTTATGGCTATATTATAATTTATGACGATAATGATAATTATTATTATCATCATTATCATGATGATTATGGTAACAATTAATATTGTTATTAGTATGATTGTTATAATCATTTTCATTAATAATTAATTATAATCATCAATACAATTATAACCATCATCACTTTTATTATTATTAGTACTATTACAAATATAATAAATTATGATTATCATTACTATTATGAAATAATAATACTGCCAATGACGACGGCGACGATGATGATCTTGATAGCAACAGTTGCAACAAAGATGACGACGAGAGCAACGACAACAGTTACCGACCTACAACATCCACAGCCACAGACCAGGTGTCGAACCCCGCTGCATTCGACGCCGTGCACCTGTAGCGCCCTCTGTCCGCTCCAGTCACGAACTTGACATTCAGGGTCAACGCATCCGGTTGGAAAATCCTCCGATCACCAGATGGCACCAGAGGCATCGAGTCCACGTCCCACGTGACCGTCGGTCGGGGGTCACCGGCGCTGACGTTGCAGGTCAAAGAGAGGTCACGACCTTGGATGATCTTGTCAAGGCCGTCGATCGAACTGATGATCGGTTTAACTGAAGGTCAAGGAAGAAAGAAAGAATTGACCTTTATGACGTCAGTTGAAGATTCAGCAAGTTGTTACAGCGCTACAGAGGTTTTATGAATTCAGTTTTGAATTCATTTTGCATATCTTTAACTTTTGCATTGGCAATTTGTAAACAAGTCAATAGAGAATAAAATCAGGTATTTAGATTATAGATAACTAGATAAATAAATAAATAAATAGGTTAATAAAAAGGTTAATAAACCAACATATAAGCAAACAAAATAAATAAGTAGATTGATGATAAGATATAATCTCGTTAAATACCTTGTACGAAGAGGTAGCAGGACTGTTGTACGCTGCCTAGAACGTTTTCTGCAATGCAGGTATACTTTCCAGAATGTAGAGTACTGGATGATCTTATGATCAAAGTCTTGTTTGATGGATCAAGAACAGATCCGATTGGTAATACAGGATCATTCTTCAAGATAAAAGCTAGACAATCAAATTCCTTCGTTACAATCAATCCGAGTATTTACTAAACCAAGGCTTCTTAAAGAGATCAATAATCATCGGCGTTCAATCTTCGTTTTGGCGGATTCCTACTTCGTTCGAGAAGTTTTGTCGAAGAGGCGCTATAGAAATCGTGATACTAATTACAATTGTAATGTAGGTTGTTCGAATAACTATAGAACTGGGGGCTACTTAAAAAATATCCTTTCTGGGGTACGTAGTTGCTCCCAATCTTGCTTTCTTTGTTTCTGTCTATAATCTCTCTATCTCTATCTATCTCTCTTTCAATTCTCTCGGTTGCTATTCCCTTAATCCGAATCGCCCTTTTGCTCATCCAACACAGGCGCCCCGTGGCTCAATGGAGTGATCTGATTATGGTTTGCGCTTAGCGCACCATCCGCTGATGCCATGTGCATCAGAAGCTGTGAAAGAACGGGAGAGAAAATCGCTTTGAAAGATTACGTTGAACTTCCAGCTGATGGATGGAATAGGTTTTCCAGCTGCCTCGCAGAACAGAACGACCATTTGGGAAGAGTTGACCGTTCGATTTGAGGGAAAGCTCACCAAACGAGGATACACTGTCAATACACACATGAAACAAGTACAGTTCTTCCTTCCTTCTCTCATTCCTTCCTGCGTTCCATCCTTCTTTCGTTTCTTCAGGAAACCTTCTCATCCTCTTCCTTCCTTCTTTCCTTCCCGATTATTTTCTCTCCTTATTCCTTCCCTCCTTGCATCTACCCTCCCTTTATTCCTTCTCACATTCGTTCATTCCATATAAAATTCAGTTCCGTCTAAACCAAAAACATTCGATCCCATCATTCTTTTCGTAAGTAAGGTACATGGCGCCTTGTCATTAAGTGACAACGGTCATTAAGCAACCACGGTCATTTATAACTTACCCTGAACGGTTAAAGAGGCCGACATGGTTCGATTACCGCCTGAGTTCCTTCCCATACACCTGTAGGTTCCTTCGTCATTTTCGGTCAGGTTTCGAATCAGCAACCCAGTGTCATTGATGACGTACTTTGAAGGTTGACCTTGCGGGTTCAAGGTCAGGTCATCTGAGGGAAGAATCAAGTTATCAGCCCAATGAACCCTTCTCTAAAAAGGATTTTATTCCATTTCATTTTCTGTATGCAGCAAGGACATCCAGTAGAACATTGCACTATGTATCTCTGTCTGTCTGTCTGTCTGTCTGAATTACTTAATTAATTAATTTATTAACAAACAGAATTATACAAATGCATTTGTGTATGGATGTATGACTTTTCTCAGCAAGGAAAGGAATGAATGAATGAATGATGGAGGGAAGAGAGGACAATTGGTTTTACCTTTAAACCACGTGACTATTGGCGGTGGTGACGCATAGAACCGACAACTCATAAGAGCATTTCCTCCGACAACGGAAGTGACGTCAGTCATCGACGCCAGAACTTCCGGTGGCACTGGAAAAGTACAGGAATCGTAACGGTAACAGTAATTTCGACGCTTTAGAAAGAGTAACGGAGGGAGAGAGTCGAAATCTTAATCAGGTGTTCATTAATTGGTTGATTAATTGAATGTATTAAATATTAATTACCTATGACAGTGACGTAGACTGGTGAGCTCTTGGCCGATCCATAGATGTTCGATGCCTGGCACTGGTAGCTGCCTTCGTCCAGTTTATTAACGGAGCTGACCATCAACGCTTGACCAGAGTCACTGCATGAAGGAGGTCAACAAACAGAAGAAAATAATATCCTCAACAGTTTTAACAAACATTAATCATCATTCTTGCCTCATTTATGTATGTATGTATGAGTGCATTATGTTTGTGTGTAGGCCTATGTAAGTATACATGCGTGTTTGTATTATGCCAGTATGTATGTATGTATGTATGTATGTATGTATGTATGTATGTATGTATGTATGTATGTATGTATGTATGCGTATGAGCGAGCATACGAGATACAAAATATACTCGCGTATACATCTACCGGGTATACCATTCCAGAAATTTTTTCTATTTAGCAGTGACTAGGGTGGGATGAATGGATGAATGATTAGCTGATAGATTGAAATAATCACTCAATCAATCAATAAGTCAATGAATGAATGAATGAATGAATGAATGAATGAATGAATGTATACAATACATATACATTTGTGCATGTAACGCATGTACCAGATCATTTATCTAGCGCCTATCAGACAAAGACTCATTCCATTCGTTCCTCACCTGATAATGGTCTTGGCGCCATCGCTGATTAAAGTCCGATTGTCTTTCGTCCACGTGACCGAGGGCGTTGGCTGACCTCTGACCCGACAACTGAGGGTCAGCAGGCCACCCATGACGATCGCCTGTCCACCCAACGGAGGCTCCACCACCTGAGCAGCACCTGGTAAAATCAACGGAATTTCTATAAAACTAATTAACTAATTATAATAATTAATTATTACTATGATTAGTTTGTTGCTGCTGTTATCATTACTTCTCCTGCATGTTGCGCTAATTTATTGAGCGGTTCATATAATGCAAAAAATTAATAATTATCACAAGAAGAGCAATACTGTCACTGCTACCAACATTGCTACTTGTAGTAGCATAAACAGCAGCAATGGTTATAGTAGCAGCAGTAGCAATTTTATAATTGCTGTAACAATAGTAGCAGAAGTTATCGCAGCCGAGGAAGTAGTTGTAGTGGTAGGAACTGTATTAGCAGTAGCAATAGCGTGGAGGAGGTCACCATAAAGATGTTGGAGAAAATGCGCTACGGAAAGGGGGTATGAGAGTTGTACTTGGAGGGAGGCAGGAGATGATGGGAGGGGTACGTGAGGGAGGGAGTGGGCTGTACCTTTGACGGTCAGCTGAGCCTGCTTTGAGTTCCTGCTCTCTTCCTCTGTGTAGTCGTTCGTTGCCAGACAATAGAACATTCCCTCGTCCTCAAACTGAACGTTGGCCAGGAACAGACTTCCGGTCGGTAGGATACGGACCGGAAACGGGTCGTCGACTGCCTCGGCCACTGGTTCCCCGTCCTTGAACCACGTGACGTTGGCCGACGGAACCGAGTTCGGAGGTCGGCAGGTCAAGGTCACGGAACTTCCGGCGAAGACGACGGTGTCCTCAGGCTCAGCGAGGAACTGAGCTTCCAGATCTAAACGATCGTCGAATTGGCACAGGCGTCAGATTCAGCGTAATCGCTTAGTCATCATCACAGTTATCAACATCATCATCATCGTTGTCATCACCAGGCACCTTGTTGTTGTTATTATTCTCCTCTTCTTCACAATCTTCTATTCTCTTTTCACTGCTCTCTTCATTCTCATCCTACCTCATCCTCTTCTTTCTCCCTCAGAACCAGAACCAACAGCTTTATCGTCGTCGTCGTCATCGTCATCATCACCAGCAGCATGAGCATCATGACATCACCCGCTATAAAATCCTCTCGCATAATCGCCGCTTCATATAGCTCCTCTACTCACACGCAATCGTTACGTTGATAGCAGGTGATCCGACAATTCCATTGTAGTTCTCGCCAACACAGACGTACCTTCCGACATCCGACCTACGCACTCCATTGATATCCAGGGTTCCATTCAGATAGACCGTGAAGTGGGTGTCATTGGCCAGTGTAGCAACATCCTTGAACCAAGAGATGACCGGGGCTGGCCAGCCGACCATAGGACAAGCGATGAGGTACGACCTACCCTCGGCCAGCAACAGCTCAGAGGGCCACGGACCGGAAATGTAGGGGATCGATGGTGGCACTGAAAACATTCATTCATTCATTGTGAAGATTTATATAGCGCCTTATGCGGGTTACTACCCAGGAGCGCTTCCGGCCCTAGCACGGATGAAAAGGGCAGATTTGGGGTGAGTGTAAAAGGAGTCAGAGAGAACCCTTAAGAGAAAAACGTTGTAATGACGTGATGCAGGGTAATGTTTTATAATGTTAAACTGATAAGTGGTAATGCCACATAATATGAAGCAATGTTGATGCTTGCAATTTATAAAATAAAATTAAAAGTTTAAGTAATTAAAACATCAATTAACAACCCTTCAGGGCTTCGTTGAACTTACTACAACTATACACTATCTAAACAGCACCACACATTCTAGCAATTGCTTTCAATGTAGAGTCAAATTTTTTTAAAGTCAATTAAACTAATATTTGATTAAATTAACAAATATCGCCAACTGCTGCTGTGTAATTTTACTAACAAATAACTACGATTGTATTTAGAAATTCTAAATTGATAATATCGAATAAACAAATAAATAGTAATTAATAGTGGAAATTACATTTCTTCATCATTTTAATCTTGTCCAAAGATTATCAGAATAGAAAAGACAAAATCTTACCATAAACGTCGACAGATGCCGCTTTACTGATGATGACGTCACCCGAAAGTGGATTGACGGCCACGCATGCGTACTGGCCACTATGCCAAAACAGCACTACATCAATCTCCAGCTGCATCGTCAATTGGACGGCTCCGCCATCTGCCACTGAGCCGAACACAGCGGTCAGCTGGCGTCCGTCACCAAATGGCTGTCCGTCCTTCAGCCAATAGGAGCGCGCGGGGGGAGCGCTGTAGCCAGTGACGCAATCGAGGGATATTGACGCGTTCACGTTGACGCTGATTGACTGGGGATTAATGAGGAATTCTTTTGTGTCTAGAAAGACAGAAAGTCGCTTAATTAATTAAGATCCAAAATCGAAATATATTATCTTATTAAATCAACAATTATTGCACAAATATAATCTACCCAATCGGAATTAGTTTCTGACGCGACGGGTACGAACAAACGTAATACAAGTGCTCTGTACATTCATACACACCAAGACATGCACACAATGCATACATTTCCATTGTCCTCGGTCATTGGTCATAATTATATAATATCCATTGGTCTTTGATTGTAATAAAATACACAATAATCACAAATATAATCTTTGTGTTTTTATTTCACGATGAATTGCTTCTAAGTATCCTTACAGGCTACGACGATCGTCGCCACCTCACTACCGGTCAGTTGATCGTCGTGTCCAGCCAGCCAGACGAGGCACTGGTATCGTCCAAGGTCATCGGACGCCATCTTGGGTACGTAAAGGGAGTGGTTGGTGAAAGCGGCAGCCTTCACCTTGACCCTACTGACCGACTGGTTCTCGAAGGACCAGTCGTAGATGATAGGGGAAGCGCTGCTGGGAGGTGAAGGACTGACGACGTTTCCACCGGGATCGACGAGAACTGCGGAACAGTTGAGAAGGAGGTCACGACCTAGAAGAACGGCCTTTGACCCGGGTTGAACCCGGAATTCTTAGAAAGATAAAACAACAAACATTTATCTAATTTATGACTTATTGAAGATAATTATAGAAAACAACATATTATTCTAAAACATTGCACAACTTTCTAGAAAGAATTTGACAAACAATCCGCAATATTCTTCGTTGCATTCCCTTTTGGTCGTGTTTTCTCATCAGCGCCACGAGACCCTTTTACATTACAGAATCAAATCGAATGGTGTAATAGTAATAGAATTGTAATAGTAACCTATTCTTCCAATGTCAGCCTCAACAAACGGTCCGATCCCCAAAATGTAATGTACAGTCCACAGAAAGAAGATGATGTAGCGCCAATACATGACCTTAGAAAGAAAGTCAACTTTTGCGTAAACTGGCGTTGTGAACTGCGCTCAACGATTGACTAAGATCGACGAAGATTTCGAAAGATATTTTATAGTTTCGGAATATGTCCGAAAATGTTCGAAGATTAAAGATGTCATTAAAGACTTCTGGACATATCCGCGGATTTAAAAGTATATCCGTTGATAACTATAAGATTTCCGAATGCCTCCGACAATTTCCGATGGTTTCCCAGTATTTCCGACTGTTTTCGAACATTCCGACTATCTCCGAACATTTCCGATGGCTTCTGAATGTTCTTGAATGCTGTCGATTTAGACTGCAATTTCTGATTCCAGTCATTCACAGCAAGTACTCAGTAATTCGGCTGTCCATGCTTACCTGCCTGTCTGCTCATCTGTCTGTCTGTCTGTCTGTCTGTCTGTCTCTCTCTCTCTCTCTATCTGGCGTGTTAGGATGAGCGTGCACATGTGAGTTTGAACCGAATTCTTGCAATATCGATTGATCTATTGCAGCATAATAAAATATTAATCGGTGATCTGAGATCGAGCATTTCCGTGTCCTTCTTGCCATCGATCTTTGGCTTCGTGGGGATCTACTAGCTATAGGGATGGGTGGGAAGTCGTTCCCAGGTATAGGCTATTAAGGATAAAAGGAATAAGGGATAGAAATATATATGTAGCCTAATTGCAAATTTAGCTACAGTTTCGGGGTTAGAGAAAACATAAACTGGAGGAGGATCAGGTATACAGCGGGGTTGGATGGATGGTGAAGAGTTTGAGAAGATATCTGGGTTGCAGGAAATTGTAGATTAGTGATAGGACTTGAAGTGGAATCGCTATAAGTTCGACTACAAAAACAATCAAATCAGAACAGGGTAAAAAATCATCAATACCATTATCATTAATGAACGTTGTTAACGCGCGCAATCACGCAGAAATGCGAATCTGGGGCGTGGTTAGTCAGCCAACAAGCGAAGAGCAGCTAGATAGATATAGGGCCTATTCTTAATAGACATCAATAGACTTATGCATGCAATCCAATCAGAAATAATTAGTTTTGGGGCGTTAGTTAAAGAAGAAAAAGATTTGAAGCAACTGATAAAAACTAATAGATTATACTCGGTCGACTCCAATCCTTTGGGGGCATCAATGACCACATCGTTACTCCCCACCTCTTAGACGAATACAATAATATAGACTGTTACGAACAACATCGTCACAGGTTCATAAGCACACGTGACAACGTCCAAAAATATTTTGTCAATGAAACTCAAACTATATATGGTATTGAAGACGACGGCTAATTTCCGAATGACACCAACAGAATGTTGATTGGAAATAACAACATAAAATATCTTTAGGAAAGTCCTGCTTTCAGAGCTGTACGCAGAAGAGAGGCATAAATAGCGATAGTCTATCTTTTTAATGGGAACAATGATCCCTCTGCAAACTCAAAGGCCGATACAGTTGAGCACGTTTAGATGTTTACTTGCTAGTCATAGCCCACAACTATCTACATCAATTTACATAGACCTCTATATATATACATATATATATATATATATATTTATACGTGTAAGATCATGTAAGAGCCTAAACTCTGTATGTATGTGAAACATATAAATATATCAACACATGTGGCTCCTGCACATTATTTACTTCTTTATATATATATACATATATATATATACACTTGAACATAGTAGTTTATAATACTGAATTATGCATCACTTGCAATTATATCTATATAATTATGAATATAGCAACGGTCCAATTTTCCGGTCTGCTGAGAGAAGAATAAAAAGGTGTTTATTTGGTGAACAGCAGCAGGTGTTCCACATCATTGAACCAGCGATGAGAGTCACGCATGAACGAACCATTACATCAGCAGGTATAACAACAACATACACGTATCACCAGATTCTAACCATATCTAATCTAATCGAATGACTGCTATAGCGCCATCATGAGGCATCAATGAGTGGCGCTCCAAGTGAAGAGAAGTTGCGCCAAAATAACTGAATATAATTATGACTAAATGACCTATCAAATGACCATAATTATGACCTTCTAAATGATAAAATGACAGCCTAAATGATCAAAAGATGTATCAACTGCCTATAATACGACCACATAAACGACCAAACGATAGGCTGTATACATGACTAGACGATGGACTAAATGACCACAATCGTCACCTAAATGACAAAACGACCGTCACGGTTAGACAGTCCAAGACAATTGGTTCAACGGTTCTACCTGTCACCGTTTCCGGTTGATGACTTCACCGTGACTACTCAGGTATTTCGGGCTGACTGTAAACGGTCGACGGAACTCGTGGACATCCCGTAAACAACCCTGACTGTAATTAGTCAATCAGTTACGGTAAACAAGATGAATGTGAACGATGACGACATTTCAACGACAACGATTTGGTCATGAAGTGACATATTATTATGTGTCTTCATTTCTTGTTGGCCCATAGCCCACGTGAGTTCGCTGGCCCATATATATATATATAATATATATATGTATATATATATAATATATATATAATATATATATAATATATATATAATATATATATAATATATATATAATATATATATAATATATATATAATATATATATATAATATATATACTAAGCGATGACGATTGGGGGGGTGTTTCTGTGCGTGTACTTAGGCCTATAATGACAAAGACATTAGGCATCTGCGAAAGGCCTACAATTGTACGTAGGCCTAAAAGTCTACCATGATCTGCTTCTATGTTGCATGAGCCTAGTGTAGGCTCATGCAACAATGATATACTTAATGTATCTAATTCAATTAGTAGGACGGATGTTAGGATCATCCGTTATCGGCCCCTGATTAGTTTGCTCTTTGACTGGCGCTATAGAAATTGCCAATTACAATTACAGTGGCCATTATCAGTGCCACTGCCAAGCCTGGATAAAAGAGGAGGGCGACACTAATGATCATCACAGTGTCGCTACACAGAGACTATTATTACTACATTTGCCATACATAGGTCTAGATATATATATAAACATTTACATATTTAATTTCTATTTAAAATAATTTATTGTCCCCAGTTTTAATCAACATTATGCAGTCATTACCGTGGTTTGGGTATATCAAACGGAAAGGTCAGAAAGGTCATTAACGCCCCAAAGCAGGGCTACCTAATGCATCAGATTAAATCAGCAATAACGACGGTTCAATTCACAAGGAACTAAACGCAGAGTAGAGAACACGATGTTAGCTAAGCATCAGGAACTTAGCGATTCAAAAGATTCACATCAGGCGAAAACACAAAGATTTCTTAAACTGATTTCAAGTTATGCAAACGACGAATAGGGATCCAAGTGCAGGGTATCACTTACCAGAGACATAAACCAAACAAGGTATCAACCCTGTCGAGCGCAGAACCTCACACGCCCCGAAGGAAGGACGTCATGAGCAGGGCGTTGACCATGGTAGAGCGGATTAGGGTGGCAGTAGCTTAAAATTTAATACATAATACATAAGTGTACGACCAATTATTAAATTGTCTGTGTGTGTGTTGTTTGTTGTGTGTGTGTATGTATGTGTGCGTGTGGTGGGTTGTATATGTGCGTGTGTAGGAGTGTGACATCGACTATAAGTTAGAACGCTCCGTCTTGTAAGGCGAAGATAACAGAGTGGTCGTTAAACGATACACGTATATTATACTAATCATAATTAGCAGATATACGGATATTAGACGTCACCATCTGCTCTCCATCATACAAAGTCACTAAGAAGCTATTAAATGGGTTGGGCTCAACGCACGTGTCGACCACTCCCCAAGACAGACACTATATACACAATGTTACAATTGTAACAGGACAACAATTACTTATTCTGACAACTGATGCAACGCTTAATTACACGCTGGACAAACGAAGTGATGATCTGCTATGTCATCTGTTGATGTCGTCTCGAGCGAATTCCAAGAAAACGCAGACGAATGATATTTTGCAACAGATTGGTACGGTGGCCGATTGGTTGTAGGGATCGCCATGTGTTATAGCGCGGATCGGAGCATTCTCCTCTGAGAGACGGAACATGGAGAGAGTATTAATTAGGGGCCTACACTCACTCAAAACAGCGAAGCAGTTTTAAATGAACGTCTTGTGTTGGCCACAGCAGACTTCGAGGTTTCAGGCACATCGCCCTGTCACTCAAAACATAGATCAGCACTCTGTCTCGGTATCTCTGTCTCTCTTTCTCTGTCTGTCTGTCTGTCTGTCTGTCTGTCTGTCTCTCTCTCTCTCTTCATGATCTAAGGTAAAGTAAGGTTTCATACAAACCTATAACATCAACGAAGCTTCCCAATTCTGTAAATGCTTGCACTATGGCAGTACCAGTCCAAAGCCTGTATTGAGGAGGGCGACGCAAATGATCCGTGTTACCACACACTACTTCTAAAGCTTCTGTATTGTTGTCTTGGCTGGTAATTGCTGTGACCGGAAGGACTGTGGCAATCGATAAGCGGGGGCGGGGAGGCAAAACTCCCCACCTATCTAATCCGATAACTTCTATAGCGCCTCCGTCAGAACGCTCTAAGCATTAGTCGCCACTAGGCAACATCGTTGCGCAAGCCAAACACAAGGCTGCGTCAGGTCACAAGCCGAGAAGGGAGTTATAGAAGACATCAAGATCGTCCACTAGGCGTTTTGAAACACAAAGTAGGACATATTTACCCTACATATTTACCCTACATATTTGAACTATTGAGTAATGTTGCCATAGGTCTTAAGCCTAATCAGACGGCCTAGATGAGTCTTGGAGGTCTATATCCTATTCTTTGGTACAAGCGGACTTACAGTCTTCGTCTCAAGCAAACAACAGGTCTTGCAAGCAAGTGAGTCACGCGCTGCCGTTCAAACCTTCGTTGGCGGACATTTCAAACAGACAAAGGATTGGCTCCTTTGTTACGTCACAGACGCCTTTCTGTGGCCAAGGATTGCGCACGCACTTCTTGTCTGCCTTCGGTCCACACTTCCTCAAATCGACATGATCATGGTTCTGTTTTGATGTTCCATCGCTTGCTGCTCTGTACATGATAGATCAACGCACTAATTAGAATTAAAATTACTATTCAACTGATTGAAGCATCTCGTAAATTAACGTTCATTGTACACCTAACTTTTACATTGACTTTGCGAAGCGCCAGCGTTTTCTTATAGAATAAAAGAGCTATATAAAAAGACACATAGTATTACTTAGATACGTACGTAAATAGGCTCGACATAAATAAGGTCCTATGCATATCATTCACGAATAAACATACATATATCCACATTCACACCAGTACATAATATGCAAATATACGTATACCATGCACTATGTAGGCCTACATATTACGACCCCACACAAATACGTGTATACATATTTCGTGTCTGGAAGAGTTCGTCGACCACAACTAGTGTCTGTCTCAGCCAGCCATCATTCTGAAAAATGCGAAAAAAAATTTTCACGCTCCGTAAGACGAGCAGAAGATTTTGCGCAGACCGACAAGGCGAATCAAAACGACCCTATCTCGTTTGGGGCCAGCAAACGACACGGCCTACGATCACTTGGCCCAAAGACCAGGCCACAGCCTACGATCAACGTGTGTGAATAGGATTTCGGTTCCTATATTAAAGCGTGCTCTGAGAACGTCTTGAGTTTCAGTTTGAACAGAAGGTGACAAACTGAGCTTTATTGAACTCTGAGCAGATCTTGCGGAACATTAGTTTCTCGGCAACACAAACGGTTACGATTACCAGTTTGTGAGGTTAAAAAAAGACGCTATACAAAGTGCTTTCATACGTAGACCGATATACTATAAATCTATAAGCCGTTTTAACAGAATTTAACGAGAGCATTCGATTGTAGGTAGCGAGCGAAGAGTCACAGAGGAACTAGGATCTAAGTTATTTAGGGTCTGTTTAAGTTGATGGTGATATGGCGACGCTACGAGGATTCTATCAAAGGGTTGTCACCCTCTGCTTCTGTTTTTCTACGCTCATTATGCTTCCCACCAAAGGCGAAAGGTAATTTGATCAGGCCTATCATATTCAATGTTGCATCAATCATCAGGCTATACGCTGCATTATAACGCCAACATCTGCCAAGTGTAACGCTCAACCAGAATTTCAAACACTACAGCAGAGCGTAACACAAAACTACAATATTTACAAGTTACAGTAAATAGTAATATCTATTATCTCTTTCTATAAACTTCTCAAGACTTTCCTCTTTGGCCGGGATGGGTCATTAGCGTATCATAAATCTTGTATGGGCGCTATGTAGACTATATATGTAGACTATATATGTAGACTATATATGTAGACTATATATGTAGACTATATATGTAGACTATATATGTAGACTATATGTGTAGAGTATATATGTAGACTATATATGTAGACTATATGTGTATACATAGACATATATTATTAGACTCCACAACTGCTTGCACTCTGGCAGTGTCAGTCCCAAGATCGGATAAACGAGGAGGGCGATGCCAATGATCTTTGTCAACACACAGTGTCGTTAAACTGTAATTGCTACTACTACAGTACAGATATCGTTACTATAATTATATGATATAATTATATGATACAATTTACGAGATTAACACAATTTTATAATTATAAACGTGGGCTGTAATAACGTTTGTATTGTTTTAGTATTGCTCCTTCCACGGATCAATTCCTTACAACGGAACACCATGATATGGTACCAAACGATATCCCAAGGATATCATCACCAGCGACGTCATACAACACGTCATCAACGCCCCAAACGACCGACATGACCTCTACTGATGTAAGACAGGATGTAACAGAAGCGACAATATTTTCAGATGTAAGACAAGATGTAACAGAAGTGACAGAGCTGGCACAAGATGTAACAGACAATGTCCCCCAGGAAGTTACAGGATTCACAGATGTGACACAGGGTGCTACGGAAGTCACAAAAACGACAGATGTAACACACAATATTCCACAAGAAATCACAGGATTCACAGACGTAACACACGGTGTAACTGATATTACAGAAATGACAGAGGTAACAGACAAGTTACCCCAGGAAGATACAGGATTCACAGATGTAACACAGGGTGCTACTGAAGTCACAAAAACGACAGATGTAACACACAATATTCCACAAGAAATCACAGGATTCACAGACGTAACACACGGTGTAACTGATATTACAGAAATGACAGAGGTAACAGACAAGTTACCCCAGGAAGATACAGGATTCACAGATGTGACACATGGTGCAACAGAAGTTACAGAAACGACAGATGTAACATACAATGTTCCACACGAAGCTACAGGATTCACAGAAGTAACACATGGTGCTACTGAAGTCACAAAAACGACAGATGTAACACACAATATTCCACAAGAAATCACAGGATTCACAGACGTAACACACGGTGTAACTGATATTACAGAAATGACAGAGGTAACAGACAAGTTACCCCAGGAAGATACAGGATTCACAGATGTGACACATGGTGCAACAGAAGTTACAGAAACGACAGATGTAACATACAATGTTCCACACGAAGCTACAGGATTCACAGAAGTAACACAGGGTGCTACTGAAGCTACAAAATGGACAGATGTAACAGACAATGTCCCCCAGGATGTTACAGGATTCACAGATGTAACACAGGGTGCTACTGAAGTCACAAAAACGACAGATGTAACACACAATATTCCACAAGAAATCACAGGATTCACAGACGTAACACACGGTGTAACTGATATTACAGAAATGACAGAGGTAACAGACAAGTTACCCCAGGAAGATACAGGATTCACAGATGTGACACATGGTGCAACAGAAGTTACAGAAACGACAGATGTAACATACAATGTTCCACACGAAGCTACAGGATTCACAGAAGTAACACAGGGTGCTACTGAAGCTACAAAATGGACAGATGTAACAGACAATGTCCCCCAGGATGTTACAGGATTCACAGATGTAACACAGGGTGCTACTGAAGTCACAAAAACGACAGATGTAACACACAATATTCCACAAGAAATCACAGGATTCACAGACGTAACACACGGTGTAACTGATATTACAGAAATGACAGAGGTAACAGACAAGTTACCCCAGGAAGATACAGGATTCACAGATGTGACACATGGTGCAACAGAAGTTACAGAAACGACAGATGTAACATACAATGTTCCACACGAAGCTACAGGATTCACAGAAGTACCAAAAGGTGTAACGGAAATTACCGAACTGACAGATGTAACACACAGTGTACCCCAAAAAGTCACAAGGTTGACAGATGCTGCACCGCTCAGTACACCTGAACATGAAACAGCAACATTGGTCAGAGAAAACATAACAGAATTAACAAGGTTACCAATGGTAACCCAGGAAGGAACAAGGCATACAGAAGTAACACCTGAAACAATTACGAAGACAACTCGAGCACCTGTCGCCCCAGACTCTCCCCAGAGCTCCCCCGTCTTCTCTGCATCAGCAACCCCATCCGAGCAGACGACGGTGGTTCTACCAGCATCACCAGTGGATGCAACATCACCCCCAGACACAAGTCCCAGCAGCCAGTCAGATACAAAACCACCGTTGGGGGGAGAAAGGCCAGTAAACCAACCAGCCCATGGTAATTTATATCAAACGACATCCATTCAGAAACTTTTTAAGTATACAGGAGCTAAGTAAATGGCCGCCATATAAATGGACAGTTTAACATGAATAAGCTCTTAATTATAAGCCTCAATATTATTATCCTGTGTATAATTTAAGCTTCGTAATCTTATCCCACTGTAAACCTACTATTGCCTTCTGTTAAGACCTGACGGTATTGGGAACCAACATGCAATTTCGCGACCAGTCTTGTATAATATAATATATAAAAATCATCAGTGGGCCTCGCCCTTTTTTACCGTACATCACCCGAACTTTGTATTCTTGTCATTTGTAAGCTTACCTGAAGTTACAAAATTCAATATTCTCGCGGCAAAGCTTATTATCACGAAGCGTACAAATTCCAGCCCTCTCTCTCTTTGTTGAAGAATCGCTTTGTACCCGATTAACTCTGCCACCCTCCGACTTCCCACCTAGCAACTTTTCAGGCGGCGCCATCGTGGGTGTAATTACGCCGACAGAGGTTGACAGTTCACACCACAGTCGGATAAACAGACTTATTGTTGCTTTCAAAATAAGGTCAACTTCGCTCAACCACGACGTACAAAATAAATCGTAGATCAAACAGGATGGGAATTTGCAGTCATTAAGTTTTTGTCCGAGACGCTACCAGACAAGATTCTTGTCAACAATTTCGTACAGTCAATACATTTCTGTTATCTTTCCAAAGACATGTGATCGTGCAAATAAGTCCGTAAGTAATCAAAGAGGGAAATGTCTTTCAGCGATATTTGTGAAAAGCATGGTCTGCATAAAAATGTCTTCTTTTAATATCGTGTTGGGTGCCGGGTTATTATTCTCAGTGTCGTCGATGAATTAACTTAGCTAACTATAGAAATAATACTTAAGGAATACAATCGAGTTATTTGAATGGATTGAAATTGTTGTAGGTGACGCGTCGCGTACGTTGAGTGGGGGAAAGATCGCTGCTGCTGTCATCTTCAGCGTCCTCGGGGGAGTGGCCCTCATCGCAGGAATTGTCGCCTTCATCCTCTACCGAAGACGTCAAAAGTAAGCTCAGCTCTCAAACTCTCCCACGAGTACAAAAATTTTTTTAGCGCATTTTTAGTTTGTACAACTCCGCTGTTCAATTCACTGTGTAGGTGTAACAGTTGGAATTATACTTATTAGAGGTATACTAAATAGCTTACGACGCTTTTCACTTGTTATCATCAATGTTGGCTACGTATGAACTGTTACCTTCCTGGCAGTTCCTGCATTCATTCTTCTTATAGCGCTAAACAGATTTCTTTTTCGATCTATCACTCGTGATCAATCTAAACTAATCTCTTTAAAATACCTGTTTAGGAGAAGTCAATACGAAATTGACAGGTACCATGAAATGATGTAAAACCCGTTGACCGTCAACCTCATCAGTATTCATCCAGTCAACGAAAGAGCCTGGTCAACCCATGTCAACCGCCAACATACTGATCGCCTCAAAAGCAGATGGGCTAGATCAAGAGGGCAACACCAATGAGGCAACAACACAGCGGAGCTCTGTACATATATCAACCACATTCCATGGATTGTAGCAATGAAATTTCTGTGGCCAATTCGAATGCAATGTCTGCTATTGGATGAGACACTAGAGCAGCATAAGTTCTCTAGATGTAAAGAAAGACTTTGTTCACAAACAGTCAAAAGTAATTCAACAGCAGTTCAATGTTTAATCATTTATATAATCATTTTATAATTATTTCTGTTCTCAAATAGATCATCACAAATGAAATCCATTTTATTTGATCTTAACAAATGAAATCACTTTTACTTGACTGTAACAATTTGATGCAAGTGTAACTTATGACAAATAATTTGTCTGAACACTTCTGTTAGAAAGTGCCTAGAAAACACATGAACATACAAAAGCTAGGAATACTTACAGCCACATTATACTTGTTAAACTAAAAAAATAATACAAATAGCCCATATGCATCACTTAAACCAGTTTCTAGTGCTTTCCACACGGCATCAATATACAATGAAACTTTTTCTAAAGTTCACAATTGCTCACATGACCATACAAGAGAGCATCGATCGAGCCGGGCAAGTTTGAGCAAAGGACTTGATCAAGATCACCACACAGTGGCCAATCAAACCCGTACCCTTCATGTCACAAGCCGAGCATCTAACCAATCTACCATGCCTCACTAACATATCTATATTTAAATGCACAGCATCTCTGATAACATTAATTACAATTTTACGCGTAACCAATAAACACCATAAGATCTATTTGATTCATGGATCCCATGCATCAGCATAAAAAGACAGAAACACGAAATGGGCATCATAAATACTTATGAAACTTCAGTCATTAACGACGTTTAACATCGTATAGGCTATAGGAATAAATTGAAAATTAAGCAGAAATTGATTCAATTGAGGTTGAGGGTCAGTCAGAGCCAGCTGAAACAGAGGGTTACACAATCAATATGTAGCATCTCTAACTTAAAGTAGTGCTATATAAATACTTGATATAACAATCACACAATAAGACAAATGGCCTAAATGCAGAGAGAGAGACTTGGAAGAAGAAAGGTCAGCGTAGAGAGCATCCCAGATTTAAATTTGATTTTTAAGTGCTGCTATATAGATATTCAATCAGAATTACAATAATCCAGAAACCCTTCTGAGACAAAGCTATCCATCACGTTGACTTAGGTGGAGGATGAGGGTAATTCCGTGTCCCAAAGATCGTGCTACCAACCCTGATATTGGTGCTTCCAACGTGAATCTACAGACAAACGAACAACCATTTCTTTGCATAATGAAAAGCTTGCGCTTCTCTTAAAAATAATTATCAAATCTGACAACTGCTAGAACTGTTGGTAGGCATGGCGACCTACTGGTTGGCATGGCGACCTACTGGTTGGCATGGCGACCTACTGGTGGGCATGGCGACCTACTGGTGGGCATGGCAACCTACAAGTGGGCATGGCGACTCCTTGGTTGGCATGGCGACCTACTGGGGCATGGCATGGTAACCTATTGCATTGGTTTAAGCCTCCCTGAAACAGTCTGGGACTTGCAGAGTCCTGTTGCATGGTCGTATATGCTCATTCTGAACTTAGAAGCTGTGTTCTATTTAATTGGATAAGTAATGTAATATATAAAAAAATCAGATGATTTGTCATTCGATAATTGAACCTAGTAAAATACATAAGCATTCATTTAAAATAGCAAGTGAAAATATTTTTTATCACAAAGAAACCTTCCTGCCTTGGTTCCCTATTCTAGAACTGCTGTGGCTCAGTCTCGATCATTTGCTTCAATCGGTTCCTCTCTCTGGAACGTGTTTACTCCTTCCGTTTGCTCTACAATTCAGTCTATCATATTCTTTTGTTTTCCCAAATCCTGCATCTTATCGCAGGTTCTCTTGTGATGGCAATGCTTCTGAATGGTTCATTTAAAAAGAGCGGCTTTGCAACTGATCAAACAGAACACAATACAATTGGTTGCCATCTCCAAATGAGAAATAACTCTGAATAACACAAACCGCATGCTCAAAGTCGTTTGACATTCCCATGCTCAGCTCCACCGACTCTCGACTCAGACTCAGCTTCTCACAGACTTCTTCTCTGCATCTGAGGAGTAACTGTAATGGAATGGAAAATCAAAAGGATGAGCTGGAATTAGCGGGCAAATATTAGCAGCAACAGCACCAGCTGGAACAATATCGTCTGACAAAAGTGATTATAGTGATGACTATCAAGATATACATAAAGGCATAGTATCTTGCCACTATACTCAATCAATAACTATCAATCAATCAATCGGTCAGTCAATCAATATAAATCAATAATCAATCAATATAAATTAATATAAATCAATCAATATCAATCAATAATCAATCAAATATCAATCAAAATCATTTCATTCTTACTTCATATACTTAATAGGAACTACATAATACATACAGACATATGCAAATATACTAAATGTCCATACATTCATAATGCATAAGTAAACATTGATACATAAAAGTATGCATTGTAAATGCATGCATATTATGAAATTATGAAAGCAACAAACCTGGAAATCTGGATTGGGACCTTCGATTAGGTTGTGATCAAACGCTCCGATCGTCATCAGTCCAACAAACTCCAGACGCGGACAGGAATTAACGATGAACGACGAGATCTCGATCACTTTATCTGGACTGCATCCATTCTTACCTAGAGAAAGCCCATCAATTGAAACGGATTCTACCAACGACTTAATACACATACAGACTGGCATTTCACAGATAATGAAGAAGAGCAGCAGTCCCTTAATAAGCTAGGCCTGAACTATCCATGGGTATGAAGCACTAGCCACTTCCTTTTCTCGACCTCAGCATATGGCCGGTCCTCTCATTCGCTGACTCATCTTCCCATCGACAGTATGTAGTTAGAAATAAAATTGTGATTTAAGAAAAGAAACATCAGACCTTATACCTTATACCATTATACCTAATTTAATAAAAAACTAATTTAAAAAAACTAATTTATTAAAAAGTAATTTTATAAAAACTAATTTAATAAAAAACTAATTTTATAAAAAAACTATGTAGTTGCTATCTAGAGTCTGCTAAAAACCTTATTGTAGCAGCAAGAAATGCTCCAAAAAACCCAAAGATTCAACAACAACAAATTCTCAGCAACTATTCTATTATTAAAACCTACTGTCTTCTGAACTTGTGTTGACTTGAACCATGACCCTTAACCTTTGCGTAGCTCCGGCTTTCTCCAACGCAGAGTCGAGCGTCGAAGCAAGTTTTGTGCTGTGAACTGTTTCGACCATGAATAGGTTTGGAACGCCTGTAAGAAAAGAAAAATAAATCCTAAAACAAACCCTTAAAGACAAAGAATGGCATGATGCGTTGGCAACTTCAGATATCTAATCAATGGCATAATTCTTGAAGTCTCTACGACGGACAGGTGGCCAGTCCTCGCCCTCATTGTCCGTTCCGTCCACAACCAACACAGGGGCTTCTATTCCCCAAAGTCATTGGAGCAACTTCCCCGTCTCCCACAAACTTCCCCCTAACGTTTAAGCTTCCTCCTCTAATTGAGATGTGATTCATCGATGAAATATTTCCCCTATTTCTTGGAAGGAGTATTTGCTCCAAGGTTTACGTGGCAAAGTGTCTTCTTATGACCAACTTGTGACCTACTGATGAACAACCTACTTACGACCCATTTTTGACTTGTCTGAGTAGATTTCATTGATTGATTGATTTCCAGGTGACTTGCCAATGACTTAGACAACAGATCGATGCAAACAAGCAATGAGACACCTCTGATTAGGTTGTACTGTAAGAGGGGCTTTATAAATCCGTAAATACGGATGCATGCAGGCAGAAGGAACGCACGTGTCTGTGCAAAGTTCTAAAAGAACACGTTCACTCACATATGAGTTACATATGACTTCTCAATGACTCAGATATGACTTACTTATGACTTTGTTGACTTTGTTCGTCTGCAGATGTCCGATGAAATGCCATTTGATTTCTGAACAGCTTTTAAGAATCTGCAAAAACAAAAATGTAACAATACTACCTCTTAGACCTTAATCTTAAATGCACAACAACGTAAACATGAAATTAATTGTAATAAGCAATTAATTGTAATAAACTGTAAGATAAAGCAAGAAATATGATCATCTATTATTAATTTATGACTAAATGTCCCACCTGTGGGTCATTTCCTTTCTCTGAAAGCTCTTGGATCTAAATAGAAAAGGAAATTCATGCGATTACACCATAAAGCAGCAACCATCACTGTTGGCTAAAAACACTTAAAACAAGAGATCTGATCTCATACAATACAATACTGTATTTGATGGATGTCCCTCTCTCAAAGTTCAAAAGAAGATCAATGGCATTGAGCAATTGTGCATAAAATGAACACCTCAGTGGATTATCAAACACGTATACATCTTCAGCTCAGAGGTCAAGAGTCCCAACCCAAGAGTCACTGTGCCACACATCTACACCTCACAGAAATTTTGTAAGCTAATTCCTTTAATTTTTTATATTCAAAGCACTAATTAGACACTAATGACAGTTCACAAGGGGTCAAGCCAGTGCCACACTTACACCTCAGTAAATAAAATCCAATGATATCCCATCTGAAGTAGTCTTTAAAATAGAAATCACTTTCCAAAACTTTAGTGGACCAAACTAACTTACAAACGCAGTCAATCAAAATAATCTTTCTGCTACAATTCTTTACTTACATAATTCTCTCCAAAATGCCGCTGTCCCATTCGATAAACTTCGGTGACGAGCTCAGCAGGTTTCGTTTTACTTACTGCCACGAGACGCGGCTGCAGCCGTGGGAGTTCCTGATTAAAGACAGAAATATTAAGAATAAGCAAAGTGAAAAAAACAGGAAATCCGAATTGATAAATTACATACTTAGCTGAAACGACATCAATGTTTTAACTTTGTGGAAAACCTAAAGCAACAGATGCGTATGTTTCAGGGTGTTGGGTGTGCTACCCTTTAGCATACATTGAGGAGGCTGCGTGGAAGGTACCATCTCTTACCGGTTAAGTCGGTTTGACATTGACATTCAAATATTGGATATTTGGTATGGCAAGCATGCCAAATTCATATATGACAATTTTTTAGAATTTCACATTCCACACCCATTGTTCAAAAAATCACTTTCAATCAACAGTTATCCACCTAGGCTATCAGAAAATAACCCCATAATTACTCATGATTAGAAAAATAATTAATTATATCACCAACTATAGTGTGATAATGTGTGAAAATGGCTTTTCCCCATGTTTTGACACAAATCTTACCCACCCCAAATAAATCTACCTATCACATGAAATCAGTTTGTGATTATTTTCTGAGTGTTCCTATCATGATAGGAAGAATAATAGAATATAACTCATAGATTCACCAACTGTAGTGAGAAAATGGATTAAAATTACTTTTACCCGTGTTTCGACCCAAATCTGACCCCCTTATCCACCTAATTAAACCAGTTTGTGATTATTTTCTGATGGCCTAGGTAACTAATAACTGCCTTTTTTTCAACAATGCGTGTAGAAATGTGAAATTCTTGAAAGTTATATATGTGTGTGTGTGTGTGTGTGTGTGTGTGTGTGTGTGTGTGTGTGTGTGTGTGTGTGTGTGTGTGTGTGTGAAAATGTGGCATGCGGCTTTCCATACCGAATATCTAACATCCGAATGTCATTAACAAATCCACTTGACTGTCCCTAACTGGTCTTCACACGTCAGGACGCCAGGAAAATTATCCTAACAGACTATCACGCTGCCCAACCGACCTTCATGATGCCCGATATACAAACGCACCCCCATACTACAAATTTGGCGACTTTGCATCTCAACCAGCCACCGAAGCAACCATTATATCCGAAGTTCGAAACCTTCTAACTTTACAACCAGCTGACTGAAGTATGCTTTTAATCTCCGCTTTATTGACAGAGAAAGGACTAGGATTCTTGTCGAAACCGTTGGTTCAGTAAACATTCTCGTTAAATATGATATACTAACTGCCGAACGGGCAGCTGCTGCGGTTGCAATGCGTTCTAGAACGGACCGAAACGCTCTCTCCATGTCACCGTCCGCCATTGCTCTCACCAACCCAACCTTTAGCCATCGACTCAAAACTATATCGCTTGTGGTCTATGGTATTTCCTTCGACCAGAAAAGCGCTAAAGTAAGGAAGCAAGTGATTCTGCATTTGCGTCATCGCCGTCATCATCACCACGTCTTTTGTTGTCATTGCTTTATATTTAGAAGTTATCAAAAGATTTAGAAGCTTAGTAGAGCCAGTAGACAGACAGATAGACGGGCAAACCATCACGCATGCAGAATTACAGGTGAGAGTATAAGAAGGCGGACACGCAGGCAGGCAGATACGTGCCAAGGCAAACAGAACATACAGCTTGCAATTTGCCATGCAAGCAAGCAGAGAGGTTACAGAACAGATCGATGCAAACAAGCAATGAGACACCTCTGATTAGGTTGTACTGTAAGAGGGGCTTTATAAATCCGTAAATACGGATGCATGCAGGCAGAAGGAACGCACGTGTCTGTGCAAAGTTCTAAAAGAACACGTTCACAGCTCCGTAGTTCGACACCTGTTTGATCAGCTGAATCTGGCGACAATATTCACAAACACACCCGCACGATATACATAATATATTTACATATTTAATATATATATATACGGCCTACGTTTTGACCTATAAAAATCGCATGCTATCCTTGATTCATAATAGTGCCTCTCACAGGTCTGCTATTCAATCGCGGAATAGGCTTATTACTAATATATAGGCCTGATTATGTTGTTGTACATGCGCTATATATATTTATTTATATGTATGTATGCATATAATTGTATATATATATATATATATATATATATATATAAAGAGATGTATATTTAATATAGTTCTGTATGGGCCCTATATGTACATTTTACATGCATGATACATTATTATATAATTTTATGACTTATATCAATATACATACATACATATTTTACAGTAACCTATTTATATGACTCGTAGTCCCTAGGTATGTATATATATATATGTATGTATATATATGTATATATCGCATATATATATGTACGAATTATACACTTATTTTATGTACGCCCATCCATTGATCGCTGTAGTTGCAGATGCTTGCCCTGAGCGCAGAAGAAGCACCTGTGTCTACCTAATGATGCTCTGAGTCAGATGCTGAGGCTGCAGCTGTTGAGCATCCCTCTATGTCATCGTCACGGTTCACTTGAGCACTTCAACTCGACCAGCAATGGCGGCCGACAGCGGCGACCTTGATCCGGATCTTGCTAGAGGGGCCACTTCCGGTGCAGATACGAACTTCCTGCGACAGTTTCGGGATAGTTCCTCCCGGAAGTTCAGAAAATTCACAGCATCACAGTTCATGGAAGTCTGGAATCATTACGATCAGGACGGTAAGAAAACTCCAATCATCAACATTCGCTAATCTACATATAATCTAATCTACGCTAAGTGGATCTTTCATTAATTTCAATTAACACTTATATAGCGCCCATCACCAAGTCTATTTTCGTCTATTCTTATATACCGAACCGTAATCATATCCTATATAAAAACATACCTTCAGCGCCCAGAAATGCGAAGTCGCTGGAACCAGCTTATTCATAGGAGCTTAATCAAAACAAAGTCGATATATATATATATATATATATATATATATATACATGCAGTGGGTCAAGAACTCAAGATCCATATAATCGTTCCGATTGATACCTATAGTCAGACGGATAAGGTGGATGGTGTTTAGACTCTGATCACTCGCGGTTGAATTGAACAGGGTAAGCCTTGGTGTATCATAGGCTATTCCGCCATATATTGTGACAGAATAGGGTAGAAATTGGGTATGGCAGGGTTGGGTCTCATAGGATAGGTTATGGTTTGATGAGGAATAGGCACATTAGGGATAGGGCTGTGTAAGATAGCTCTGAATGGACATAGACCCAGTTTGAGTGGCCTGGATTAGATCACGTGACCCAAGAACAGAAAATAATACGTCGACATCTGTCGCACAATTGATGCAGAAAACGAGTTAATATGTGGGTGACGTCAGCGCACATCTGTTCATCGCTCGGCTAAGCTGACAATCACGTCAAGTTGCTTGGCACCAGTTTCTATTGGCATTGAATGACTAGGACCAACGTGTTAGAAAGAGCTATACTATACGACTTACGAAACAGAAATATCTTTAGCAGAAAAATCGCATCACAAATTAGTGTGGATATGAACGGATCAGAACTATGGCTGATAAAGATTAATTTAATTTTAATAGTTAACTCTTGAAAATTAGCGATTATTCCACAATTTATTTCGATTAAATCACAAAAAATTATAATTACATTAGTCTGACAAAATAAGGACATTTCAATTAAAATTCCGGTATCCAATAATTTAAATCCAAAGAGCTCATGTATTCAACATATGAATATATGCGTATATATTACATATATATATTTATATACATATATATATGTATATATATAATGTCTAGATTTAATAGCTCGATTACGATCCGTATATGTTAATGATGGGCAGAAAAATCGAAATGTTTAATCGCTAAAATACATTGACGATTAATCGATTAAATAATCGGTAATTTCCGCAGCCCTAATTAGAACTGATTGGAACAGATTGGAATAGATTAGAATGGAGCAGAACACAGTAGAACAGATTAGAACCGACAAGAAATGATTGACCAGTAGCAATAGGACACTAACCCCTTGTTGCTATCTAATAAAGCTGTTGCTAATGGAGACGCCATTTCTTACCAATGAGATACTTTTTGTTGGCTGTTGCTAGGCAACGGGTATATCGAGGGCAACGAACTCGATGGATTCCTGCGAGAATTCGTCTCCAGTGTCAACGTCTCTGACGTCGGTGCTGACGTAAGTCAACGCTGACACTAACTATGACGACGAAAGATGACGATGACACTGACGATGACGACGAAAGAAGACAATGACACTGATGATGACGATGATGATTCTTCGGCGTCTATGGCAATACTGTTTTAGGCTATTTCCTATCATGTCTGACTCACACGTGTACATCGAGCTGATTTTAAAAGGTCATCATTAAAACATTCTCGTCGATGCATGCATTATGCAATTGGTTCAACGAGAGACTCTTAATATAGGTCATTAAATAGATTAGATCCAGGGGTGTAACAAGCGGGAGGGCAGAGGGCACCGGCCGCCCCAGTTTCAAAACTGGGGGGACAAAGTTTCCCAGTTTTGGCCCCCATTTGTCCCCCAAATGCGTTCTTTTTATGTTTCTCCAATGGCTCTTTCAGATGACTTTTGTTAAGATAATTTGTGCCCCCATTTTTCAAATTTCTGGAGGGGCCAGATTCAAAAAGTGGGTGGGGGGACAAAAACATTTTTGCGCTTCCCGCAATACTTTAGAATTTATGCCAAAATCTTGTTACACCTCTGATTAGATCATGAGCCTATCGCATTTTAATAGAAAAAACTGTAACGGAATAGTAAAGATTAGAATCTAGATTGGAATAGGATAGATTGTGATTCATAGTTTTGATTTTATACTCATACGCTGAGAATTGAGAGCAAACGCAGCGAGTTCAACTGATAGACTTATAGGTTGCACTAATGTTACGCTACATTACCATTGTCATTACGATACGCCTCACTGCGTAGCTTCGTATCAAAGCGTTTCACTTGACTGCTCTGTACGGTGTAGGCTCTGTCGGCAACGGCGATGACCCACTTGAAGCAGACGTTCATGGAGGCCTACGATGAGAACCAGGACAACAAGATAGACATCGCAGAGGTACACACCTTATAGCACCTGAACTCATCTACCTATATAGCCTTACCTCCTCTAACTCTATCTTAACTCTTAGCAAACCTTACCTTACCTTTCCTCACCGAATCTGACCATACCTCACTTGTATTACATTGATTTGTATTACCTTATCTGGTTTTACCATACATTGTCTTAGCACATATACCTTAACTTATACCTTACCTGGGAATTATTGCGTAACACTGCCTAATCTTATTGTAGGCCTACTTAACATTGTAACCTTTTCTTGTTTTGCTGTTACTGATATTTTATAGTTATATAATATATATATATATATATATATATATAATTATAAAATATATAATATATATATATGCCTATTTGCTGTGTGTTTTTGTAGCTTGTCCAGATACTTCCGACGGATGAAAGTTTTCTGCTTCTATTCCGACGAGATAATCCTCTCTCGTCTTCCGTAGAATTCATGAAAGTATAAATATATGACCATGATCTAAATCAATATGCCGATGCCGAGAAAATGAAGTCGCTTAGATACTTTATTCCGTCTCCTCTTCTCGCTCCTTCTCCCCACTTCCTCTTCTTATTCCTCTGCTGCATAAATTTGTTCTATAATTAAACGAGGTTTGATGCCCTGATACCACGATGTCTATCTTCGTATGTAATGCTCAAAATTATTTTCACTCTTTTCAGGTCTGGCGGGAATATGACAAAGATTCAAGCGGTTTCATCGAGGCAGACGAACTGAAGGTATACCTATCAACAACTGTAATAGGTCTATTTCAGCCCCTATGTACCGATTATCAACCTAGATAGACCTATTATCAACCTAGGTAGGTTCGTCGTGAGTATATACACTAAATTTTGCTGTGGTGATCTTGGTGTTTTAGGCTTTCCTGAAGCATCTACTTGTCGAAGCGAGAAAAAACGTTACCGAAGAAAAGTTAATCGAATACAGGGACACAATGGTAAACCTTCTTTGACCATTTTAACAGCCAATAGATCTGATGCAAGGACACCGTACGTTTTCAGGAATATTGTGTTTGTCTTTCCACGTTTCTTTCATACACTTGTCTGGTTTGATTAAATTAACTCATTAAACTGTTTATCTAATACTGTCGGCCAAACAGTTCCTCCGTTATAAGGTCAAGTGGTCAACGTAGGCCTAAATGACCCTGGTGTCATCCAAACCCCCTCCTCGATCTATCCTAACTGCGATCGTGCCCGTCCTGTGCCAGCAGAAGGGAGGAGTGCGATGCCTTTCTCAATTCTCATGAGACACTGCAGCTGTCATTAGGACAGCAAGCAACGAACCTTCCTGGCACCGTCATGAGATGTCGTTCAGGCCTAGCACGAGTTATATGGGGCGCTATATAGCGGGCCTATAGTATACAGTTCAATTACATTATATGTATTTATACTGCTATTACTGACTTATTTGTTTTCAGCTGAAAATTTTCGACTCTAACAAAGACGGGAAACTGCAGCTGAGCGAAATGTCCAGGTGAGTTTATATAGTGGAACCCACAGGTACATGTAAATTAAGATGAAGTAAGAGAAAGAGTATTGGTTAAGGTATTAAGGTCAGGTTAAAGTAAGGTATAATTTAAGTCAGGTAAGGTAATGTATACGCTTAAAGTACAGTAACGTAAGTTGAAGGGAGATATGGTGAGGTATCATTGTGAGATAAGTTGAGGTGAGATAAGTTGAGGTGAGATAAGTTGAGGTGAGATAAGTTGAGGTGAGATAAGTTGAGGTGAGATAAGCCCAATGATAAGATAGAATCAACTTAGATTTAGGAAGGAAATGTTTCACACGATTGTAATACTACTTCAATCACAAAAGATTGTGGTTAGTGTGGTCTACAATTATGAGTTGCAAAATAAGGCATTGTTAAAATTTAACAAAAATTAATGAGGTCGGGTTGGTCAAGGTTAAGTGAGGTCAAGTACGCGAGATTATCTTAAGTAGGAACTGTTTATTTGATGCTGATTTGATGGCCAATTGTTTTCTTTCTATTTCGACAAGACCGTCTTAATCATTTTGTCCGTCTCACATTCTCAGTGATGATATTATAAAATAATATCGTGTTTGATATGCGTATCCCTTTGTTTTAGATTACTTCCAGTCAGAGAGAACCATCTTAGTCGACCAATTTTGAAGGTAATAATTATCAACACGAAGGTAATATTGTTTTTGTGTGTGTGTGTGTGTATATATATATATATACGGCGTAATCGCAGGTGTGCGTTTGATAATACTTTGATTGATTTTTCAGAAAGGTTGGGTGGAACCCCACATCCCACCCCCACAACCGGGAATCCTCGCTTTGATTATTTTTGAGAGAGGCGTGTGAACACATAATTATCTCCTCGCCATTCATCTTATTTAAGAGGCAGTGCAGGCGCAAGAGAATGCATGACCCCCTCTATAGGCGAACCAGTGAAATTGCTTTGTCCAATGAGTGCACTGACGTATAAGCTGTCAGTGAGAAGATGAGACTGTGAGGCAGAGGACTGGCCGACTGCATTCATGAACCATTGCGCGTTTGCGCGTTAGGGAAAAATTAAGTCGCTAAAGAATCTTTCTACTTCTTCTTCTTCTCCTCCTCGTCCTTCTTCTCCTCTTCCTCCTCCTTCTTCTTCTTCTTCTTCTTCCTCCTCCTCCTCCTCCTCCTCCTCCTCCTCCTCCTTCTTCTTTTTAATGAGGACAAAGTAATCTCTTTCGTTACGATCATTTAATTTCTGCATTTTCAGGGTGCGAGTCATATAACGCGAGGAGATATCGATCAAGTCTTTGACCAATACGACCTCGTAAGAAAACAATAGCAGTCAATTGCGTCCTTTCTATTGTATTGTAATTAGCTCTATAACTTATATATTTTAATTACATATTCAGTGAGCATGCCATATATTGGTTCGATCTGATAATGTTAGTAAGCAAATATACATCATGGTACCTAATACATTCATAAGAATAATAATAATGATGACGATAATGATGATGATGATAATGATTATGGTGGTGGTCGTCGTCGTCATCATCATTATTAGTATAATTATTGTCATCATTGTCTCCATGGTAGTGTTAGACTTCCACATCTTTAATAGAAGGACTATCAAATTGCTACTTAGTCTATTGTTATGACTTCTTTATTGTGAGTCGAGTGCTTTTCTTATAACTGAACAACAGGATCGCAGTGGAACAATAGAGGACGAGGAACTGTCTGGGTTCCTGAAGGACCTCATGGAACTCTGTCAGAAGGTAGGGTAGCACTATTAAATCCACCTCTAGATTAGTACCATAGGATCAGCTATAGGTACTTAAATGCTTAACATGGGAGTTACTGCAAAGATAGGCTATACGTCACTATATGGGAGGGAATCAGACAGCATGAAGAAGGGGGGAAAGCAGGTTCAGGTGAACGGTGACGCTTGAAGCTTTTCAGAGCAAAAACTTCAGAACTGGTGAATGCAACAAAGAAATTCATTCCATTCAATAGATTAGTGATTAGTGAGTGATCAGTGTGTCCATAGATTCTTTGCAATGAACCTATTGTTGCGCTAAAATGTTTCTTTTGTTCTACATTGCATTTGGCCCCTAATTAGTTGTATTGTCCTGCTTAGGTTCCTTTATTATAAGCCTTTTGTAGCGCCTTGCTTGGTATAGATTGCAGAGTACAAGGGATCTAAAGTGGCATTTCTACAACTGCCACTCCCTATATTGTACAATGCATTTCCTTCTCTTGCATTAATTTGTCTTTTCTACGTTTTATGTAACTTTATTACATTGTATTATGTAATGTACGGCATTACATCTTCACTGCATAATGATCCAGGACTATGGCACGAAGGACATCGACCTCATACGTGACGCCATCTTGGATCACTGGGACGTCAACCATGACGGCAAGATCAGTCGCTCGGAACTGCGCATGCTCCTGCTACAGCAGTGCCGTCTGGCGGCCGAACAGGACGGCATTCCTTTCGAGTACGATAATCAGCCGGAAGTGGACTAGATCTCGGGGTCATCTTGGCCAAGGTCGTGTTAAGTGGATCGTCGTTTCTTGGACGCTGTGTTCTTCTATTCCCAAGCGATTTGAAACACTTAAGAAAAGGAACTATTTGGACGGAAGTTTACTTTACGTTTGAATCAATTACAGAGTATTCAATATAGTCCTTGACAAAAGGCAGCTTTATCCTGATGAACCTTTTGGATGTAATATAAGAGGCGCGATATAAATAACCAAATCTGTTCAAATCTGATCTCGTGAGATGATTCGACTGAGTCTTATCTAGTCTGTTAGTAGAGTCTGCCCTCTTCTATAGCTCCTTTTAATTTCTTAGCCTGCCTTCTATAGTTCCATTATCTTCTCTTATCGTAACCTATATAAATATTGCATGGCATTGTCATCTAATCTTTTCTCTTATCATGCCTTGTATTTTGGATTGCATCGATGAGAAGACGACATTTAACTAGAAATTTTTAAAACAAGAACTATATAGCTGCTATAGTTTGAGTGTTGTAACTATTTCCATCTGATCAGGATTCAATAAAGCTTCTTCAGACGCTGTAGGAATGCGATTCCAAAATAGGTCAACGTCTCTTGCTGTGTGCCTACCTACTTAATTGTGAATAGAATAACCTCTGGCCCTGCGCTCATAATTATTTCCTTAGATAGCCTAACTACTTGAAGATTACGAATTGTCAGTCTCGCTGAGATGCATCCTCCTTCAATATCTTCATTTACCCATATCCTTCGACATCCCAATCGTAATCGCAGTAGGCCTATCTAGATTTCTATAGCGCTATCATATTTATATAAGCTAATCAGATAGGCCTATATGGTACACAAATCGGTTTTAGGTCAAAATGCAAATGGTTCAGATCGTCAAACCGTCAGACGAATTAAGTAGATGGTGTTCAAGCAAAGTGGCGATCGAGGGAGGTTTAATTAGGAAGAGTTGAAAATAAGGATAGGACTTGCGAAAAGTCAATGCTTTAACTTTCGAGTGAAAAGTCACAATTTACGATGGACCGTTTAGCTTAAACCCATTGAATACAATTTTTTTGAATAATTTATGACAACTACACGAATTGGCCTAAATTCCGCTTACAGATAAAAGGCTGTAGATATATATAAATCCGTTGAGTTGATATGCGTATAAAAATTATTTGATAATAATTAATATATGCACTACATAAATTGGGGTGTCGTCTAACAGGATGTGCGCTTTTCGCGCTTATGATAAGTCTTGGTTCGGCGTGGGTCTGCCATTTTGACCGTTGGCTGAGTTCCTGATAGATTTTGAGAAGTTTTTTTTATAAAAATATTAATATAAAATGAGTTACGGACGCCGTCGCCCACCCGATATAGAGGGTATGGTGTCGCTGAAGGTCGACAATCTGACCTACCGAACGACGCCGGAGTCTTTAAAACGGATGTTCGAAAGATACGGAGATGTCGGCGACGTTTACATCCCTCGTGACCGCTTCACCCAGGAGAGTCGAGGTTTTGCCTTTGTTCGTTTCTATGACGAAAGAGATGCGGATGATGCGATCAAGGCCCTCGATGGATCCTCGATGGACGGAAGAGAGCTGAGGGTCCAGCTGGCGAAACATGCTCGACCTGCTCAGAGCTCGCGTCGAGGTGGAGCGCCTCCAAGAAGCCGGGGTCGCAGAAGGTTGGTTCAACTGTTGCGTTTCGCCTTGACCTAGCTATTGGCTTAATTACATTGATTTCATAATCTGTACTTAATATTTACACTACATTATGAATTTGTCCATTTTATTTTGTAAAATGCATCTCAGAACTAATGGCCACACGAAAAGTAGTAGCAAACCATGTATGATGACTTGGAGAGCAATGAGTAGCATTGTACCATACTTAAACTATATCTAAGACTTCGTTTCTTGTTTTCTAATTCTCTGCAAAATTTTAATTATAGTTGAAGTTAATCAAAGTTATAGGATTCTATTCTACAGGGCCGTTTAAAAACTGTGATGACGAGAAATGTGAAATGTATGTGTCTTTGGACCCACTGCATGGAACAGTCTTCCAACCATGCACCGACTCCTGAGACATTTGAACACAGCCGAACGCTAACCTATGTCAGCATTGACCTTTCGATAAGGGATAAACAAAAACTTGGCTTGTTCCAAATTTTCTTGGTACTCGACAAAACTCGGACTCTGACAAATAATGGGTCCATGTATTAATCTTTTTGATTTTCTCTTAGAAAACGAAAAACGTATTTTTTTATTTACAAAACGAAAATTGACGTAACTAAAAGAACAAAACGCTGTTACTTCGGTTAACAAAACGACAATCGACCTAACTAAAAATACAAGTACCGCTACTGTTAGTGTTTATAAGTTACTACTTCCTAGTGTTAGCTAAGGCAAAACTAAATAATTAAAGTTGTGCAAACTGCCAAACTAAACATCAAGAGAATGAGACTTTTTTTAAATATTTGAAACTCAGACTCGGCAAAATTCAACTCATAAGACTTGATACTCAGATTCGCCAAGTAATTCAAACTCATCCCTACTTTTGAACCCATGTACAGTTTCCTTAACTTCGACCTCGGCTGTGCTACAGTGCTTTACAAATCGTCATTTTATTATTCATATTATTTTTTTACAGAAAATCTATCATTTTCACAACAGCAATTATGCTGATTTGTATAAAGATCTAACTGTCAGATTGGATGAGAATTGTTGATTTTCAGTCCAGTACTTTTGATTTTAGGTCATCTTCGAGATCCAGATCAAGGTCTCGATCTCATCGCCGTCGCAGATCGACCCACAGCCGATCGAGAAGTCAGAGCAACCACTCAAGGCACAACAGAAGTCGCAGTCGATCGCGGGACAAGAACAACAAAGACGCTCATTCCGGCCAAGACAGAGAGCAGAGTCGCGGTAGATCCAAGTCGGCCCAACAGAAGTATGATGACGAGGGTCACCACTCAAACAAGGATCACGACAGCCCTGCGCAGAAAAGCCCCAGCCGTGATCACAGTCGCAGCCGGTCACCGGCAGATTAGAGACATCCACTAAAACACTAATCGTCTCTGGTTTTTCTGTCAGATGAGGTTTTGGGTGGACTTGGCGTGCTAACAAGGTTATTGTTAGTTCTTAATAATTCAGATTTGTTAGTGTTTTGTCGATTTTAAGATGCAGTTAACTAGTGTTTTCATGGTTGCCATACAGTTTATGATCTGGTTGATAGAAAAATTAACATTCAGATTTTCACGATATCGAATGTCTACTAAATGCAATAGTTGAACAGAAAGTTGATTCAATTGTCATAGCGTAGAGGTTACGGAACATGCGGTTTGCAGTACGAAGGGAACCAAATCGAGAGAAAATGTTCTGCGGATTAGAGTCTAGGAAGCGCTTGCAAATCAAATTGACTGTTTATGTGAGGAAATCTGAACATTTCATTTGGTGTTTTATTGCATTTAAAAACTTTAATCTTGTTATTTTGTTCTCTGCAATGCAGGAGCTGTTGCTGTAAAACAGTTTGCTGTACGTTGCTGAGAGTGGTGTAATGCCGACCGGTTTCGAGATTGGCGCAGAAGGAGACCCGCAAGCGGATGAGCGCTTGCCAGGAGCGGTTCCTGTTCGCGGCGGTTGAGCTTTCGGAGCAGGTGGATGGATGGATGGAGAATGCTGTATCGCCTGCTGCTGTATCCTGGTGCTGCCTGTTGTTCCCGTTCGGCGATGGTGCTAGGTTGCAGAGACGAGAATGGTGTAGCAGAAGTAATTTCCGGGATGGCAATTGCAGAGCCCAGAGGCTTTATCTTGGAACATTGAGGTTGTTAGTATCCGGTGGAAGTGGTAAACGGCAGGTGGCAAGAAGCAGTTGATTGTAGTGGTTCATGAGTGTATCTCTAGGTGCATCTTGTTCGGGCAGCTTACTTACATCCATGCTTGCAGGTAGAATCCCTCCTGTGGTTAACTGAATTGCTCGGCTTGCAGATTTGGTGTCCTGCATCTGCAAGTGGTATTGATGTCCCTTAAGAGCGATTAGGAACCACTACCTTCTTTTTTTCGTGAAGTCACTGCTGTGCCTTTGCTCTAAATATTTTGCACCTTGCGTTGATTGTCCTTATTTTGACGTCCACTTGTGTAGTCTTGAAGGAGCTGTGGAGGCATGCACACAAGCAAGTCGTATATTTCTAAAAGTGACAATGTGGTGGCGATACTTTGATTGACTGCAATATGCTTTCCTGTCCAATGGTTACACTTTGGGCTTGGTGTTGAGGCAAAACAGTCTGTTGTCCTGGCAACGTGTAAGAGATAACTGTCAAATGGTTTATGTTAATGGAGTTTAATTCTGCTTTAAATCTGTTTTACAACAGGCAAAAAGTTCAGGTATGTATTAGTCATCAGCAGAAAGCAAATGTTTGCTCATTTTATATTGATGCATTTGCATTTTGATATGACTGAAACAGAGCTTATCAATTGCAGATGAAAAGTGGTCTTCTTGATCTAGTGGTAATTAAGCTAATATGAACTTGTGTTGGGTATTCTTTCAGCCACAAGAATTCAGGGTGATTTTCATGACATTCTTAACTATTTTAGTTTGTGACAAACATCAAGAGTGCAATTCTTGCAGCATAACTGATAGACTATTTAAGTCCACTGACAAGACTATCTAAGTTATGAATGTGAAAATAAAAGCAGATCCTTTATCTAGCATTAAATTATGCTGTGTTTCTTCAAAACTGATTTTGCTTTTAGACATATTGTACAACATACACATTGATGGTTCAGTTAAAATATTTATATCCCAATATTATGCTATCATTCTCTTAAACATAGTCTTGGTCTTCAGGTTTCACAGAGTTAAGAGATGCACTCAGTACAGTTCAAGATTCACTGCTTTACGATCGTCCCAGGCGATGACCAAGTCCTGAAAAAATGTAAGAATCCTGTTGGTGAACTGGTTGTGGACGTCCTTCTGTAGATCGAGCAATCCTGCCTCGCGACGACCCAGGGTTTCTACGTTGATATAGAAGATGGAAATATTTTGCGGCGAGAACAAGTACTCCGGTAACGAAAAATCCTCGATTGCCAAACACGACTAATGAGGCGAGAAGTCCTGTTGAAATCATTGGTTCAATGCTATATGGTCCAACTTGTATTGTTGGGAGTCCTCGATTGTTGAACCACTGGTTGATGGTGTTTATGTACGATACTCCACGAACCATCCAGCTGTACTGATGTGTTGAAAAGTTGTCTCGGGCAGTCCGGCTCTGAATGTTAAAATAGCAAATGGTTCTGTATTTAATAATACTAAGACAAACAGATAACTTTTATATTACATGTTGCCTGATACTGCAAGTACCAATGTCTCAAACAAGGTCGCTTGCTCTGGTAGTGCAACTGGTAGGTGTGCAATACATGAGGTGCTTTATAAATACAATGATAAATATATTGAATTCATTAATTAATTACAGATTTATATAGCGTCCCTTCAAGGCTATTACTCAGGAGCGCTCCCGACTCCAGCACGTTTAAAAGAACATTTTTAAGGCAAGTATGAATTGAGTCCGAGTGGACCCTTTGTGACAACTGTAACGCCAACGGGAGCTAATCCAGCCTACCCAAGAGTCTGTTAACAATTTTAAAACTGTTTTTGGCAAAGGCTGTTTTCCGTTAATTTGCTTGCTTAAATTACGTTGTTCAGCCAAATACATGTACTGGTCAGAATAGAGCTTTCGTGATTGTGGGTCCCAATGTTTGGAACAGCCTCCCATCTCATCTGCACTCTCTCCTGTGCGACCTGTCCGGCTCTTTCTATAAACTTCTCAAGACTTTCCTCTTTGACTGGGCCTAGGTCATCTTGAAGAGGCGCTATATAAAATGCATTGATTGTTTGATAGTGACCTGAGAAGTAGCAGTCCTTGGTTGGTGCAGCAAAGCCTGGCTGATAGGAGGTTGCAGACGTTGATCGTCATCTAGGACCAGTTCTCCATTCGCCAGAACTCTTACCATTGTCACAAATGAAATGAAAATTCTGCAGGCAACATTAGAAAATCATTGTTAAGAGTCATATCACGTGTGACCCAGTGCTAGAAAACTAATGCAATCCGTTTCGTAGTTGTTGAAAAAGGCTACGTGTCTACAAGTTTACTCATTTTTATCAATGTGCATTTTTTAACATAAGTCAAAATCTAATGTTGCACTGAAAACAAGTGACGACTAGAGATAGTTTACTTTCATGACCCATTTGAACAAATGTTAGTTACTTAGCTCAGTTAGCTGATGTATTTAGAAGAGGTATGGAAGTTGAATCTCAATGATATTACATATAATCCAAAATTGAAAGTGCTAGGATGACTGCACGCAATGAAATAAACGATACGTTATCCCAGATAGACCTTGAACCAGTACATACATAGAAAGAAAGGTGTAACAAGTTATTCAATTCAATCAATTGGAAATTTAGAGTGAGCAGAATTAGATTATATAAACCTATTATCGCCCAAAGGAAAGGCGTTTACTACAATTAATCAATAAATGCATCTTCACGCAAATAACATAAACCGAAAACATTACCCCTTAAATTGGCTGTCGCGAGATATGTAATGTTGCAATGCGTAGTAAAAGACAAAATCACATGAATTGTCATTGTTTGAGTCACAAATAAAGACGACAAAATTTTAGCTATGAGAGGCCTCTCAATTACCTGCATATAAAATTATACTATTCAACTGAGTCGAAGCGCAATGATGAGACAGAAATATTTACTAAAATTATAAGTTGCCAAATTGCATAATTTTTCAAAAGTTCGTTTATTTCTTGCAAATATGCATTTATTCATTGCGCCACATAATTAGAGCATATGCTGCGTATCGTATCTATAGATTTCTATAGCGCCTACGTTTAACTATTCAGAGGCGATCTCAGCACGGAAACTCAGAGGACAAAAAGCGTCTTTAATAAGTCAGAGACTGATGAAATAAAGTCAGTCTTCAGCTTAGACCTTAAAAAGGGAGGAAGGTCATTCCAAGTAGAAGGACCCTTAACATCAGTTCTTCAAACTTCTGGGTTGTGCTAAGGGCATGAGCACATAGTTTGCCGACGTCATCACGATGTGATGTTCTGCATGTTTATAATATTGTAGTAAAAGTGATGGAAGGCAAATATATCATAAATATTACAAGTATATTTTAAAAATTTTGACTGGTTCTGTTTACGATGGGTATCATAAACAGTCGACGAAATTCTGGAGCACCAGAGGTGGATAATTCGAATGGTAGTGCTTACAGATATCCACCGAAAACAGGTATTTGCAGCGATTGGATTCTGTGGTTAGAGATGGGAGGATGGACGAATACTTTGACACACATTATGTGTAGAGCCGGGCCACAAGAGGAAGAGGCGAGCAGAAAGATTTGGGAGTGGAGAAGGGTTGGATCACAGTGCCCACTCGATCAGAGGGCAGGGTCGAAGCCATACAGTCGCTATATATAAGGACGTGTATATATTTACATTGATCATAATGGCGAGCTTATAACGCTCTATGAATTGTTTTACCCATGTGCTCAGTACGTCGAAGTTGAATGCGTCCAAAAGACGAAGAGAAGATTGGAGGATAGGTGTGGGATAGGTAGACAACAGTTGCATTTCTTATTTTAAATTGCAGTTATACTGTTTTACTCTTTTTTTATTGCAAGGCTACTATTTTGCCAGCCACTTCATCATGGGCGGAGAGCGGTTTGAGTCGACCAAGCAGGACGTCTACCTCTTTGGCGAAAATGAAGACCTGAATTTCCTGGGTAGCAAGCCATTTCCAGTTGGGTGATCACATTTGTCTCATAAATATTTGACTTTTTAGACGAAATTCTTATTCATGTACTTTTTTTCAGTATGGCAGTGACGTTCTGCTATTATATGGATTATGACATTTATAATTTCACTTGGCTCTCACACCATGCAAAAAATTACTGCTTACTGAAACCTTTCTTTTTAACAATTAGCACTTTTCCAAAGTCATTTGACAATGTCAGGCTGAAAACTTATTAATTATGTAATGAATTACTATGCAAGTGCAGCAGTGGACATTTCTATATCAGCCGTATGTACTACTAAGCTAGTGTTGTATTTCTTTCAGTTCCCGTATCCCGCGCCTCAACCCAGAGAACCGACCAAGACTCTGAAATGCCTAGTCAACATTCGGAAGGACTCGCTTCGATTCATTAAGTATGGAAGGCCTGCTCACTCACCCACCACTGTAGCATGAATGCTGTTGCCTGAGACATTTTTACCCAATATGCCAGGAAGTTTTGCTTAGAAAACAATATCGAGTAATAGTGTTGCCCTTTTGATTGTATACTATGTGACTTTGTTACTATTGTTATTGTAGTTTTTATTCGTTTTTTTGTCATGAGGTACTTTGCTTCCTCTGGGCCTTTGACGTTATAATAATATAGGGAGTGAGTCATCCAGAGGGTCAATCCTTGTCTTAGGCGTTGAAGGGAAGGTGCCTTTGAATGCGACTAGATTGTGGCGTTGGATGCTATGAGAAAGGCAGAGGAAAAGAAAGGACGCTTTGCATCTATCACCACATGGAACAGACCAGATGTCTTGTAACTGTTAACAATTATTATTATTAATCGGACAACTTATGGGAAATGTGAGAAAAGGTTGCGACTTTTGTTTGTTATATGCTTTTTATTTTTAAGTCAGGCCATGTTGTTTGTTTGCTCATTCCAGGGACCTGGAGGAGGATCACAGGTGGAAGAACGATGGAGAACCATCTGAACAGCGTAAGACCTGTTACAACATCGAGTTTACGTTCGACACCGACGTAAAGTGTGCGATTACGATCTACTACTTTGCGACGGAAGAAATCGTGAACAAGCAGGCAATGTAAGTCGTAATTTAGATTTCATTTATTTTCATTTGTTTATTTATTTCACATCTAGTTTCTTTAAGTTCTACTGGGTTTTGTCCACTTGGGGAAGTTTCTCAATGTTTTCATAAACAGACTAATTATAAATGCACTGCTTTCTATTTAAACCATTATTTAGTAGGATTCGGTGCATGGCATCTGCAGATCTGTATTATTATTATTATTGTTGTTTTTATTATTCATTTATTAATTCCCTCTCAGAGTTATGCTGTTTAAATACGTAATACAATAGTTTATGATAAAAAGTTTTAAAAGAGTTGAATTATTACACCCTGTGTCTATCTATCCTATTACCTATTTTGCACATCACACCTTGTGAATGGAGGGCCAAGTTACTCTTAAGGAATGGGAGGCTGAGCGAACCTTAAAAGGCTATTTGGCTAAAGGCTATCAAGCCCGTGTACGTGCTGGTGTCTTTTCATTGAACCATCTCCCCACCCCAATAAGATTGTTATTGTTTTTTATCTATTGTAGTTATTGAATTGTTGTGGCTGTATGTTCTGGTTAAACCAGTTACCACCCGAGAGACGCCACCATGAACTCGGAGACGTTCCACTACAAGCGAGGAGTCAATCAGGTCTTCTGTCAACCGACGCATGCCATCAATCCATCGCAGTTCAAGGAGGAAGACGTAAGAAGCATTCTCTTGTCAATTTCTTTTTATTACTCCCATCACAGCGACCGCTAGGGACGAGTATCGAACCCATGCTATTATTACCGAAACTTGATACCGCCCTTCTTCCAACATTTTTTGCTCAGAAGTGCACACACACGCCTCAATGGCGCAATTGCAGTTGAACTGCAGAGCAATGGTGCGCGAATGACTTGCTCAAGGTCCCTACACAGTGACTCCCTGGACGAGGCTCGAACCCGTGTGCTCAGCACACTGAACGTCACGGGCTGACCGCTCTAACCGATCGGCCACTGTGCCACATCGCATTACAGACCGATCCCTTTGACCAGTTGACTGCAGAGTGTTCAATGACTTGATCGTTGTTGACATTAATCGGGTTACAGAGACTTTGATTGTCTTCCACATTTATAAACTATTTTGTTGTTCCTTACGAGGCTTTGAGCGCAATTGCTGTTCAGGATGTTTTTATTTTTCGAACAAATTAGAAACATCTGTAATTGTTTTATCTATCCTTGAAAAATTCTGATTCTTGACAGAATGTTTTCTTTTTCAGACAATTTGTTTGGTTTATTTTATTATCGTTTGTGATTTTTATTCTACTTCATTTTTGTTTCACAGTTGCAATACCGCATAGACAGAGATACCATACCTGTTGTGATACAATGCGTTGTTGAAGAAGACGGTATGACCATCTCTTATACGTATTAATATTAATCATGGTTGACATTGATTGTTGCTGAATAGTCAAAATTGGTTTGTGTTGATGCTCTGGTTGGGTCGGGAGGGCTCCTGAATAGATGGCCTCAAAGGAGTCCTATATCGAGTTTCCTAGTGAATGAAAATTAGTGATCATTGTTGACTTGATTGATTTTGACGTTGATCTTTGTTGACTTTGATCATTGTTGACGTTGATCGAGTTCTGATGTGACAGGTTTTGTCGATCATTCGCACGTGACGTTTGCTTCAGTGGAGAAGGCGTCTGACGGTGGCTATGTGCTGAAGCCACTCAAGCAGAAGCAAATGGTCGACGGTCTCTTCTATCTCATGCAGGAGATCTACGGCATTGAAAACAAGAATGTCGAAAGAGCCAAGGCAGACTGTCTACTTCTTTACATCTGACTTCTATAGCACCATATTCTGTTTTATTATCATTGTCATTGTTAATGTCATTATTATTTTGTTATTACTAGTATTATTCTTGTTATTATCGTAATTACTTTCATTATCTCTATTATTTGACATTAGGCCTTGTTGACGCTTTTCGAAATATTATGAAAAATTTTGGTATATGCAAGGTCAAACAGAACCCTGATTCTGGGTCATGGTGAGTCTGAACCCTTCATGTCAATGTCCAAGAAACCAGAACTCTTTCGACTTCATTGTTCATTCCATTTATCTCTTTATCCCAAATGATAACAACCTTCTCTTCCTCTGCTGATGCAATTTCTGTCCTACTTCTTTAACATTCACACCCTTCCCCATGCTCATTCATTCACACCCTTCCCCATGCTCATTCATTCACACCCTTCCCCATGCTCATTCATTCACACCCTTCCCCATGCTCATTCATTCACACCCTTCCCCATGCTCATTCATTCACACCCTTCCCCATGCTCATTCATTCACACCCTTCCCCATGCTCATTCATTCACACCCTTTCCCATGCTCATTGTGCCCTATTACCAATACGATGGCACCTCTTTCTATGCTGATCGCTACCTTCAACCCATCTCGTTGCACTCATTCCAATGCCATTCCAGTCCTTGTCATGACCTCTGTCTCCGTTTCCAGATGGACGACGAATTCGAGGACAGTGGATCGGAGTGCGTCATCTGCATGTGCGAGACGCGTGACACGCTTATCCTGCCGTGTCGACATCTCTGCCTCTGCAACTGCTGTGCGGACAACCTTCGCTACCAGGCGAGCAACTGCCCCATCTGTCGTGTCAAGTTCTGTGCCCTGCTCCAGATTCGGGCCATCCGACGCAAACTCCCGTGTCCGCTGGGACTCGGAATCCAGCCGCAGGTGAGGCTCGGATATTGTGGTTTTTCCATGGTAGTTTTAGATGACATACGAGTAGTTTTGGTTTTGTGAAATTGTGATAACAAAGATCACTAGCGTCGTTGCTCTCCTTCTTTATCAAAGCTTTTCACTGATACTGGAAGAGTGTGAACAGTGGTGGTGCTTTTAGACACCGCCATCAATCGATCAGAATTTATATAGCACCAGTATTTGAACAAATCTTCAACTCCACAATTTTGAACGTGACAGATTATGTTTGCTATTAAACTGCAGATGTTTGCATGAGGTATATCGAGAATTATTTTCCAAAAGAGCGCTGAGATCATAATAATCAAAGTGTCTGGTTTCAATTTTTAGGTGGATGCATTTGAAGAGACGAACCTAAGTCAGGATGGGGTTCCTTCTGGCTACGAGGCGGTCTCCCTCATTGAGGCTCTTAATGGTCCACCGACCCTGTCGCATTCTGCTGGACGTAACTTGGCCAACCTTCCGACAGACGGCACGCTTCAGTCGCTCTATGCTGCTGTTGTCGGTGAGTCATCTCGAGTGTAATGTAGAGTAATCGACTGTTTAGTCTTATGGGCTGATATACTGGGTATTGACCTGATGCCTTGTTCTGCCTCAAACTGCAGTTTAATTGTAGTTACAGTATGAATGAATGATGACAAGTTGTTACAGGAATTCAATTTAAATGTCGCAAGGCACACATTAGTAGGTGCCTGGGTAAAAACAGGTTTTTGGCCCTAAGTGGAGAGGAGGAAGAGGGTGGCCAAGGGGTTCCCGAACCCTATCTGTGACTGGGTGTTCGAGATGTTCCCCGAGGGAACGGCTAAGGTTTCAAGTCAATAGCTGTAAAACTGTAGAAATGCATCACCGGATGGAGGGACGCACATAATCTCCTCTTTATTTAAAAGATTGCTATGGTTAGTGTGCAGAACTTCATATACATAAAAATTGTGCATACATACTTACCTAACGAGTTCACAGAAGCCATGCATTCCATACATGTTTGGTAAATGAAGAGGATGAAACTTTGGATTCCTGGGTCATATTAGAACTCGTGTTATGATGAAGCAGGACATAAAGGGGGCTGCATGGTGCATATGCCAAAATTTCTTGATACAATACTTTGGTTGCATTTATATCTTGTTCAGGGGGTGTAGTCGTATCCTCAAGCTTAGCTACAACACCAGATGGCAGTGCTGTCAGTGGAGACGATGGAAAAAGGTCAGAGGTTATATATATAGTCTATTATTATTATTATTATTAGCATTATTGTTTTTAACATTATTATTTTTACGACTATTCTTCTTCATTTCACTATTTTGTGTCAGTATTATTCTGTATTTATTAGCGACCATGCGTTGACTGATCTTGTATGGAACTTTTGCTCAAAGGCCAAAGACCCATTGACCCATAGACCCATTGACCCATAGACCCATATATAATAAATCCTATTATTATTAACATTATTAATATTATAATTTTTTTTGGTCATTATTACGATGCACAATATTCAGCCCACTGCTTTGACTTGGCTGCCCTGAGATCGTCCCAGAAAGGCTCTACATAAATGATCGGATGCTGATGCTGAGGGTGTTGTTGTCGTTTTCAGAGAGAGCATCCTTAGCGACCAGGACACAGAAGCGGACGACGGGGAACCAGCGGAAGAGACGAGCTCCAGCTCCAGCTCGGCCACTCTGTCGCCTGCTCGCCGACCGCTCCCAGAGATCAAGTAACAAGAACGAATCTGTTCATTCTTTCTTTGGATCTTATTATACATACTTACATACATGTGGGCAATCCCAGCCCAGGTACAATGAAGTCCTCTGCGAGTCATGCTTCGTTATAACACGAGTTCTAATATGACATGGCCAGAAATGCAGAGTTTTAACCTCTTCATTTAAAATACACTTGTGCATGGCATCTATGAGCTCTTTAGGTTTTGATGCGTGTCATATATTAGTAAGTAAGTATTGACTTTAATTCACAGTTGCAGATGACATTATAGATGCATGTTTGACTGAGCAAATAAGTGAAAAGACTTTGTCTGGCAGCCATAGATTACATGATATATGTGTGTTTGTGTAAGTAGATACCCAGTATATGTGTCTTGTATGTATGCATATGTTTATTATAAACATCTATGTTTATTATAAACATCTATGTTTGTATTAATGTGTGTTTGTTTATATGTTTGCATGTTTTTATTTACTGATGTGTCTGTACATTGTTTGTTTGTTTGTATTTATGGATGTTTGCATGTATGGCTGTTTATATGCAAAGATGTTTGTGGGTAATGTTTGATTTCTTCTTTGTTCATTCAAAGGTTGAGTTGGGTGACCGACCATCCTCTGGCTTTGAAGAACTCGCTCGCGGTCGATGAAGAGGAAGCAGCTGAGCGAACGAGCGCCATTCCGTCTTCGCTCTGCAGCTCGGTCGAAATCCTCAGCGAGTACTCATCGAGCAGGGTCTGTCATCTTCTTGTCTGTTTTGTCATTTTTTTAACATTTATTTTATTTGCTATTTGTGTCTCAAACTACCTATTCGTTGTACCTCTTTTGGAAGCAAAGTGTGTGGTTGACGACCGAGCCCTCGTTGGTATATGAGAGTCCCAGAGGAGAAGATCTTGAAGGACGGATGATGGAAGTCATCAGCGCAAAGAGATGGTGTCTCGATAAAAACACCCGGGGGTGTCAATGGCAAACCACCCCTGTCATTGTGCCAAGAAAAACTGTCATGAAATAGGAAAGGGTTGATCATTCAGAGAAATGACAGCACAAGGTAACTAGGTATGTCTTAGTTACTTCTTTACAGTGGTTGAGATTAGGATAGGCAAGAAGAAGAAGAGCAGGAAGAGAGTATTTCACTTAAGTTTTTGCCTGAGAGGCGAACATGTTATTTATTTTGTTTTTATGCATTGGTTTCCAGGCTGTAAGTAGATAGACTCTTGTTGTGAAAAGGTTCAAAAAGCTTTGTATAAATCATGGTTTAATTTCCCTCAGACGAGTGGCACATAATGAAGGAGGTGTGATGAGCCCTTCTCGAGATTATAATAATATTATTATTACATGATTTTACAACAGGTAGGACTTACCAGCCCTTCAGGATTTATGATTGTGATAAGCATCTTTTATGTCCATCTTTAATTATGTCTTTCCACTTCAGAAGTTTAAAAAGCAGAAGAATTTAAAAGGGTTAAAACATGTTTGTAAACTGTTCTTAATTTTAACTCTTTTTAACTTTTATTGTAATCAGAACTGCTATAAGAGAATTTTATGTTAAATTGTGTCAGTTTTGTGCGTTTAAAATCATGATAGTTGCGTAGAAATGGAGTTTTGTTGTTTTCTTTTCCAGGAGTCACTGGCAATCAAGGCCATCGATGATCAACCTTCTACCGTCTTATCATATTACGACGATCAAACCGACACAGGTGAGATGAACTCAGTTAGGTCAGGTCAGATAGGGTCAAGTCAGAGGAGGTCAGACAGGGTAAGGTCAGACGAGGTCAGATAGGGTCAGGTCGGATGATGTCATGATCAGGTCGGATGAGGTCAGATAGAGTCAGGTCGGATGAGGTCAGATAGGGTCAGGTCGGATGAGGTCAGATATAGTCAGGTCGGATGAGGTCAGATAGAGTCAGGTCGGATGAGGTCAGATAGGGTCAGGTCGGATGAGGTCAGGTCGCATGAGGTCAAGTCAGATAAGGTCAGATAAGGTAAGGTTTGGATGAGGTCTGGTGAGATAAGGTCAGGTCTAATAAGGTCAGTTAACGATCCTGGGTTGTGAAAAAGGATCGAGTCTAATTCGAAATGTGCTCAGTAAATGTAAGAGAGGAGTCAGTCAGGTGAGGCGAGGTCGTACACGATCAGGTCAGGTCAGGTCAAACGAGGTCAGTGCATGTGAGGCAGAAATGTACTTACAATTGGATACAGGATGATAATAGTGAACTGTGGTTCTTCAGACGTGACCCCAATCCACGTGGGACGGCGCACCCTGGCCGCAGTGGCCCGCGTGGCCCCGGATGCCACACATGTCACGACAGATCCCCTGCATGCCGTCGTCTGGATGAACCTGGAAGCCAGTTCAGCAACCACGGACGGCGCTACTGTCGCGTCGTCGAGCACCAAAAACCTGCTTGAGTGTGATGCCGATGGAGTCAAGGAAAAGGAATTGTAAAGGAATTCGTAATGTAAATCGGTGTGAAGTGTGTAATGTAAATGGTATTTGCACTGCGTTCACATTATGTTACGATGCAGAATGCAACCATAACAGCATTACATACAGGTTGGGAATGCATTACTTGCATTGCAATTGCTACATTGCTGTCACATTACAATCATGTTATGTTACAAGCATATTACGATCACTTGACAGTAAGATTACATTACAATCATAATACTTTGCAATCACAATACAAATTACATGGCAATCACGTTACAATCAAGGCTGGAACCTCATAGGTTAAGGAAGACTTTTAGGCCAATCGTTAAAAACTACTGTAAATTGGTCAGAGTAATATACTGTAATGTAAAGAAGTGTAATGTGGTGTAATAGGATTGTAAAAGGACCATCCCTCGGAGAAGGATGTCTTGCGATGTGTGTGGTTATGTTAAATCTTTTATGCCTGTTTTTCAATGTTGATGCTAAGAATTGATTTTATCAAAGCTCTGGTTAAACTATTACTTATCAGAAATTCTAATTAGCCTACAACAGGTAAATCCAAGGGAGAATAAGACTCATAACACCGTTTATGATGACACCAATCCTTATTATATTCAGGTGGATCTCTATATTAAATCACCTCTAGGAAAATAACTGGTTACAAGACCTCAGCATAGTGACTTGTAGCTGATATTTGGTTTAGTGTTGATGTGTGGGCCTTAATACTTGGCTACCACTCGTGTTTTACTTTGCAATGTGTTGGCCGGGCAACTTGCTTTTTAAAGACAGTTAAGAGGTCTGTGACAGCTCTACCTCGGGGCCCAAAATTTCTGTCTCTGCCTCAGCCGCTGCAATGATCTAGTAGACATCGTACTGGCTAGTGCGGAGAATGATTTTTCGTTTGGGAGGTGGGTATGCTGTATAAATATGATGTCCAATGCTGATGTTTGCAATTTTAAATTGTTATATTTATTAGATTTTGACAGAATTTTTGCTGTTGTTAAGTGGTAAGTACACTTGTATTTCGTTTTGTTGCATCTAGTCAATAGGTATGCTAGTCAGTTTTCAGTGTCCACTGTTTCAGTGTTTTCTGTAGTCGCGAGTTAATATTATCAGAAGGTTTTTCTACAATTTGCGAATGAATTTAAATTTAAATCTCTGCCTTCTAAGTGATTCTAAGTACTCGTGCATTTTAAGTATTACTGTGTGACCGATTTCTGTACTAAAGTTCTACTCTTGATGGCTTTTTAAGCAGAACATCTGTACAGTTCATAATTATCAGAGTTGTTGGTAGCTGTTGGTTTTTCAATATTTACATACGGTGTGAACTTCCTATAACGTGTTTCATTACTCTGCAGCAAGGTGATAATAATGATAATTATTATAATAATTATAATAATAATAAGACGCTATGCTGTAGCACAGCCAAGAGCAGAGATAAGTTGTATGATTTCAATATGCCAATGATTTATATGCTAGTCTAATGAGATTGGTTGTGAGCTGTTATTTGAAAGTCGCTAGAGATGGCGCATTCTTCGCAAGGTTGGGAAGACTTCTCCAAAGCTTGGAAAAGATGATGGGGACGTGTAGTTGAGTTTTATGTGAGGGCCTTCGTTGACTTCTGTTCCGAGTGTTGATCTAGTGTCCAATAATGAAGTGAGTCTGCACCAGGGCGTACGGAGGGGGCCAGTGGGGTCTTGGCCAAGGGTGCATATATGGAAAGAGCGCAACTTTCTGGATGGAATAACTTATTATTCCATAAAATGCATTATTTTCTAAATGTGGGGGCGCCAGATTGTTGCTAGGCACAGGGCGCAATTACAGCTCAGTACGGCCCTGTTCTGCATTCAAGCCTTCTGAATTGACTACATGTAATTTCCTAAATTGTAATTTTCTAAATTGTAATTTCCTAAATTGTAATTTCCTAAATTGTAATTTCCTAAATTGTAATTTCCTAAATTGTATGCCCAGACTTGTCTTACACTTCAGATTTAGACTTACTGAACCTTTTGCGCATTTAAATATGCAACAAGTGCATGAAACAAATATGAAAAATAAGTTGTAGTATATTACGAATTCTCATGTAATGGTGTCCGATGTATATATTGCCAAAACATGGTTCATCTTTAAAAACATGACTTTTTAGTAACTGTAGTCATGTTGTGAAACAAGCGCATGGAATCAAGGTTTTTACTGTACTTTGTGAAGTCGTACCAGTGATTATAGAAGTCTGTTTTACCATACGCATAGCCTTGTTTATATTGGTTTATATTGTCTCTGTTTACACTTTACAGACATTGTTTATTAGTGAATGTTTACCTTAGCAGAATGAATTGAGTCACATTCTCGGTTTGTTAATTTCTGGTTTGAAACTTGTGGTGCATTCATTGAGCCAACTCTCCATCCATCTATCAGTTCATCCATCCATCTATCAACCCATCCATCCATTCGTCCATCCATTCGTCCATCCATCTAAATACCCACTGGCCAATTTCCTTACTTATAGCTCTACCAATCCATTCATTTTGATTAATGTCACCTATATATACGCCAGTTATCCATATCTCATCCAACTATCCACCCGCCGACCCATACATACTTACTTATATAGATATACACGCATACATGAGCACATGCAGACATACCACGAATGTATATATACTGCATGTTTGCATTAACCAATAAAAGTCGACTTTAGAAATAACAGACTTCTTTCTTATTACACTTGGGCTACAGTCGCAACTCAATTGCATTAAACGTAACATGTAAATGTAAATCTGTACAACACGTAATATTGTAAACGAGTTTTGCCACAATGTTACCTATGTAACGCTTGCTCACCACCGTTAAACATTGGTAGAAGCAAGCAAAGGCAGAAACTACACTTGCATTGTGTAATGCAATCAACTCTAAACTTCGCATTGACATATGTGGTCAAGAGTAAATTTCACACATTATGCAAAATATAATTGACTGTAAATTTCACATTATCACCAGAAAGTCTGGCGTAAACTTCCCGCATAATGTTATGCGATGAATAATAATTTCATGTCGTCATAATGCCATCAAGCGTAAATTTAACAATCCGTAACAAGAGAAGGGTAAACCTTGTTGTGCAATATTCAGCATAAATTTCAAGCATTCTGTAACAATCGTGCGTAACTTTGCACACCGTATAATGTAGCCTAGTTTTATATTTCACATTTCAATACAATACCGAAAAATAATAACAATTCTAAGGGAATTATTTTTTGTTTAATCGATCTTTCCCTCTTCTTAGGTGAACCTCTGCAACCCTATTGTTTTATACGCGAAGCACAGTTTGCCATGGTATCAGATATATTACGTCACAATGGTATCAGATATATTACGTCACAATGGTATCAGATATATTACGTCACAATGGTATCAGATATATTACGTCACAGGGCGAGGAGTTAATAGGACTGGGATCACAGCGCATGAAATTTTTAAATTACCTTCTCGATTAAAAAACAAAGAAGAGAGTTCGTTCACAACTTGAAACTAGTAAAAATAAGTAGCCAAGAAATACAAACGATCAACAATGAGACGTTGTAGTCGAAACAAAACAGACCTACGGAGATAGTCACCTTTGAAAATCGTTATCATCGAAAAATCTGCATTTCCGAAAATATGATTTATAAAATACGTGTATTAAAAAAAGGACCTACGCAAAATCTGCAATTTCTGAAAATATAATTTATGAAATAAAAATTATTACAAAACAGGACCTCTGAAAAAAATAATGCAAGCTCAGGATTTTCTCTTCGATCATTTTCATGTGAAACACCAACGATCACAAACATGATCTCTCTGTGATCAAAATGCGAGACAAATGATCCTGATCTAAGTCCCTGTTCGATCATGATGCAACACATAGGCCTATGATCATAGTCGTGACAAGGGATAAGTCATTCTTCCCAAAGATTCTCCAATGCTCTGCTAGAAAAATATCTCAACGTGTTGAACAAATTACTGATCAGGCTGAAATATCTCTTATATATATATAGGCCTATATAATATTATCTCAAACAAACTTGATTAGAAAATAAATATAGCTTAAATCAATAACAAAAATTGTTAAAAGAATCTTAAGTAGTTTCGAAATCATAAACGTCTTTGAACTTGAATTTCGATGCTCTTAAAAATAGAAGATAAAAATAACATGTTCTTAATGCAGAGCTCACATTCAATTCAGCTTAATTTAATGAATGATCTGGATGACAGTACTTTCACAGCTTCTAGGAAGAACGGAATGATGGACTATTAAGCATTCCAGGTTAAATAGCGGTGATTAGTTATCCAAACAACTTAATCTAGACACATTCGTTCAACGAAGACTCTGATGGTTTGGACATGTTGACAGAAGCCCAAAGAATACACTACAAAATGACTACATGGACGATTCGAAAGAAATGGAAAGAAAGGCAGACGAAGACTGCGATGGATGGATAACACAAAGGGGGACATAATTACATCAGTTGAAATAACAATAAGTGAAGTAATGGACTTGACAAATGACCGAGGACAGTGGAGGTCATTTATTCGTACCATCGCCACCTATTGGTTATTATTTTCTGCAGTCTTCTAGTAATGCAAACTGCATTGATAGAACAGAAATTAAAACTACACAAACATACGTAATGTAATATAACATAGTGTAACCGCAATCTGGTTTCGTCACTGTAAACCTCATAGGAGTCACGATGGGAATGAGGTGTTAGCAGCTTCAATTTCTTGGCCTCGGCCTACATACAGAGGAAGGGGAGACACACGACGACAGCAGTTTAGCTCAACACAAACTACAAACGTAAAGTAACTTAACTTGACACTTCGTATAGCGCCATCTTGACAAGTTCATCAGCAGTGCAGTGAGAGGTCATGCCCTCGACGTCATTATTATTGCTAATCGGTTCTTTGAGTCAATCTACCACGTATACCACAACCACGTACCACCTCTGCCAGTGTATACCACTTCTTTTCTACCGGGTATGAGTACTATTGCTACGTTCGTATTGCGCACGAGTTCTTCAGCAACAAAGAACCTGCAGCTCTGAGTACTTTCAATTGCGAATCCTACAATAATCTTTGGGCAATTTTATCATTATGATTATTATTATTTATTTCTGAATTTAATCACTATTTTTTTATTGCTTTTAGATTTAATGGCTTTTATAATTAATACTCTTATTAAATTTAATGACAATCATTAATATTATTATTATTATCATTTAATCATGTGATTACTATTATCATTAGTTCTTACAATCATTATTACTATTATCATTCTTGTACTAATACTATTCCCATTACAATTACTATCACTGCTACTATAATTATAATTAATATTACTTTAAGCTAAACTCAAAATTTATCTATCCAGTTGGCCTTATTACAAATTACTATCGACTGACCCTAAATTATATTAAATCTAAATGAAATAAGGTCTAAATTTCAGCATTACACATTTACTAAATTAAATTAGGCCTAAATTACAACTTTACATGGGTCCTAAATAAAACTAGGCCTAAATTGTTGTGCACGAGATGTAGTTCCATGTTGTAGGCTTAGAGGGCAATGTTTCAATAAATACTCTTTCTGATTAGTATTATTTAGAGCTTCGATAAAACCAGATCATCTCTTTGAAGTAGAAAAACAAAAACAGACACAAAGATAATAGCTTTAACATAATAACACATATTGCAACAGGCTCCTTGATGACCAGAGCTGATCACTAATATTACAGTAAATGTTAAACATCATCTTACATCACATAACAGGCTGTAGCGCAAACACACAACCAGTGTTTATAATGATTAAAATAATAACGTATATCAAAAGACGTCAACTGAAGAAGCATTAAAAATTGCAACATTAGTAGAAACGTTACAAACACATTACGAAACATTATTTACTGCCTACACATAATACCGTTTACAGTTACTGTAATTTGTACTCTGTAACTTACGTCACGGGCCACAGCACAGTAATGCAATAGAGTGAACATACTGGGAATGCCTTTAGACCTATTGTTAGTTCATAGCAGTGCTCTCAAGAACAATTCATTTATAATTACGGTAATCTGCACTCATTAACCTATGCTGCAGGGTATAGCATTGGAATGTACAAGTAGATTAATGACGCATTTATATAGCGCCTTTTCAGTAACTAATCACAGGCGTTGGGAATATATCATACATTGCGAGCCACATTGAAGCCATACAATGTAGTATACGTTATTGATTTTTAAAAACTAAAAGTATTGAATAAATTCACAGCTATACTGCCTCCTCTGGAAACTGGACTACCTTTTGGACAACCCCCTTGAATCGACGCAGCGCTCGTGAATAAGCCGGAACCTTGTGCTTGGCTTTCGAGTGGTTCATGCACTTGGTAACCTCAGTGTCCGACTTGCCTTGGGGGGTCAGAGGGTTGGACCCCAGCTTCAGCTACAAGGATATTGATAGAATGTGGAATTCTTTAGATTCCCCGAACTACTCTTCAACTGAACCCTCTGCTTCCTTTTGGACAAATCAGACCCTGGATAGCCCGTGAGTCTGTCGCTTACCCCTCCCCAACTACCCCACGCATAGTTCTTTTTCGCAGCCTTCTTTGCTGTTTCAGTAGGTGAACCTGTGGCCTTGCAACAGACGCCAAAGCATTCCGCCGGATATAATATTGCCGAGTGACTGAGTAACTTAAATCTGAGCAACTTCCGCCAATACGACGAGCACGCCTCCAGCAGAAAAACCGCAACGTCATGAATATCATTACGCATTTATCAGGCGCCACTATATAATCGACGCCGCTGAGCAACTGTGAGTGAACGACTTTCTCAAGGTCCCAAACACAGTAATCGTCTCAGAGGAGAAGGACGAGGAGGAAGAGGAGGAGGAGGAGGAGGATCGAACCTGTATTCTCAGCGCTTACCAGGCGAGCTCTCTAACCAATCGGCTACTGTTTCCGTCCATCCGGGCTATCGGAAATAGAAAGGGAATCCGTGAGTGCCCACCGGAAGTACGTCACCCGTCCCCCATCGTCTGGTCCTGTGCGTTTTTACCTCGACGTTTCCGCTTTTTGCGCTGAGGCACCACCTGTCGTTCGGAAATCTCGAAAGGTCTGAGACAGAAAACCTGGAAGAGAAGATGCCAGACATGACTCAGTCTGCAGAGGCGCTATATAAATCAGCCGACGCAACACGTCATGATGCAATCAATACGAATGGTTTAAATTCTTTGAGTACAGTTCAAAGAAAATAAGACTGGTCTCCCTGACATTATTTTTATGGGCACTGATAAATTTTTGCAGAGTTACATTACATTTACAGGTTATGCAAAATTGATTTGTAAGATTCAAGGTATGTATATCAACAATACATAGATACACACAGACACAGACACGTATCTTTATGTATATATATATATATATATATTAATACATGCACACATACTCCACCCCAACTCATTTGATCCACCAATTTGCAATTCTCGACCTACGGTCCTAAACTACACCCGCCATAACAGCCATGCATTCTCTCTACACTCTACAGGTATCGAACTCCGTTCCTTTTCTCAGTGCCCCAGTGTCTTATACTTTACCCTACGGGTGTTACGCATTACGCCCCGCCCCGCCCCTCCCCCTAAGGCGTCATGATAAGATGATCTTTCAGCTGACCTTGTCCGATGAGATGAGAGAGAGATCGTCTGGTGGGTTGGTGATGACGTATCTCTTGGCACATGGATTTTCAGTGACAGTGCTTGTTGAATCACGGAAACGATATAATCCAATGCAGAGAATGCCAAACGTACGCAACGCATAAGCAAATAACTCACCATACTTATGACCATCCTATGACAATCCAACAGATTATTCTTATCATTATCATCATCATCATCACCACCACCACCACCACCACCATCATCATCACTATTATTAAAATTATATTATTACACTTATTGTTTATAAATTATTATTTTATCATTATTATATTGTAATTGTTATCTATCATCAATATTATGATATCATCATGATATCATCGTCATCATCATCATCATCATCATCATCATTATTATTATTATTATTACTATTATTATTATTATTATTATTATTATTATTACTATTATTTTCATAATCATTATTATCATCATCATCATCATTATTATTCATACTACTATTATGAGTATTATTGATGTTATCATTATCATTATTATTATATTATTATCATTATCGTCGTTATCATCATCATCATCATCATCATTTTCATCGTCGTCGTCGGTGTCGTCGTCAACATTATCATCATCATTATTATAATAATAATGTCCAGAAACCAACCTCAACGCTTACCCCAAATTGAGTAAAGAGTCCATCATGGAGAGCGATTTGTGCCACTCGACATCGATTTCTGTTGGCCATGCTCTCTGGGGTGCTGTAGCCGCCCCGCATGCCGACACCTTCGGCCAGGATCTGCTCCAATTCCGGGGTAGCACCCCCTGTGATCAGGGTTCGTATCAACGTCAGAGCATTATCGTTGAAATAGGTCTACAACGAGGAAGGAAAACCAACACAATGACACAACAGCGCCTCTGATTAGGTTCTCCAGGAACAATAACAATAGATCATGTCTTCTATTGTCTTGGACTATTCTTCAGAAACAATCACAATTAAAATATACAAAGTTTACATTGCCCACAAGAAATACGAAAAAGAGCATCGAACGAGAAAAGGGGCTCACCGTGCTCATGAGGGAGTCGAGAACGCTGACGGCAAAGGCCGTGCCACATGCGAACGGTTGCGTCATGTAGAGCTCAGTGTCTGGGTCGTCGTCATCATCCTGATCGAGAAACTGAACATTCGCATCGTTACCTGTTAATTAACGAACGGTTCAACAGATAAAAATAAAGGTTTAATGACAGAATGCTAAGTACAGGCCCTCCGACAGAAATTCTGGCATTATGCCGAGAAATTCTCAATCCTTAAGCAGAGAATATTCGGGTCTATAGGCAGAGAAGTTCCTTGCTCCTCCTATGAAGATAAATTCAGGGTACATAGGCAAAGCGATCTCGTGAGTCCCTTAGACGGAAGTGGGCGCTTTCTCTAGCAATGAATGATAAATATAGTAATATACAGATGCTTGAAGTTTAAACTGTGTATATTTATGTGTCAGTAGGCTAATATTATAATTTTATAAATAGGCTATTTATAATAATATATGAATATTATAAAGTATATAAACTGTAAGCTTTGTATAACATATTATAATATTTTTCATAAGTTCTTCCCAAGTCCAGCCGGGGCCTCTAAGAATTGCCAGGCCCATGAAAATCACTGGGGCCCCTAGGCATCCTCTGCCCTACTGTTTTTGGTGGGCCAGGTCAAGCAGTTCAAACTGATGCATTGTCACAATTTCAAGGAATAACAAGTGAACCGGCCTAATTCGGTGACCCAGAATCAGTGAACTGAACTAATTCTGCAATCGCCAGTAAACCTGAACGACCTAAATCGAAACTGAACACAGAGTAAGTGAACCGACCTAATTCCGTGATCATCGGAATGTCATTGCCGGAGGAGACTCCGCATTTGGCAGAGGAGGCAATGGCTGTCTTTGAGGTCGGAAGATATGGAGAAGGAGGCTGAGTGGATGAAACGTTTCCAGGTGGAAGAAAACCTACAACAACCGATATATGGATGATGACTAATCAGTTTTTCATCTGGGAACAAGATAACGCAAAGAGCTCGATATGCTAGATAAGGCTAGAATTGATTAGCTCACTCATCATGTCAATAAAGAATATACTTACTTATTTACTCTCATTTGGGCAAGAAAAACAAAGTTCAAGAACCCTTGCTGTCTCCCTGCCCACGTGGAACCCATATGTGAGCCCGCTATATAGCCCACATGAGGGACCAGACAGAGGGCTTCACGCCATGGAAACCTGGGAGCTAATGCTTCATTCAAGAATACAGGAAGCGAAGATTTCGTTAGAGATCTCAATTAGAGGGAAGTTTAAAGGATTATGAGGCTGGGTTGCTCCAATGACATGGGGGGAGATGTAGAAGCCCCTGGGTCCAGTCAAGTGCCCCTCATTTAACCTCTGACCTGGTCCTTTGTGGGCGTTCGTCTGGAGAAGTCCCTGCGTGTCGTCGAAGGACATGGCCTTGATATTGAGGGAGCACAGAATTGCCTCCTTATCGACTAGGTTGCTATCATCTCCCGTCGAGTTGCGAGCGGATAGAATGACACACATGTCACACATGTTGATATGAACCGCGCGAAGATTGGCACGATTCAACGGCGATCCCTACCAACACACACACACATACACACCTCGTGACACATAAACTCTGACGTCATCATAGACCCTATGGTTTAGAATGGCCTTTCTCTGGAATTACGTCTGTTTGCTAAATCGTGTAGTGGTACATTTATGACCATTTGAAACTTATTTGTTTTCCAAACTAGAGTTGTGAGTGCTTTTGAATAGTTACCTTTAAAGGGTGCTATATAAATTTTCAATGAGTGAATGAATGAATTTAGTTAAAGAAGAAGTTACTTCGGAAACAGAAAAAGATAAGATTTGTTGTCCAACGATTGTTCGATTCAATTTTTTTAATTGTTCCCCAGATCAATGCAGTTTAAGCATCAATAATTAAAAGTAAAAGTAATAACGGAGAAGCGATGATGCTCCACCAAGAGAGGCCATTTTATAATAATAATTAACAACCAATTAAAAAATATATGCAAAATAAAAACTTAATGACTAATGATAAATAATAGAAATATAGATGTTAGCATTTGATTACTCCAAGTATGCTGATCCTGGGAAAGTTACAGATGCTCTTCCACTCTTTTCGGATGTACTCCTTATCCCCAACAAGTACGACGTGTCTCAGCTCCTCTGGTTCGAAGTTGCTCGCTCGTAGAGGCATTATGAGGTTCCTCAGACCAATCACAGCCGAGTGGGCGTCCGCGAAGAGGCAGACTACAACGTGATTGCTAAGCACCGTCATGGCCGCCTGCTCCCGCGTCTGAAACCATGGCAACAGCTACGTCACGGGATTGGAATGTAACGCGTATGATGTAAATCTCCGAAATTTCTCGGCTTATTTATCAATGTAATATTATTCTAATTAGTAGCTTCTATTGCACAGATAACGAAGAGAGTCCTCACCACCATGTATGCCTAATTGTCAATCATGACCTATGAGGAAATAGGACAACAGTAACGTTCTTAGTAGCAATAACTATTGGCAGAACATACTAAGATGCAGGATGTCAACAGTAACATACTTATAAACTCTGCTTCTTTTTGCACTCTGGCAGTGCCAGTCCCAAGCCAGGATAAATGAGTCAGGCGACGCTAATGTAATGTAATCTAACATCTAAATATATATATATATATATATATATATATATATATATATATATATATATATATATAGCACCCTTTAAGTTATCTACTCAGAGGCGCTCTCTGCACTGGCTTTAATGATGTTAAATATCACAGTGTGCAATGATGATTTCACCCGGTCTGGCTTTATTATAAGACTATTGTATCAGCGCCTTAGCCCCCATGGACTTGCCCTCCTGCCCGGCCCTAATAGTTGCTATCCTGGCATTTTACTAATTTTTTATACTCTCGACAGATTATTTATATTATAGATGTTTTGTTCGTACCTGTTTTATTTGTACTTGTCATGCGTTTGCAGACATCTGATTAAAGAATATACTTACTTACTTACTTACAAGTAAAACTGCATCTAATAGCAAAACTAAACACAGTGAGCTGAAAAGAGTCATCAGTGGTGGGTCCACGCACAAGCGTGATACCAACCAACAGATTCCCGTCGACAGCCGACAGATGACAATGACGTTCGGATTCTCTGGGCCGAGTTGCCTCCATGACTAGAGTTAATGATCTCTGTTATCACACTGTCGTTTTACAGAAATTACCACAACACACTCAGTAGCAGTAACTATTGTCAGAACATACTATGATGCAGGAGGACATAGCCTGAGCAGGGCACCAGTGGAACATTCCAGTCGAATCGAACTTTCTCGGGTCGCTGGTAGGATCGGAATGAATATCAGTTCTCCACTGGTTCAACGGTTTGCAGTTCATCGCCTGCGTAGATCCACCATGTGAAGGACTGGAAGTCCTAGGATAACAAAGAAATTGGACAGTATATTACTACAATACAATACAATACAACCATAAAGGTGCTACAATAGTATACAATATAGTATTGCAAAGAAATCAGAAAGTATATCGCTACATTACAATACAATACAACAATAAAGAGGATAAAGGCGCTATAATAATATAAGATATCTCATGTACAATCACCGCTAGTTAAATCGTAGCGAATAGAATACCTACTTCTTGGTCATGTGATCTTTATGCAAATCTGGAATCTGGTCGGCCATCAATGCCTTCAGACTGGAACTGTAAACGCAGAAACCAACCAAAGACCTTGAAACACTGGTTACAAACCTTTCTCAGACCAAAGCACCATTACTAAAAGCCCTCCTTAGTCAACCCCATTTGGCCTTAATTTAATCTATTTTCTTCAAGTTCTCGATTTCAATGACGCTCGACTAACGTTTCCTGCATTCCACCTCTGCATTGTTGCGACTATTCCACAACACTACAATAAGTTTCAAGAAGTAGCAGCAACAGGGTTAGACTGGTCAGTTGAGATAATAATCAATAGTTCGAAATATTTTTGTCAGAAAATGCTGTTCAAATATTACACATGACAAACCCAAAGAGCAGGGTAACAGTACCCCAAGAGCAGATGCATTCATGCCCCATCATAAGGTAGGTGTAAAAGAGTCAGTGTATTTACTTGGATGGTGAGTTGCCCAATCGTTCTCCTCCCCTGCGACGCGTCTGTGGTGGAGAAGAGGACTTCTTCCCTTCGAACCGCAGAAACGGAACGTACACTACAACGAAAGAAAGCAATTAACAAAGCGAGGCGATATATAAATTTATAGATACAATACAATACATTGCAGTATAATACACTGAGATATTATGAAGATGTATACCTGAAATTCGAGTTAACTTTGGTGCCAATGTCTATTGATGTTTATTGAAGTTTATTGAAGTTTATTGAAGTCTATTGAAGTCTCTGTCTAATCATTCAGGATTTATACTGAGAGGCAATCCGGCCACAACTTCTTACCGTGATCAACTGCTGGCGATTTATCTGGACCGCGAGCATTGAAACCCAACTTCTTTGTCGTAACTGAAAAACAATATCAATGATGACAATTATATTAAGAATTACTTATATATATATATATCAGAGTAAACTGCTTTGCTATCGTCGTTCTTCTAAGCTCTTACATCGACCTAGAGCCAACTAACCGAGAGTCTTGCAGCGACATTTCTTGATGATTTTGAAGTCACTGGCGTCGCCGTGACACGTTTTGCAGTAGTAGAGAGCCCTAAAGAAAACAAGAGAAACTACTGCTATGAAGATGGGAATTTATATAGAACTAAACAGGCAGAGGATGTAACCTTACTTTCTGCCTTTCTTATAGGACTAATGCTAAATATATACATCTATATATGCCCAAATAACATAAATATGTGTCTATGTATGTCAATCTATCGATCTATCAATCAATCAATCAGCCAATCAGCCAATGAATGAATGAATGAATGAATGAATGAATGAATGAATGAATGAATGAATGAATGAATGAATGAATGAATGAATGAATGAATGAATGAATGAATCAATCAATCAATCAATCAATCAATCAATCAATCAATCAATCAATGAAACAATGAATGAATCTATCTATCTATCTGTCTGTCTGTCTATCAAAAGCTTCCAAAGCGCCACTCAAAGCCAAGCTTATTCACAAACAGCATTTCGAATCAGAGGGGTTGTCAAAATGGTAGTCCTTAGTAGGTAAAAATCGGTTTGCAAAGGGCGTAAATAAACACTTACCTTTTGACATCGTCGGCCGACTCAGCGAAAAAGAATCCCTGTGTGTTGGCATCGATTTTGATGGCAGGTCCTGGGTTGATGCAGATGTTACTGTCGGATCCATCCTCTGCTCTAGACTCAACTGCGATCAGAAGAAGCTTCAGCCTCAGAAAACAGACCCTCGAAACAGACGAAAAACCAAAAGTAGCCTCAACATCCACAGTTCAAATCTCTACACGTACAGCACACCAAGCGGGGCGCTATATAAATGCTCGATTACATTACAATGGAAACTCCTTATATACAGTGTGTCGTTGTTGCTTGATTTCTGGACTCAGCACTTGTGAATAAGTTACTGCCCTACAGTTGGATATCAAGTGGCGCTCAAGAAGTTGGGAGAATACGATTACAAATTATGTTGTAGCTGAAGTTGCAGCAACAGATTTATATAGCGCCTATATAAATATAACTATATATATATATATATATATATATGCATATATATATATATATATATAATATGATCTACTAACTCTGCTGCCTCTGGAAACGTGAGTCCGTGAAGAGCGGGCGATAGATGTTCCGTATACATCTCCATTCCAGTTCCCCTCATGTAGTCATTCTGCCACTGTGGCATATCCGGCGACTGTCAACACATAAAAAACAATTTAAATCAATTTAAATCATTCCTAAGAAAACGCATTGCTGTATCGGTTATAGGATCTGAGAGGGCGGTCGACGGATCAAATTGCCGTATGACAAAATTATCATTGCCAGTTGAACGAATACTGCATTAACAGGGTACCATAAAATATTAAAAACTTAATAATCCATAAAACAGTAAACTGTACAAGCTGTGACTAATATCAAAATAAGCCCAAAGGGTAGAAATAACGACTAAATAGTGGGCTTTAATAAAATTTTAAAAACGCATTTAAAGAAAAGTTAATTGCCAATTTCGAAATTGAAAATGTCTTTTGTTATATTTTATTCACAATGACCCGTTTCTTTTCAACTCACAGGTTTGTAGGAACGCATTGTAAATAGATTTGCAAGAAGTGTTGAGAATCCCGGAGCGAGGCAGCTCTGGGCGATGAAGCCAAGCTTCAGCTCTGCGAGACAGACGGCGTCATCGCCTCGCTTCCAATCCCAGCTCGGAATGTTCAGCAGATAGGACTGTTTTACAGAGAAACAGGGCAACAGTATTCAATTCATTCATTCATTTATATATTTATCCATTCATTCATTCACTCATTCATTCAGAGCATTTTTAGGTCACCTCTTCAAGGAAAGTACTCACAAGAATTGACTCATTAGTATTATGTATAGCTAGGGCCTAGCATAAAAGCGAGCGAGACATAAAATGTCTGTTATATTACATTATTGAGGACTCAAATGAGGAGAAAAGAAACAGATAAACGGTAACAGTCACCCAAAAGACCCAACTTCAAACTAACATCACATATGACCTAGAATTGACTCGACTTGGCCCAATTCAAAATGACCTGACCTTGTTGTGGTACTGCAGCAGTTGAATGATGACCTTGATGTCGTCATGGTAATTCTTGATGGAGATGACTCGTAGGATGTTGGCTGCATCCTCAGCATCCGGGTCTTCGCAGTACTTATTGGCCAACACTAGACACGCATCGGCCTCCTTAACCTACGACCAGAGCAGCAGACACAATTAAACCAATCACTGTAATTAATTAACTACTACTACTATCAGTCTATGACCCATAGAAGGGGCACAATTGGACCTATGCAAGCCTGACCTCTTGTTCAGAAGGCCTATATGCACTTTTAAGAAGAGCCAGATAAGAGGAAGAGGCGATACCTTAAGCTAACCCTGAAGAGGCAGACATGAGTTTTCTTAGCCTCGGCATTGTGAGGGCGGGTGGCCATAGTCTCATCCTTTTATGCACCGACAGCGTATACGGTCGGTGTACTCTACTCTTTGTAGCGGAATTGGGTAAAGGTGGAGGGGTGGAGAATGAGGTGAAGGCAGCCATCTCGATCCATATCAATGGTCCTCAACCTCTGCAGACCTGATCGGTTCATAATTCTGTAATGATGCTTGCTCTGCGACCGTTGCGCTCTCGTACCTATGGAGGTATGCAGGTGCCTCTTCTACATGCATCAGCGTCTTCTCATGTCTTCTTAGCTGGGTGTGAAATGGTAGAGAGAGGAATTCCAGAAAAGCAACGGAAAAGGCGTCACGTGTTGATTAACAACAAAACGACCGTCATTCAACCGTACTAGTGGGCACAACCCCCACCCCACCCCACACACACCCAGAGCTTTAGATCCGGTAAATTGATCATGGCCATTACACAGACAACGAATCTCGTACTGTGGACTACAAGCCAACGAAAGTTCCCACAACGGCGCCACATAAATACAGTGGATCACGTGACCATTGGACAAAGGATATACGCAGCGCAGATACCCGGAGTCGGCTGCTGCAGCTGCGGTCTTGACTTAATAAACAGCGCAGAGGAAGAGGACGAGGAAGAGCAGAAGGAGGAGGAGAAGAAGAAGGAGAACGAGGAGGAGAATGAGGAGGAGAAGGAGGAAGAGAAGGAGAAGGGGAGGAGGAGGAAGAGGAAAAGGAGGAGAAAAGGAGGAGGAGAAAGAGGAGGAAGAGAAGGAGGAGGAGAAGAAAGAGGAGGAGGAGGAGAAAGAGAAGGATGAGAAGGATGGAGGAGAAGGAGGGAGGAGAGGAGAAGAAGGGCACGGAATCCACAATGAATCACCAGATCGATAGCGGAAGGGAGAGCGATTGGCGATAAGGCTAATGGCATGCGATGTCAGCAGAGAGAGAGAGAGAGAGAGAGAGAGGCAGAGAGACAGAGAGACAGAGAGACAGACAAACATACAGAGACAGTGTTGTTGGAGAGTGAGTGAGGGAGGGAGGGAAGGAGAGAGAGAGGGAGGGAAGAACGGTGTCTATGCTGGCCTACTGGTCAAACGCTCGCCAATACCGACACCGCCAACATGAATAGTAATAATAATAATAATAATAATAATAATAATAATAATAATAAAAATAATAATAATAATAATAATAATAAAAATAATAATAATAATAAAAATAATAATATTAATGATAATGATGATGATGAAAATTATTATTATAATCATTATTTTTATTATTCATTCATTCATTTCGAAAATGCATATAGCGCCCATTCAAGAAACCTACTCAGCGGCCCTCTCAACCAGGTTGCGGCCAAACAAAAATGACTTGAGGATACGATAGAAGGGTGGCAGACTGTTCCTAGGGAGAATGCACAGCACAAACGGAAGTTCATTTAAAATGGAGGGCCCACAACCGAGAAGACTCAGTGCTGCTTAATCGAGGATAAAATTCGTGGGACCAGTAACTCCTCTGATTATTATTATTATTACTTTTTTTAATTAAGTACCCGAGGTAAATACTGATCCCTCGGGTTGATAAAACTAATCTTCGGAGATAGACATATGGTTTTCTGAAACGAATCTTTATTATTATTACTATTATTATTATTATTATTATTATTATTATTATCATTATTATTATTATTATTATTATTATTATTATTATTATTTCCTCTTTCTCCGGACAAATTTGCTATCACTTGCAGCCTGCAGGAACCGCGGGTTAAAAAATATTTATAGTACTAGGACCTACTTTTATTATTATTATTTTTACTATAATTTATTAACAATGAATACAACGAAAATGATGTAGCTCAGTAACTGTCTTGAGCCTTCGTGGCTCAAATGTAGGCGTCATTATTGAGGAAATAACAAAGGGCATTGTTAATTCTGGGTATGATCAGTGGAGAGGGTACGGTATTCTCCAGTCTAAAATGTCGGGGTTGCGGGTACCCCGTACTACCCCTTCGCAGGAAATGACCACCTATCGATATTCTCCCACGTCCCGTCTACAAAACCCACTACACCCTCTCCGTCGGTTTCGGAATGTCCATCGACCAATAGAAACGGCTTCTGATCACATCGCCCAATCCACGATTTACGATATTATCGTCATCGTCTGATCCGATCGATCGATCAATTAGCAGTAAAAGCCCCGTCCGTCCGTCCATCCATCCATCCATTCTCACAGAACAGTCGCATTCTCGTTGTGCATGATAAAGAGAATTATTTCATTCCTCTCTATCTTCTCCCAGATCGATACACTGGCTTCCAGTCCGGCAAACTGCGAGACTACACTCATCTCTGAGCGGACCGTCATTCAGCCGCGCATTGCGCATGTCCATAAAATCAGCCCCAGTTATGGATTCTGTTCCGAATGTCGTAATAATATACGATGTCACGTGCTCCTGTCACATGAAAATAAAGGCTACCTAGTTCCTTTTTCACGGCCAATCACAACTCTTCGTCTACCTCAGAGGCTCTTCTAGCCATCACCCCCAAACTTTACACTCAAAACTAAAGTCTCACATCTTCAACAAAATGATCTCACCCAGATTCACCCGATCGCGTCTTTTGGACTATCCCCTCGGACAACCCCACTGGCTTGAAGCAGGGCTCGTGAAAAAGCTGGTGCCCTGCGATTGGCTCTCGAGTGGCAGAGTAGAAGTTTGGAGATTACGATTACGTTTTAAGGTTAATTGAAAGTGTCAGCAGAGTTAGTCAAACGAAAATACGTACATATAAATATATATAAATATATCAAATATATAAATTCATATTTGAATAAATATATACATAAATTTATGCCTACGTATATATAAACATTAAATACATATATATACATACATAAATGTATATACAAATATATATAAATTACGTAATAATGCCATACACTTGGTCTTCACGCTGTTGCTCCCGCTGCTGGACTCTGTCTGTCTGTCTGTCTGTCTGTGGAACAAAACCAGTGTCACCCCGTCCGTGAAAATCGTGCCCCATTAGGCCCGTAGCCATGGTAACGGTTGCCAAGAGGTTTTCGCGCTACCCGGTCGTCCACTTCAGTCCGACTGAAGCGCTTTTCGAGGTCCATTCGAATGAAGAGGAGGGGCTAAATGATTGACCGACGACGATTTACAATACGAGCGAAGCGTTCTCATTTAATGTGTGGCTAGACTGATCGTAAAACTGATGTCTGTGAGAAGCAGACATGCACTACGTATACATGCTGTGGCTATAATGTAGGTTACCAGGGTGGACCGACAACCCATTGGACACCATTTTAGGTCGCCATAACTGAAACTGGAACATGATACGGAGAACATTAACTTGAACATTGAATTGAATTGAACTAACGTTGACTCGGTGAAGGTCGTTTGCGTCCATTACGGTGCCCTGGAAGAACTCCACCTGGGTGAAGTGGCGTTTGAACAATCCCTCCAGCTCTAGGTCAGGCTCTTTCCTAAGCAATCGCAGAAATATTACGACGTTAAAAACTATCTGATCACAACTGAGTATGTATGTATGCATGTATGTATGTATGTATGTATGTATGCATGTATGTACGTATGCATGTATGTACGTGTGTATGTATGTGTGCTTATGTATATATGTACGAATGTATGTCTGTATGTGGCCATTTACATAGCGCCTTAAAGGAACCTCCCACGAAGGCGCCAACGTATACTGAGGTCTATATGCCAATGGGAATGACGAGAGACATTCATAGGGGTCTATCGGCCAAATGAACTGAGAAATGAACAGGATGGAGGACTTAATTACACGATCGCTACATAAAAAACGACTATATCAACATTTACATTTACAGTAGTGCTAAAGAAATTCAGAGTTTACGACGAAAACTCTCCTTACATTACATTACGTTAGAGTGTCGTGTGCACAGACCTGTTCATGATGACCAGTTCGACGTCAACATCCTCGCGATCCTTGTGAAGAAAGTCGGACATAAAGTTTGAGACGGATTCGTAGGTGATGTGACCACAGAGGACGATGTGTCTGAAAAGAAAGGTCTCAACGATTGCTGCTTTCTTTATGGAATTACCATCCGCACGGAACCCACCCCGACTACTAGGACCCCCTCAATGCACCCATGTTATCTCGTATGGGAGCCGTATAGAGCCCCAGTCTGGACTTGCGTGCTCTCTTTGTTAGGACCACTGTGGCCCAAACTATACCATCCAACTTTCAACTCTGAAGTCTCAGCAGGGGTGTAACAAGCGAGGGGCAGGGCCCCCCCGTTTCAAAACTTGGGGGGCAAAGTCCCCCAGTCTTAGTGCTCAGTGCCCACATGTGGCCCCCCAAATCGGTTCTTTTTTATGTCTCTCCAATGGCTTTTTAAGATTACTTTTGTTAAGATAATTTGTGACCCCCATTTTTCAGATTTCTGGGGGGAAAAATTCAAAAAGTGGGGAGGGGCAAAAAATTTTTATGCGCATCGTGCAATATTTTAGAAATTTTTCCCCCCACATTTCAAAATCTTGTTACACCTCTGAGTCTCAGGGTCATTCGTAGATTTGTCTCCTCGTTTGCCCTGATTTCAATAGTTCATGCATATAATTATGTCTTTTGTAGAGTTGCCTATACCGCAATGCTCTTCTTATCCGCCCCCAAGGTCCGCCTGTTCCCTATCCAGTCAGTTCCAAATCCTGCTTCCTGATTGATTGCTCGTCTTCCTAAATTAATCAACATCACCTCGTTTACCGTCAATCAACTGCACTGGCTTCCACTTCCAGCTCACACTCAGTTTCTCTTATCTCTGCGTGTTATCTTTCTTTCTCGGTCTCTTCCTCGTCCTGCATAATCCTCCCTCATCAAACCCTGGGGTCTAATATCGCATAAATTAGTGAATGGCAATACAATAGTTCGATGTTCTATGCTATTGTCGTGAGTTCACGTCTGACGTTTCGAAGGTCAATGTCAAATACAGAGCAGGGATATTGTATCACAACAGTTTGTATACCAACTTTCACCTCACTCATGCATGCAAACGAACAGTAATCTAGACAAGATTTCTACTATAGCAAAAATTCCAAAAGAGTGTAAAACGCAGGCAAAAATTGACAGGAGTGCAAAATGCAAATGCAGTGGCAAGTGCAGAATTTAAAACAAATGTAAAAGGTGTAAATGCTAAACTAGACTATATGTAACCGGTGTAATCTGGAAAAGATTTAAACTGGTGTAAATCGTAAAAGATGTCAACTGTGAAACAGACCATCAAAATTGATTAAATGACAATCTGTGCAAAAAAACAATCAAAGAAAAACAGATTTCACAGCTAATTAAGAGACACAACAACGCAATTGGTCATAGAAATTTATTTACAATAACTATGATTGTTATTATTATTATTATTTTCAATTATTACTATTATTAATTTTAATTATTATTATTATTATTATTACTAAAATGCAATTAACGTATTACAACCGTTATTACTATTTACACGACATAGCCATTATGCATGTTATCATTACTCCAGTTGTTATTAATGTCAAAAATAATTATAATTTAATTATAATCCTATATTATCCGTGGTAGCCATGGATGATGATGAGGCTAATGATGTTGCTGATGATGATTATTATTGTTATTATTATTATTATCATTATTATTATAATTATTATTATTATATTACAATTGTATTGCAACTTTAATACAGTAATTGGTTTGTGTTACCGCACAGATGTTGGCAAGAGAAAACACTACACATTACCTATTGTGGTTATCAATGTCTGAATAACATCTCGTAACATATTTTATGTTTATTTTATTTTATGCTATAAAAAGTCATTAGACTAGACCAGATTAGACATAGTACGTTGTGTGGATTATTTCTTAATAATATGATAGTGGTCAGCTGTCACCATAATGACCCTAATTTTGCGGTGTGACCATGACGGTAGCACAAGTGGAATGACCATGTAATAATTATCAGAAGGCCAGTCGTGTGACCATAATTACAATAGGTAACTGAAGTGGTGTTGCCATGTGAATCGGTGACCATATATTATCGTGAGGAGGTATCAGTGGCGGAGTGTGATAGTGTGATACCATAATATACCTCTGCATCACCCATTCACATCTAAAAAAGCCTGAAAAATATTCAACGATCTTTTATTTCAAAAAAACGTTAAAGCCACCATTCTCATACACTCTCATCTTCGAAATTTATATAGCGCCATATCAGCTGCTTCCTTATAAGTCCCATCCCAAATAGAAGAGTTAGCAGGAATCGATAAAAACAGAAGCAGGAGATGAAAGAAGAAGCCACCGACAACCATCAGATATATATACATATATATATATATATTCTATTCAAGAACAATGAAACTTCTGTCAAAAACCAACTGTAGCTAAACATTAAAAAATTGTAAAGTATAGAGAAAACGCTCTGTTGGATATATTAGAAACCGTGTTTCATACACTAGTGCCTAGATGTTCTATTGACCCAGACTCCGCAGTATAAATTTTGCTTCATACAGTATATATGTATATATATATATATATATATATATATATATATATATATATATATATATATATATATATATATATATGGCCCATTGGATCCATTGCCCAAATACCATATTTATACAGCAGTACATGGAATAATAGGTTTTTGACCAAGATTTTATGTAACTATGTATCAATTATACCTGAATGAATAACTTTCCATCAGCCCCATAAATAAAAAATTCAAAAAGTTCCATAATACAGGCATCATTATTATTATTATTATTATTATTATTATTATTATTATTATCATTATTATTATTATTATTATCATTATTATTATTATTATCATTATTATTATTATTATTATCATTATTATTATTATTATTATCATTATTATTATCATTATTATTATTATTGTTGTTGCTGTTGTGCTGTCGTTCTTGTTTCTTGTTGTTGTCGTTGTTGCTGTTTGGTTTCTGTGTGACAGACTTGCTTCAGAGCCCAAAATGACAGTATTATAAGAGTGATGAAAGTCTAACCTGTACCATCCGTACTATAAGTCAAGCAATTATTCTAAATAATCAGATTCTGCCAACTCTATAATA